>JAMXBB010000008.1:41802258-42034844 GCA_024138015.1 Lumnitzera littorea | reverse complement strand
GTACTATTTAATAACCATCCATCTCCTATAACCGATTATAAGTACCGTATAATGATATAATTTCATTTACCTCAGCACCATATAAAGATCTCACTATTCATTTCATATTCCTTTTGCTTCACTTGCACATAATTACAACTCCAAAAATACAAGTCTTAAATTCATGATTCATTAAGGGCTAAAGAATTCATAACCTTACTGTAATCTCATAGTACAATTTTTACCACCATTCTTACATATGCAAAGAACTTTCAATATTGGTCACCTAAACACATTTGATCCTTCTATACCCCTAGCTACAAATATATAAATCATTGTTGCATATGCACATATCTAAAAGAATACACTTTCGTCGGGAGCACAACTACATCCATTAAGAGGTCATGAGGATGTCCACATATATAAATAACTAACATTGTATCAATTTTAACTTTCAATAAAATATGATTAGCTATCATATTATATCCATCATTCAAATTACCTATAACAACCATTCATTCAAAGAATCCCACTACATTTGTCTTCCAATTTAATTATCATCACCACTTATTGATTTAGTACCCTATACTGTAATAGGAAAATCAAAAATAGTAATGATTCCACACACCTTATCATTATCCAACTCCTCAATGCAATTATTAATTATCATCTCATATACTACATTTTCATTCTGTACAAAATTTACTTCAGAATTCAGTTTTGATTCTATCTCTAGTATAGGTTCTGATTCATTTCTGAATCAATTTCTAACTTTTTTCTCTCAATATTTTGTCTTTCTAGGATCTTCTTCTACACCATGCTTTACTTCACTCTCAACTATATCACTCATATTTGTACTAAGTACCAAGCTGAGATCATCTCCGAAATTCTATAGGTTTCTAATTCACCCTAATCTACAATACATATCACAATATCTCTATTGTTCTAAAACTCTAATTAATCTCCATTATTATCATTGAGTCTCATCACTTTATCATGTCTCATCTATTACAACACAACTCCATCAAAAAACTTTTCAATAATCTCATCAACAATATTAGCATATCCCAACTAACCTATTCTAACAATATTCCCTACATCTCACTTTGTATTAAATCAAAGATTCTTCTTCATTATACTTAAATCACTTCAACTAACAATTACGCCACCATTTCACTTAGATCACTCTATCTAACAATCCATTCTCTATGCGATCCCCTAACTGGAGTTAAGTTCGATTAACGTTTATCTCAGTTCAGTATTATAGTCGTTGCTTATCTTATACTTTATAGTACACTACATTACTACCCACTTATTTTTGCCTGCTCTCAATGTACTCCTATTATGTCTATTTTTTTTAATTTTTTATTTTAAAGTGAGTTCATTAGAACTATGCTCTGATACCAACTAAGAATTGTTATGTCTTAAAGTAGCAGAGTCGTAACAGTCCTACCGTGCAAATCATTCTAAGATAGAAGCTAACCATACAGCCGCTATCTTAGACTTGATTTACACAATATCACAACCCAACAGTATCGTTGTCGTAGCAGATTGCCGTGTACTGTACAAAGGTCTACTATTAACCCCCTTGCTGATCATAAGCCTTTTATGTGATACACAAGGCTCCTTCCACTATATGTTACCACCAGACCCATAGATAAGAAATATAGAGTGATTTACTAAAATTAACTTCTAAGACATAAATTAATCAAGTAAACATGCAAACTTGTTAAGTTCCACACCAAAAGAATATTACAAATGAATGCAATTCATGATGGAAACTGCATCATACACTTTAAACTATATTATGAACAAAAATAAAGGTAAATAGTTATCTACAAAAATTGCTAAAAAATCTCCTCTTCACTCCCTGATCGCTCCAACCTGTCTCTACACAAGACTCATCTTGGGCATGCCTCGACCTGGATGAACAAAGAGGTTTTCTTACAACAAAAGAAATCTATCGAGGTATAAGCTTCTGTTTAGTGAGATAAATACCCTCACCAATACCGCATGGCATAAATTTATTAGATACATAATCATATGAATGCATAAACAATCAATATGCCAAACAATGCATACAGTAGCCTAAGAAATGCATATGACTTAGAATTACGCCTCCTATAGTCGGGGTTTGGAGATAATTGTCGAACCTGATTTTTGGTTTTCTATTTAAAATTGAATTTCCCATTTCCTAATTAATACTAAACCCTGACCCATTTAATATTAATCCTCAACTAAAGAAATTGAAAAATTCCAGTTTTTTATTGAAAATAATTTTTAGAGTCGCCACTTGACCGAAGTCGGAAAAAAGGAAATTGGGTGGATTGATTACAATTTGACTACCAATTTTTGATTTCAATTTAAATGAAGAATTAGAGGGTTCCGAGTTCGAGGGCTAACCTATTAAACCCTAGCGGGTACCACTATCTATCTACCGAAATTAAAATTATTCTTCTAATTATAATAATTTAAAAAAAATAAAAAATATAAAAAAAATAAAATCAAAAGAAAAAAAACCTAAGTTTTTACATATTTTATCGTCGCCCCGAAGGTGCCTACGTACCCGTTAGTCGGGATCAAACAATCGTAGTTCTTTTAGAAAATTTTAGTGTATTGATTGATTTTAGTTTTTGAAAACTAGTCAAGTTTACATTATTATCAATTTAATTTTTCAAAGAAAACTCTAAAAAAGTCCTAATTCACTAAGTCTTTTTATTTTATAGAAAACTCTCTAAAACGTCCTAATTAAAAAAAAAAAGGTTTCTTATTAATTATTTTATTTCTAAAAAAATAATTTTCCTAAATGAGAAAAACTAAAAAAAATTAATGCTAAAAAAAGAAATTTCCGAAGCTACACGTATTTTTTCTTTTCATACTTTAAAACAACTACCTAAACCAGTCAAGACAAATAACTAAATAAATATAATATATATATATATATATATATATATATAAACAAGAAAAACCGAACCTGATTTGGCCATGCAGTGAAGAAGCTACTCGGTGTTTGTCGCTGTATTCAAGCGTGCGGGTCAGGTTATTGTAGATCGGATCTCAGCTGGATCTGACCCTGGTCGAATCTCCATTGCATAGATCAACTCACAACCAGGTTGGGTCGACTCCAGATAATTTAATTGGGTCAAGGCTTGCTCCAGCAGCAACGGGGATGCTTCCTACAACTTGTTATAGCTACCGAGTCTTACGGGAAAAGTGATTTCCCTGAGAAACTTATTGTAGAAAATCAATTTGGTATATGTGCCACGGCTTGAATCAGCATTTTTGGGCTTGGGGTCAGGACTTGCGGTTGGTTGGAGAGGGGTTACTATTTTGTGGTTACAAGGCAGAGGATCGTCGACTAGTTGTAAGCGTAGATCAAGATGGAGTTGCTGTATCGGGTTGTTCTGCTAGGTGGGTCGCATGGCTGTTGGTTCAGTATGAGTCGAGTGAGGGTCGGTGGACAACGTAAGATAGTGATCAATATGTGCTGATCATGAGTGAAGCAATACAGTGAAGTGGCGTGGATGTTAGGCTAATAATGGAAGTGATCTGCAGTTCATTGGAAGTGTACAGCGTGGAGCTGTGCTATTCTTGCTGCTGCTTGGAGATGAGCAATTGAAGCGTCCGTGACTGTTGTACCAAGATGGAGTTCGGCCTCCTCTTTTCTGTTCTTGTTTTTCTAACTGTGTGTGTGTTTATATAGTCTAAACCATATCATATCTTATCATATCTAATTATATCTTATTCGGTAATTAAACTGGATTCAAATGAATTCAAATCTGAAAATAAAGACATAGGTGCTTATTGAGACTCGAACTTAAGACCTCAAATTAAATCCAATCTAAATACTTCGATATTTATCCGTTAGGCCGTTAGCCTGTGCCTTGACATTCAGTACAATTAAATTATATTTAAATTATTCGGTTCCCTAAAATAAAATTTTTTTAACTAAACTAAAACTAAAACTATTTATTCCTAATATAAGTTACTTCCTAAAAATCTACAAAACTCTTTATAATAATTTTTTCTTTTCTTATTTTTTTGGTATTTTCATCATTTGTTAATTTTTATTATCTTTTTATCTTTAAAAATTTTTTTGTTATTTTTATTTTTTGAATTAGGACCTTTTTTATAAAAATAAAAATTAAGACTATAAAGGAGCAAAAATTCGGTGTCTACAATAACTAACCGACCCAAACCAAAATCTGGGTTCTAGGCCTTGGGTTTTATATCATTTGTACTATTGTGCTTAAGCCAAAACAAAACTATAAGAATATATATACTTTCTTTACTAAATAACAAATCATACTTTTAAAATCCCAAGTCTAGCAGTGTGGTGGCCTTACTAATTCACAAACACACGCACTAAGTAGAAGCCATAAGACATGACCCCTCGCTTACAGTTGGCATCTCCTAGTGCTAGTAAGCCCGTTAACTTAAGACAGAGACTCAATAAAATGACGGCATAACTAATGCCCAATCCTGCAAGAGGCTCTCCTCCTGTAAGTCCCTTCCCATCTTCTGCATGAAGCAGTAGTCGGTGTTATCCAAATACAATTACGGGGAATGCACGATCCATTTAATTTCTTAATCATATAAGTAGTTAATCTGATTTTTCATGGTGATCATACAATTTCATTCCATACAATCACAGGTATAAATTATCACCAACAATTTCCATTGTTATATGATTAACAAGCCATAGCATTTAATAAAAAATTCATACACATGCATTTGCCATATCTCACATGCATCCAATTTATATATATATAAGTTTAGGTACATTTGTTCTACAAGCAAAATCAAGTAAAGAGTCATCAAGAATTCACTCACTTAGCTATGCAAGTCAATCGAAGTAGTCTGGGGGTAATTCATCTCCGAATGCTGGGTCCCCTAGATATCGTAATCATAATACTATAAGGATTTGAAATAAGACTTAGAAAACTAAGCTAAAACCGTTTAAGTTATACTTTTGACTAGTTTTCGCATTTTTCCCGGTTTCTTACTTAAAGTTCAATTGTATATAACTTTCTCGTTTTAAATTCGATTTTTATAATCTTATAGTCAATCTTCATCATTTTCGAGTGTACTTTAACGTAGTGAGGTTATATTCTTGAGATGAGGCACACAAATCTACCCATAGATCACAACAGTAGCAATCCTCATGATTTGGAGTGCTTTTGGGCTTTGTTTGGTAACTTGGGAATTCCTTTAGGCTTGGGCTTAAGATTTCATTGTAGGCTCAAAATACTCCTTAAGGTTAGATTTACAACTTTGATTTATACTCCTAAGGCTATCAACCACTTCTTGGGCTCTTAAGTAGGCTTAAGTTGTCAAATGGGCTTATTTTTTATTCAATTCAAAGATGGTCACTTTCTTGGGCTTAGGGAGTGTCTTGTGGGCTTCTTGAGAGTCTCAAAACAACTTTTATTGTTGTGTCAAGTTGATGGTCAGAAACTTAAGGGTGGTTCAACTTGACCTTTGAGGCTCGATTTGGAAGTTTTAAGCTCGGTTTTGAGTTTTAGGCTTGACACACTCATACTTTAACTTTCATGTAAGGTTTTCATGAGTTTGCTTCTTAAGGTAGTCTTAGATATTTCATCAACTTGTGATCATACTTATATCTTCAAAAAATCATGGTCTCCTAACATGTAACACTAGGCTACTATCATAAAGAAATACTTACTTGTCCACAGAGCAAAAATATAGTGGTTATGCACTAAGGTTCCACTTATGCTCTTTATCTTACTTCCTCTTTCTTGTACCCTTTTCAGAAACTTGAGTTATGGTCTTTTGAAGTGGGGTTTAAGGAGTGTTTTAAAGATCCTAAAGGAGCTTTGAATGTTGGCAAAAGTAAGACAAGGAGAAGTTGAAAGTGCCATGTGCGTATGCTTAGAATGTGGCAACAAGTAAAGGATTTTGTGAGGTTTGGCTATTTCTTCTTTTATGTTGTTTTCAAAGTGAGAGAAAAGGAAGTGAAAATGAAATTGAAAGTGAGAGAAATGAGAGAAAGAGTAGTCGGTTGGAAATGAGGGTAGAAATGTGTTTAAGAAGTTTGATTTTGTTATCTTATAGCTTGTATAAAAGTCAACAATTGCAACTCTTGATGATGTAAGCATTAAAGGGTGAATAATAGAGTGTAAAATAAAGTGATTGATAGATGAAAGACAAGAGTATGGCCCCCCTTATAGCTATGTAAGAACCGGCCATTAGGTGTCCTTTTAGGCATAGAAACGTCTTGTCTCCTTTATTAAAATGAAGCATGTGAAATCTTACCATAATCAAATAGTAATCAACCATGATGGAACCTAATTGTCAACAATATACCCTATTCCTATCAACAATTTTATACATGCATCATAAACTATGGATGGCATCAATTCTACTATCAACAATTTCAAATGTATATTATAGTAGACCTTATTTTTCTTTAAAGGAATGAATTTTACAGTAATGGATAATTACTTTACCATGATGGAACCTAACTATCAATAAGATATCCCATTCCTATTGACAGTTGTACACATGCACTTATAAAACTAGTGATAGTATCAAGTCTATTGTCAACAATTGCATATGTATACGACATTGGACCCAATTTTACTTTAAAGGAACAAATTTTATAGTAATGGATAACTACTTTACCATGATGGAAACAAAACTATCGATAGTGCTACTTCAACTGTCGACAAATATGGGTCTTACTGCAATCCAAGCTGTTATACTATAAAGGAATGTGTTTTAACGTAATAGACTATTCTTTTATCATGATGGAGAAGAAACACTTGATAGGTAAGTGTAACTATTGACAATATATCCTAATCTAAGCTTAATTGTCTCTCAACATATTCTAATGAAATCTGGCCTGAGATAATGTTATGCATTGTACTATACTTAGATTGATTAAGTTCGATTCACCAGAACTAACAATTATCAAGAATCACGCACTTATTCATACCAAGTTGATGTCATACGTCTTAAGTACTACTCATATATGATGAAATAACAATGTATCAACAAAATGCAGGAATAACAAAAAAAAAAAATAGGAAAAGACAAGCAAGAAATACAACCCTGTTCTTAATTCCATGTAGAAATCTTTACAACAAACGAAATTTGAATTCCCGCCGACTCTTTCGAGTAATTCTAAGAAAAGTACAATACAACACTATACTGAAAAGGGAATTACAATGTATACAAAGACGAATGACTCGGTATGATATTGGTTTATGAATTGATGTTCTTAATGATCTTTATTCTTTACACTCTTTATTCCAAAAGTCATGGTATATTTATACTTTTCCTGTCAAAGGACTTGAATCTACCTCTTCAAGGTACTACCTAACGTTTCCACATACTAGTTTGTGTGAAAAAGTTGAAAAAGAACACTTGTATCCCTCCCATCATGCTCATGACTTTAGGCATGACTGTTATAGGGAACAAGATTCTTCAACGATCATAGCCGTGATAGTAGACGTGAACTCCTCATCGCTTCATTACAACTCATTATGCCAATAATTGAAGGTGTGATCATCCTCCTACTATACAATCACAGCTATGATTGACAAGGAGATCATCAGTACTTCCTTAATCACGACCATGATAAATGGAGTGATCAATGTTGGTTAATGAAATAATTCTTCATCATGCCCATGATTAATAATTCTTGTTCCTACTTCAAAGTTTTCTTCGGCTTACGATCGTAATTGACTTAAAAGTCATTATTCTTATGTAGATTTTATCTCCTTACTCGTAATTCATCTAAAATCAATATATTATACAATTAAGTATCAAAACTTAAGAATTAAATCACAATTATGAACAATTCTATGCCTAAACATACCTTGAGAGTATAAAGTAATTTATACTTATCAAGCCCCGAACTAGTAATTTGATCCGTATAGTACACTATATTTCTAATTTAATTACCAAATTAACCCTCAATGTGAGAATAACCTACATTTTTCATATAATTTCATAAATTCACCTTCCAATTAGATTTATATCATATTCCTAATATTATAATACCATAAATTTTTGCCTAATATTTTCTACCTATTTAATTCTTATATACACATATTATATATTATTACATATTATATACTTATATCACCTATCTAACACTTCTAACACTACATATATCATCCTCCATCATCCAATAACATATCAAAATGTGTAATTATACCTTAAATCAAAGTTTATACTTAATTAACCTTAAATCGCAAAATTAACTTAAAATATATCATTTTACCTATTATATATTTACTACATAATACGCAAATACTTACATCTAACACCTCAAACATTACAAATATCATTTTATATCAACAATTAACATTCTAAAACACCTAATTACATACTAAATCAGAATTTTTATTAAATTAACATTAATTATAAAATTAAGCCCAAATATTGCCTTTTATGTATGATTTTAAGGCCTAAAAATTTAGAAAATGAATTTTTAGAAAAACTCTTCATAACACTACTATATATATCCTAAATAGTCTATACAAAATTTTGAGGTTAAAACTACACTATCATGGGATCTAAATTTATCAAATTGAAAATTTTCCTTAAATCTACATACTAAAATATCCCAGAATACCAAATTTCATAATTTTTCAAAAATATTTAATATTTTTAAGAAACTAAACAAAAACTCACTATTCAATGGCTTTCCAATCACCAGCGGTGTCTACCACTATGTTGACAACCCTAGGTGGTAGGGATGCTACCTAGTGAGGATGGTCATCCCTCCTTAGGTACTCATTAGACATGGTTTCCCTTTATAAGCTCTATTTGCGTATTTTGTTTTTTTCTAATTTTTGGTAAATTTGGTTTTTCCTCTCTTCTCCTCTCTCCCTAATTTTTTTCTTGATTCCCAACTAACTAAAATGATGTTTGGATGGGTTGTTTTGAATTTATAGTATAGTTTAGGGTTTTACTTTCAATTTTATGTTGCCAAGCATCCTTATCCTTTCTTTATTTTGCTTTCTATTTGTCTCAATTTTATTGGATAATTTTTTTTCTTTAATTTTCAACTTGCCACGCCTGTTTCTAGACCATTCCACACTTTTCATGAATTTTTCTTTATTTTTCCTTAATTTTTATGAATTTCCTTTAATTAATTAGCATTATTTTAGTATATTTCAAGTATTTTTAGTAATTTCGCATATTTTTACCTACACGTAAATATATATATGATACAAATAAATACTCCTAAATATTATTTTAAGTTATTTTATGATTTTTAGTATATATATAATTTATCTCTACCAATTCATTAATTATCGGAATCCATTTTACGCGTTTCCAATAAATAATGGATAATATACATATAAATTAATATTATAATATTTTATTTTTTTTTTTTCCTAAATTCAAACTCATGGGATCACTTTTATTAATATCCCTAACTTCATCATAATATTTGGACTCGATCGAACAATTTATTGAATCGTCCTAAATTTTACGACCAAATCCTAAATACCGGATTGTGGGGCTTACAATGATCACATGCATTTTTTATTGTATCATCCCTCGCTGTATTTAATTTAGACTTCACGAGCTCCAACATGATGTCCAATCGATCCCTAAGGGTTGCTATCTACAAAATAACATAAGTATAGTGAGTAAGAGAAGATCAAACATAATGTCAAGGTTTAAGTCAAAATTAAAAGAAATACAAATACTAAAGGTCATATATTTCCTTCAATCTTAGTTGTCCAACATTCAGCTTTCATACATTTGAGAATGTATGCACCACAGTTGGAACCACAATAGACAAAAAATGTTACTTGCATTGAAACTCTAGATTTTATTACATAAGTGAGCACATAAAAATAAGACCATTACCCATCACCATAGTCATTTGTTATAGCACTTTATCGTTCATTTCAATTGGCCAACTAGAAATGACTTTATCAAAAGGATCGGAATCCTCATTGTAAATTCTATTAGTCAAAATAAATCATATACGATTTCATCTTGCCATTTGTCACCTCCAAATAGTTATATTTAGACTCCAACTATGGTACGCATGCAATATGCCTAAGAGTGGATAGTACAACAACATACCACTTACTTTACTAATCTTTTTTATCATTTAGTGATGTGTGCATGCTATCATACAACATGATGGTTTCTCGAGTCATTTGTAGGTCAATCAAATACCAATGTTCCTTTGATGGATTCATTAGTATGAACACCTATATTAAACAATAGGTTCAACACTTGCATTCCAATAAATGTCATATGAAACAATAAACTTCAATAGAGTATGTACCCTCTCACATTGGTTCAATATTTCTAAAAAGGATTTGTTAATATGTAAGATGTTAAGGAAGCCAATCAAATTAGTCTTTTCTAAGAAGACATATGCTTACATCTAGTGTTAAAAAAATGATTCACTAGGAAAAGTTCAATGATTTCAATGATACAGTAATCATATATTGAAGTAGTAAGTTATTACCGAAAAAGTGCAAGGAAAAAACCATGTCTTCCTTCTACCATCATCACTCCCTCTTGAATGGACCTAAATTCTAATCATCAAGTCGATAACCCCATTACATAACCACCTAAATGGTCTCAGTGTATATAGATCCTTACATAATAAAATGACATGACAATCGAATTGCACTAGTGTTTCACTACACATGGAGTGTTTCACTATACATGGTAGAAACATATGTTATGATGGGAATCAGCCTCCGACTGGAATCAGCCGAGGCCTATCAATGCTTGTAGAGGTCAAGCTGTAACCAAAAGGACGAGGGAAAGGAAAATAAACACTCAACATCAACTCTATCCTCAATTGAGATGCCGAGAAACCACAAGGCTGAGTACCCGAGATCAAAGAACCACTCCACATGACCCTGAGAGACTAACGCCGACTAATTCTAGAACTTGGCAATTATAGGCCAACCTCTCTGGTGTCGTGGACGCGAGACGTCAGGGACCCCTTCCTGAACCAGTACATCTAACTACAGACCCCGTCCGGTTTGGATACTACTCCTTTCAAGACATGCCGAGTTCTATAAAATACACTATCTTGTATTCTTGTACATGTTTTCCCTTTATTTTATTTATGGGCCCAATTCTTTAGGGTTTAAGGCCTTGTACTTTATTTACAATTTTGCCACTAGGATTTAGGATTTGCTATAAATAGCAACATTTATACTTAGACATAGATAGATACAGATAGATAGCTATACAGAGATATATGTAGAGAGTGAAACTTTCCTCTTTTTGAGCAAGGCTATACTTAAGTTAGCATTTGTCGGATTATCGAGTGTTGATCATACTCTTTAATCGTCCCTGTGTTCTTATCAATTTTGTCCTCAAATTACGGTGAACCCCTTCATTTGAAATCTCGAGCAACATTTAGTGTTCGTAAGTTGTATCGAACTCTATTGCGAACTCAAACCCCTAATCATGTTTGTGTCTTGGTGAGTTATATCCATTCACATTCACCATCAAAACCCTTCCTATTCTTCGTACCCATCTTTCTTTTGAATACCCATTCCTATTTTTTCGTTCCAAATCCACTACCATTTCTTTCTTATCTCGATCTCGTATCATGTTACAACATGTCAATCTCCCAAGAAGCTTCAAACTAAATAAGTTATGGTCAGTGATCTTAATTTGATTGCTAGTTGGTATCAAAAACATAATTAATTATGCACATATCATCATAGGGCATGGAAATGCAACAACTTGCATCATTCTTCTATATATGCACCCTAATGAATTGAATTACATGTAAAAGAATGAGTAAATTTGGAAAAATGTATCACATTTGAGAAAAAGTGAGAAAAAAAGAAGAAACAAAGGCTACATATAAAGTACCAATTGGTGCCTACCGTAGTATTATTTTTTTTTTTCTTCTTCTTATCTATCATTGTCATGTTTAAGTAAGGAGACACCTGATGTCATGAGGTCCTCCTCTCTTCTCTCATTTCTCTATATAACAAAGTGAGTATGAATCAGACTTTTTGATGACATGATGACGATATCTTTCTGCTAGCCATGTACAACACTATATTTGACTTCATCCTAAAGCCCAAAAAAAAAAAGGTAAGTAAATAAAAATGAAACACATGAAAAACAAAGATTCAAGCTAAAATAGTTTTGGACAATCCAAGCAATAAAAATATAAAAAGATACATAAATGGTCACTGTGGTTGTTTAGGATCATTCTCATTGCAATTAAGTAGCATCTCTTATAAGGGCTCAATGTTCATGCATCCATTATCATTCAACTTCGAGTCCTAAAGAGGAGGGGAATCTCTACCAAAGTCCTTATTCTTCTCTTCTACATCAGTTGGACCTTTGGATGCCTTCTTAGACAAAAGAACAATATTCACCAAATTCATCAGCAACCTTTGCATGGATGTTAGGAATGGGGTATCTCCCCTTGTAATATTTTGAACTTCTTCTTTTAATTCCATTTGCTGTTTCAATGTAATATCTAGCTTCTCCTCCAACACCTACAAAAATCACATTAACATTACATATCAATCAATTAAGTATATAACATAGATTGACAACTATAATAGGAAAGAAAAAGTGCAACCTCAAACTTTGATTTCCCTTGGGTGGATGATCTTTCTTTAGATAATGCTTTTGGAAGATTCCACATAACTACTTGTTACATAAAATGAAGATTAACATGGTGTGAATGACTCTAAAGCGATTCACAATTGAAGATTGGTAATAAAACTGGAATAGCTTATAGATTCTCTTGGGATCTTGTTAAAGTTTTGTATAACTTTCCTCACTCTTTCTTTAGTCCATGTCTTCAACTAGGTTGTGTCTCGCATTAAGCTATCCACCATCACAAAGCCTAGTGAACACTCGTTAATAAAATATAGTTAAAGAGAACCAACATGAAAAATTGTGATCAATCAAATGCATAACATGAATTGACAAAACAAGGCTAGGGTTTCTCTATAGAAGTGTTAAGAAGCAAGAGGAGATTTGAGTGTGTTCGAATTAGAATGTGTTAAGGTAGATTCACTTGTGGTTAAGAGTTTTGCTTTGGACTGGCTTTTGTGTAGACAGGCTTAAATAATTGAGGCTAGATAAGTATTAGACTATCTAAGCCTATTTACTAAATAGCCATTGACATAAATTCTAAAATAGGAATATATAATGTTATAACAGAATGGTGATGTGTCATGTAATGCACTCACCCCAATATTTAGTTAAAAGGGAGGAATATTATGCTATAAATACCACAGCAATGTAATACAAAAGAACTTATTAATGAAAATACAAAAATATATTTCTCCTCCCAATTGCCTCTTGCATCCGAGAAATACTTCATCTAAATTCAAGTGGAGTTAAATTTGTTGTGATTGCAATTTTCCTTATTTCAATTAGTATCAGAGCCTTTCGGCTTAGAGGCTATGGCATCCATGGAAGGGGAAAACATGGAAGCTAAATTGCAAGCCAAATTTGAGGAAAACTTGAAACCTATTCAAGATACATTGAAACTATTATAAGAACGCTTTTCTAAGCAAAACAAGGATATTATTGAATTGAAGGCACATCAAGTTGAAAGGTATTCATCCACTAGTTCTATTACTATAGATCAAGGCAAGTCACCTTTAACTACCATTCAATTGAAGTTTGAGAGCATGTTGCCAAACGACTTAGATTCATTAGCTCTAGTTAGAGGGCTAAGAACGGAGTTGCCTTCGTTTAATGGTAAGAATTTCAAAGATTGGATTTATAAGGTTGAGTAGTACTTCTCGATTGAAGACTTATTCAATGAACTTCACGGAGCAAGTAAGTTCACTAAGCTAGATCTCAAATCTGTCTATCATCAAATTAAGATGCATTCTAGTGACATATTCAAAATAGCTTTTAGAACTCATAAAGCGCACTATGAATTTATAGTATGCCCTTTGGGCTTACCAATGCTTCCTCGACTTTTCAAGGGTTAATGAATCATATTTTCAAGGAGTATATGAGGAAATTTGTCTTAGTATTTTTCAATGACATTTTGATCTACAACCACACAATGGAAGAACATGTGATTCATCTAAGGTTGGTTTTTGAGGTCTTAAAGAAGGAGAAACTTTTTTTAAAAAGGAGTAAGTGTGTTTTTGGGTTGGTAAAGATTGAGTATATAAGTCATGTGATTACTAGGGATGGTGAGTAAACTAATCTTAAGAAGGTGGAAGCCATTAAGTCATGGCTAGTGCCTAAAACGTTGAGTGAATTGCATGGTTTTCTTAGCCTTACTAGGTATTACAGGCACTTCATCCGTGGTTATGGTGCTATTTCTAAGCCACTTACCTTACTATCAAGGAAGGGTCAATTTGGTTAGAGTAAGGAAGCGAAGGAAACATTCCATAAGTTGAAAATAACTCTCACCCAAGCTCCAGTACTCAAGTTACTAGACTATTTAAAAGCTTTTGTGATTGAAATTGACATGAGTAGAGATGGGATTAGGGTGGTAGAGATGGGATTAGGGTGGTGCTTATGCAAGAGAATCAACCAATAGCTTACTTAAGCAAGACTTTGCCCTTAAGATCACAAAGACTATCAACTTATGAAAAGGAACTCCCAACTTTGGTGTTAGCTATGGAAAGATGGAGACACTACCTTTTGGGTCAAAAATTTATCATCAGGACTAATCACCATAGTCTAAAAAATTTGCTAGAGCAACGTTTAGTAAATTCCAACCAACATAAATGGCTAACCAAGCTACTTAGGTTAGATTATGAAATATAATTTAAGAGTGGAAAGGCTAACAATGCTACAAATGCACTTTTTAGGAGAAAAGATGTAGAATTGCAAGCCATCAGGTTGAAGTTAGTAGCTCCAGAGTTGCTGGAAGAAATAAAGAGTAGTTGCTATTTACCTCATGGGTATGGGGACTTAATTAGAAGACTTAAGGAAGGTGAGGATGGTAGGAAGTTTTTCCTAGATAGAGAGTTGTTGAAAAGAAAAGGGAAGATTGTTGTTAGTCCCCAACTCACTTTAAAAAAGAAATTACTTAAGATTTATCATGATGGGGCAATTAGAGGACACTCGAGTTATTAGGCCAAATTCAAGCAATTAAGTTCAACTTATTATTGGCCCAAAATGGACCATGAAGTTAGGTAATATGTACGAGAGTACATGATTTGCTAAAGGCATAAAGGAGAAAATGTGGCTTATTTAGGTTTATTACAACCCATGCCTATACCAATTAAATGTTGGGCTGAGGTGAGTCTAGATTTTATTGAAGTCCTTCCTAAGTCCAATGTTAATGATGTAATAATGGTGGTAGTGGATAGACTTAGCAAGTATGGATATTTCATAAGACTTTCTCATTTTACGACTCATTAAGTGGCTATAGCCTATATAGATAATGTATTCAAATTACATGGGTTACCGAAAAGGATAGTAAGTGACTATAACTCGATCTTCCTAAGCTACTTTTGGAAAGAATTTTTTCAACTATAAGGAGTTGCCTTACATTACTCAATAGCCTATCATCTACAAAGTGATTGCCAAACCAAAGTAGTTAATAAGTGTTTGGGCACTTATTTGAGATGTATGACTAGTGAGTATCCTAAGAGATGGAATCAATTTCTATCTTTGGTTGAGTGGTAGTACAACACTACATACCACTCAAGTGCTAAATGCACACCATTCAAGATCTCGTATGGATATCCCCTCCAACTCATCTACCCTATATACCAAGCAACTCACGAAATAATAAGGTGGACATCATGTTGTTTAATAAGGAAGAGATGATAAAATTACTTAAGTTTCACTTAAAACTAGCTTAGAACAAGATGAGACAAATGGCAGACAAGAAGAGGACATAGCAGGTGTTTCAGATTGGGGATTGGGTGTAGCTTAAATTACAACCCTACAAACAACCAAGTCTAAAGGCAAAACAAGAAGAAAAAATCATGCCTAAGTACTATAGGCCTTACCAAGTGCTAGATGTTATTAGATCGATTGCCTATCAGCTAGATCTACTAAGAGAGGCCTCCATCTATCCAACTTTTCATGTTTTACAATTAAAATGACACCATGGACAACCACCCTCCTCTTCAGTACATCTACCTACAAAGATAACCCAAGAGTTAATACCATAAGAAATCTTAGAGAAAAGGTTAGTCAAAAGAAGGAACTCAACTATGGCATAAAGGCTTATGAAGTGGAAGCGATGATCGGTATCTAAAGCTACTTGGGAGTATTTAACTAATCTACACCTTAGGTTCCCTGATTCTCCATTATAAAAATGGAATCTAATGGAGGGGGGAATGAAATGACGGAATAAGGCTAGGGTTTCTCTACGGAAGTGTCGAGAAGCAAGAGGAGATTTGAGTGTGTTTAAATTTGAATGTGTTGGGGTAGATGTACATACGGTTAAGATTTTTCCTTTGGACGGGGTTTTGTGTAGATAGACCTAAATAATTAAGGCTAGATAAGTATTAGACTATCTGAGCCTATTTACTAAATAGCTACTTACGTAAATTCTAGAGTAGGAATATATACTATTATAAGAGAATGGTGATGTATCATGTGATGCACTCACCCTAATATTTAATTACAAGGGAGGAATATTGTACTATAAATACTACAGCTATGTAATGCAAAAGAACTCGTTAATGAAAATACAAAAATATATTTCTCCTCCCAATTGCCTCTCGCATCTAAGAAATGCTTCATCTGAATTCGGGTAGAGTTAAATTTGTTATGATTGCAATTTTCCTTATTTCATAACGTGGGTGAGATAATATATTCAACAACTAAATTACTAATGAATGATATGCTACTAAATGTCAGTAAGGGTTTTAAGGATTAATAACATACCATGAGGAACAAAATACAACCCAACATATAACTCTGACTGTTCATCATTTGCTTTTGAATACTATCTTGTATTCTTTGCAAAACAAACTTTACTTAGTTAAATTGTGATAGCTTACTTGCATACACCAACACTACCAAATATTCCCTCACAACTATCAAAGCGGATTGAGGTACAAGTAATTTACCAAGTACCTAAACTACAAACAACTGTTTAAACTTATCATCAACAACCTCATCTTTTTTCAAATTGTCCTCAATGGCAATTAACTTTACGTCTTCCTTCAACCCTAAGCTACTCCTCACACTAAACAATACCTCATCTATAGTATTTAGAGGTACATCTTCTCCTTTACTTCTTAAGCTAAGAATATTTCCCACATCATGAGGAGTAATAAGTAAACTTGTCCCATTTATGTCCAAAACACAACTCTCGAGTTCAAAGTTCTCGATCAGCTACAAACACAAATCTCTATCCATTTTACCACAATTAAGTGCATAAGGCTACTAAACCCTACCTCACTCACAACATCTTTTTTCACATCATTAAAAGATGAGAGGACATTCGCCACATGTTTAGGTTGACATCTCATCTCATACTGTAAAGAATAAACAATACAAATTAAGTATTAGAAAAGAAAACAAAATTCCAAGTTAATCTTTTTCAATAGCTATGTAATCTTACCGGCCTCACAGCACCCCTATATTCTCAAGAAGAAGAGCACAACACTTTTCAACTCTCTTCATAGGCATCTAAAAAAAACAAACATCATCATATAAAAGTTACCACAAAACTATCTAAAGCATCTAACATGTATAAAATATAACCTCACTAACCTCCCCCTTAACTAGCTATTCATCCACCTATAACTTCGTGCTCTTATCCTACCTATGTAAGGATAAATCAAGAAAACAAAACCATTATGTTCTAATAACAATACAAATATAAACAAAATAATAATTAAAAAAAAAAACTTCTCGAGCTATATAAGTAATATATGTATGATGTCATTAGGTACTTCATCTTTCTTCCTCTAAAAAAATCACATACTTATAGTACATAACAATGCAATCACTAAAAGTAAGTATTAACAGAATTATAGAAAGTAAACAATCAAGTGTAGCAAAAAACTATTGACAAGTAACACAAAACTATCAACATAAACTACTTAACTAGTTAAAAAAACAAACAACATTGTCAACAGTGATATTAAACTATCAACAAGGCATCTATGTTGTAATGTACTGTCAACAGTCCACTCTCACTATTGACAGTGATGCTTAAGGACAAAATCCCTTCACAGTTCCTATCAACAATGATATTGAATTGTTGATAGGAAATCAAATGTTGTAACTTCCCTCATCTTGATTAGATATTGTGGACTATCAACAATATTGCCCGACAACATCAACCCCACTATAGACTTTGTTCTTACTTTGAGAGAGTGAAAGTGTGTTTGTATTTTTATATTTTAGAAATTCTTACTTTGTTTAGTTTGTTATCTCATTTTTAATTAATATTATTTTTTTATTTTTTATTTCACAAAACCCATTAACATATTATTTAAGTTACATGTTATGCCATTTTAGTAAAAGCAATAGTATATATTTACTTTTACTAAATCTATAGTGTAGATTTAATAGCATTACAGTAACGTTATTTTGCTAACGTTACCATAGAAACCCCCATTTATTTATATTCAAATTACTACTCTTAAATACTTCATGAAGACACTTAGTATCAATTGGAATTTTTTTCTATCATCAACATCTTTCCATTGATTGAGGTTCTTCTTCTTCTATTTTCACGTATACTAGATTTAGGAAACATTTGTTGCCCATTGGTTTATGCATTGAGTAGCAGCCACTACATTATAGCTATTAGCATTAGGAATTAGCAGCGTCAAACCTTTAACAATCACAATCCAAAGGTAGGTAAGGCTTATATTCCACATACTTCTGCTTTTCCATAACATATGTCTTTATGGAGTAAAATGCTATGACCTCTACTCTTGCTTGTGTTGATGCTTGAGTCAGTACATTAGTTATGATATTTCAATAGTGAAGTGATCACTACAATCTTTTAGGAACAATTATCCTTTATTATTGTGTTGTAACCAATGATTAGTTTCCTTTTCCTTTCATAGGCTAAGGTTTTCTTTTAATATTTTTTTTATACTTATTATGTTGCTACACTGCGACATGTAGTCAGACCAAATTGCTAGCAGGTCTTAAGCCAACATGTGGACTCTCACTAAACTTCTCTATTATGTTTTATCCCTTTTTCTAGACCATGTCTTCTCCTTTTACTCGAGGAATTTAGGCTATATTTGCCTTCCTTTGTTAGTATAGAGAGCTAAATTTGACTCATGGGCTTCAAGCCTAATAACGAAATGGATTTGTCTCTTTAAGCTAAGGTAATAAGCCTGAAGAGTTAAGCCCATAAAAATTCGGAATGATCAAGAGAGATTTGGCATGATAGGCTTGGACTAGAGCTCATTGGATTTATTTACCCGATCCAACCTTTCTTGATTTAGCTTACACTAAAAGATAATAAAGCCCTTTGTTTGGGCCTAAACCCATGAAGAAGCCCACTTGAGATTCATTTATAAAAGGCTTTAATCCTAGCCATTGATCAATATCATGATCCAACGGATTAAATTAACCAACCACTTCTTATAAATACCTCTCCACTTCCTCACTTGGGGGGAGACAAATTCTAACTAACGTCATTACTATGCTAGAAACCTATCTCAAAAATTAAACACTCAAGCATCTTAAGAACACTATCCCGTTCTTCATCCATTGTAAAGTTTAATGCCATTGCACTCCTCCACCTATCACCCGACATATTAGAGCCTACCAAGACTATTTACTCTTCCTTCCTATCCTATCTCAATTGACCATCCCATACGTATAATTCAAGTCATTTCCTTTATCACACTCAATGTGAACAACCACACAATATGCATGTGACCTCTTACAATTTGAACCCACACTTTTCTTTAGCGACTCTACTAAGGAGGAAAGATTTGATACTCACGTCATGGTACCTCCATAAAGAAGACCTACTGATCTTATGGATAACAATGATCAAGAACAAGATGGTACGGTTGTTACCAACAATCAAAATCTACCTCTAATGGGAGGTACGAATCAAGGAGATGGTACTCAAGAAGTTGTTCTCGACAATGCGCAACTAACATAAGAGCTACAATAAACTAATCGAAATCTAAATGAGCTCTGAGTGATGTTTGCCCAATGTGTACCTGTTTTGGCTGCTTTTGCTACTGTGCAACAAGGGACAACTACTATGGGTCCCTCCAATGTGATACAAAAATATGTTACATAAGTTCTCAGCTACTTAATCCCTCGATTATTAGTGAGCAAGATGCTCCCAGAGCTGAAGAGCAGCCTTCTGCAATGGAACCTGTACATATATAACATAACTTGCCTAAACTAATAAATCAAGGAATTTAGATAGGAGGTTCGTCGTCTTCACAAGCTACCCCGCATGTTACAATTGTTGAATCCATGCACCCTGCACTTATGAATTCAGCTCCATCTATGCCTATGAATTTCACTAACGTTGCTCCTGCAATGCCTATAAAGATAGACACATCTACTCAAAGGGCTTCTTTGTGACTAAAGAAGATTTGGATGTGTACATAAGAGAAATATAGGCGAGGTCCACATCAACTGTGTTAGAATTGAAGCTCCCATATCATTCACGCATTGCTATCAAGCCATATCCAAAGGGCTACAAAAGTTTAAAGTTTATGTTGTTTAATGGGAAGAAGGGGAGCGCTAAGGAACACTTGCTGAAGTTTATTGAAACTCTAGAAGTTTATGGTTTAGATGATGATCTAAAGTTAAAGGAATTCTAAAAATCCCTCACAGAAAAAGCTTATACTTGGTATGTTAATCTCCCACTAAGATCAGTCGATTCATAGGGTGGAATGTGTAGGATGTTTCTGAAAAAGTTCTTTTCTACTAAAGAAATGGTGACTCTCACTGACATAGGATGGATTCGCCAAAGGTCCAAAGAGGATTTCATGGATTATATTGAGCATTTTAGAGAACGTTCTTTAGATATACAAGACATTTGTAATGAAAGAGAGTTAGTTAAGATTTGTATTCAAGGAATGTTTTCTAAGTACATGGTCTATCTTGAAAATCTTTCATTGGTTTCCTTTGCAACTTTAGTTGAAAGAGCATGAAGGAACAATAACTCAGTGGCATGACAAAAAAATGAAATTGCAAGGTTGAACAAGTGTACACCTTCAATTAATTTAACCCAAAAGGAGAATCCTAAAGGAATAAAGAAATTTAGAAGTGAGAAGCTCGTAAACATTAAACCATCTTTGTTATACCCATGCTCAATGGGAAAAATGCATGCCTCACTAGACCAATGGCTATAAGATGGAAATATTAGACTTTCTAAGGTTGAATGCTTATTGATAAATGAGGAAAAAAATGACTATAAGTTTTGCAAATTCCATAGGAAAGTAAGCTACCCAACAAAAGATTGTTGGACACTTAAGAAAATATTTAATTGACGTGTTCAGAATGGAGAATTGATCATTGAAGATAATGATGTCAAGAATAATCTACTCTTAGCTTACAACATTAAACGTGGTATTGTGAATGTTATCACTTATAACCCCACAAAGATGGAAGGTATAGACGTACAGCCAGTTGAGGCATATAAAGTTAAGCATAGAGGATTTAAGGTTAAGATAAGTAGAGATGACAACGCCATCTTCGCTTTGTTAAAAATCACCAATGTTAGGAATTTCTTTGATCTCATTGGCTTTCATGAGGATGCTCGGTTTGAGGCAGTGACCATACTCAGGAGAATTACGTAAAGTCAATACAAGTAACATATTATAGGACATTTTATAGAGAAAATGATTTCAATGAATGAAAGTGAAATTACATTTACTAATGCTGACATGTGTACAAGGAATCCTAATCACAATTGCCTTTTATATGTAGAAAGCACACTCAATGGTTATCTTATCAAAAGGACTTTCGTTGATAATGGATCCTCACTCAATGTCATGCTAATGTCTAATTTCAAGGCTGCAAAGATAAACATTCAACACTTAGTAAAACAACCCATCCAGTTAAACAGCTTCTATGAATCTTCCATGAAGACAATAGGGTATGTCATAGTAAACTTCATTGTTGAATGATAACTCTTATTTTAAACATATTTCACATGGTGATTTTATAGTATTTCCATTACATTTTTGGTTTTCTTTAAATAAATCGATACTTAATTGAGTAAAATTTTGATTTCAAGGTTTGAACGCGTTCTAGGATTGAAAATAAAGAAAAGGAATTAAGTTTCACTCAATTTGGAGTTCAAATAAAGGAGTTATGAAGTTTTGAAATTACATAGTCTAGGACATGACCATGTCCCCAGGCTGTGTCCATGCAGGAAAATTTGCCAGGGTCAGAAAGTTACATGACCTGGGGACACGGCCATGTCCCAGGCCATGTCTGGTGACGAAAACGGAAACCTTACAATACATTATAAAAGGACATATTAGGGTTTCACAAGATATATTGGACACTGGAGAAGTGAAGAGACTTGAGGAGAAGGAGAAGAAAAAGGGCAAAAGCAACACCAACTTCAAGATTGGAGAGATTTTTCATCGATCAAAAGGGTTTTTCATGTTTTATTTTATGTTTTTTATGGAACTCGTTTTTAGTTTCATTATGATAGCTTAGAATTCGTGTATTTAGGATTATAGAACCTAGGGTTTCATGTGACTCTTGGATTGATTTATAATTTTCAATAAAGTTTCTTTCTTTTCTTGATTCAATTATGTTGTTTAATTGTTGATTAATATTTTTAGAGTATCAATCTATGATATTATGCATGTTGATTGAGAAATTACATGTGTAATAAGATCTAGGCATAATTGGAGAGAATTACATGTATACTTAGAGATAAGATACATGTTTCTTCCGGAAAGTTGATTGTTTGTGTAGGAATTCATTATACATTAATGCAATTCTAAATTATATTACTAAGTGAAGAGATTCCGGTAAATAATTTAGGATTAGGGTTAATATGCTTGAGAAAGGTATTAACTTTAATTGTGAATGCCTCTGGTCAAGAATAATAGAAATTGAATTGAATATATTTTAAGCGGTCACATGTTAAACACTAGGGGAAATAATTCCTAAATACGTTATTACCTTCTTAAAGTCGTTCTTAGTTTTATTGCTTTCTAAATTGCTTAATCAAGTCCCATAATTAGTTTAGTTTGTTAATTTCAGTATTTTTAATTCATTCAACTCATCACAATTTTCCGGTTAGATAATAGATTTAAGGTTAATATTAGTACTCGAAGTCTCTGAGGGATCGACTCAGACTCACATCCGCTATATTAAAACTGATAGGTGCACTTGCCTAATATCAAGTTTTTGGCGCCGTTGCCGGGGATTTTCAATACTAAGAACACTAGTTGCTTTATTACTTTGACCATTTTGTTTTTCTTTTGTTTTCATTGTTTATTTTTATTACCTAGAGCTACAACTAATTCTATATTTCTTGCCCTTGTAGTGCATGACTCAAAGCAACCTGGAAAATTTGGTAGAACTTGATCCTGAAATTGAGAGAACTGTCCTTCAAAATTTGAGATCGCAACCTAAACAAATTGTGGCGACCATAGACGACGAGTCAATCGTTAAGATTAAGGAAGAGGGTGAAGAGGCCAACATTCAATTCATCGAGCAAGAAGACCTACCATACATGGCTAATAATGGTAATGAAGCTCGGACCATGTCCGACTATTCAAGGCCTACACTTATTGGAGCTGACTCTAGTATTATAAGGCCAATCGTCGCGGCTAATTACTTCCAAATTGTACCTAACATCATACAAATGGTGCAACAATATATTCAGTTTGACGGTCTCCAAGATGAAAATCCTAATGCCCACATCTCTAGCTTTCTAGAGATTTGTAATACATTTAAAATCAACGGAGCCACGGATGATGCCATCCGACTGCGGCTATTTCCTTTCTCCTTGAGGGGTAGAGTAAAACAGTAGTTGAACTCCCTACCATGAAATTCAATCACATCTTGGAATGAATTGGTAGAGAAATTTTTAGAAAAGTATTTTCCACCTGCAAAGACTGCTAAACTTCGGAATGATATTTCTTGTTTTACTCGATTGGAAGCGGAGACTCTATATGACACTTGGGAGCGGTTTAAGGACTTACTCAGGAGATGCCCACATCATGGCCTCCCACTATGGATGCAGATTCAGACCTTCTATAATGGTCTCAATTTATCTACGAGACAGATGATTAATGCATTCATAGGAGGTACTTTGAACACAAAGACACCTGAGCAAGCACAAAATCTGATTGAAGGAATAGCAATGAACAATTATCAGTGGGAAAGCACTAAAGCCAAGCAAAAGGCTATGGGAATTTATGATGCGGACTTGAACACTGCTCTAGTAGCCAAGGTAGACCTATTGAGTAAGAAGATTGATACACTCTCTGTTGGCTCTCAACAAGTGCAATCGGATGTAAGTGACTTTGGTATGCAGGGGTATAGAGCACAAGAACAACTGGAACAGGTAGATTATCTAGGAAATCCACCCAAGCAACAAAATAACCCCTAGAGCAACACTTATAATCCCAGATGGAGGAATTACCCCAATTTCTCATGGGGAAATCAAAACCAAGGCCAACAAAAGACTAACTTTGGCCTACTTGGATTTCAGAGACCATTCCCACCTTCTCTTCCTCAAGAAAAGAAGTCTAGTGTGGAAGAACTTCTCACAAAATATATTCAAGGCAATGAGGCTCGCTTATCCAACATTGAATCATCGTTGAGGAATCAAGAGGCTTCAAATCACAACCTTGAGAATCAAATTGGTCAACTTGCGAAGCTAATCTCTGAAAGACTGCAGGGAACGCTATCGAGGAATACAGAACCCAATCCAAAGGAACATGTCAAGGCAGTGACACTTCGAAGTGGGAAGGAGTTGCATGCTGAGAGGAAGGTTAGCGAGGAGACTAGTAAGAACAAGGAGGGGACAAAAGCAACGGAAGACGTAGAGTCATCAAAGGCGAAGGAATATCAACCACCTATCCCATATCCCTAAAGACTCAAGTAAGATTGCAATGACCAACAATTTAGTAAGTTCCTTGACCTCTTTAAACAACTACATATTAACTTACCTCTTGTTGATGCCCTATCATAGATGCCGAAGTACGCTAAGTTCTTAAAAGATTTGTTAACCAATAAGAGGAAGCTTGAGGAGCTTTCTACAGTCATCTTGGGGTGAAAAGTGTTCAACGATCATGCAAAACAAGTTGCCCAAGAAGCTAAAAGACCTAGGAAGTTTTACAATTCCTTGTCATGTTGGTAATTTGTTAATTGACAAAGCGTTAGCTGATTTAGGTGCTAGCATCAATTTAATGCCTTATAACTTTTTCAAGAAACTAGGATTAGGGGAACCTAAGCCCATACGCATAAGCTTGCAATTAGCTGATAGATCTGTGACATATCCTTGAGGCATATTTGAGGATGTATTAGTCCAAGTGGGTAAATTTATTTTTCCAGTTGATTTTGTGATATTGGATACGGATGAAGATTTTGAGTTGCCCCTTATCCTAGGTAGACTATTCTTAGCTACCGCTAGGGCTACCATTGATGTTAGTGATGGCAAGCTCATTCTTCGAGTAGGAGATAAAGAGATCATGTTTAAAATTTCGGAGGCTATGAAAAAGTCTGTTGATCAAGATGATACTTGCTACCTTTTGGATGTTACTGACACTTTTGTTTCAAGTTATATGCAGGAAGTTCTTCTTAAGGATCTATTGGAGAGTTGCTTGCAATTAGGCATAGAAGAAGCTTCGGAAGATCCTGTCAAATCCGAGGTGGTAGCCCAACTGGAGGCAAATAAACCTATCTCTATTGAGAAAGGGTTTGAAGAGTTTGAAAAGAGAAAGGAAGCACAGTTAAAACCTTCGATTGAGGAGCCACCAGTATTGGAGCTAAAGTAATTACCTGATTACTTGGAATATGCCTTCTTAGAGAAGGACTCCAAATTACCGGTAATTATAGCATCCAATTTGGAAGAAGACCAAAGAGAAAGGTTGCTGAAAGTACTCAAAGAGCATAAGAGGGCCATTTCTTGGAAAATATCCGATATTTGAGGTATCAATCCCTCCTTTTGTACTCATAAGATTTTAATGGAAGAAAACCACAAGCCGGTTATGCAGCCCCAGAGATGCTTGAATCTAAACATGAAAGAGGTAGTTAAAAAGGAAGTTATTAAACTCCCTGATGCAGGTATGATATATCCTATCTCTGATAGTTCATGGGTGAGTCCAATGCAAGTAGTTCCAAAAAAAAGTAGGATGACAGTAGTTCCCAATGAAAAGAAAGAATTGATCCCAATGAGAACGATAATAGGTTGGTGTGTATGTATCAATTATCGAAAGTTAAACGATGCTACATGTAAGGACCATTTCCCCTTACCTTTTATTGATCAAATGATAGAACGACTAGTTGGAAATATGTTTTATTTTTTTCTAGATGGCTTATCTGGTTATTTTCAGATACCTATTGTACTGGAAGATCAAGAGAAGACCACTTTCACTTGTCCTTATGGCACATTTGCTTACCGTAGAATGCCTTTTGGTCTTTGCAATGCACCTGCTACATTCCAGTGATGCATGTTAGCTATTTTTGATGATTTGATTGAGGACATAATGGAGGTATTTATGGATGATTTTTCAATTTTTGGAAACTCATTTGACCTTTGTTTGAATAATTTGGACAGGGTACTTACCAGGTGTAAGGAGACCAATCTTGTCCTCAACTGGGAGAAGTGCCACTTCATGGTACAAGAGGGTATTGTGCTAGGCCATAAGATCTCATATCAAGGAATTGAGGTGGATACTGCCAAAGTGGATGCGATTGCAAGACTCTCATCTCCAACTTCAGTTAAGGCCATAAGAAGTTTTTTAGGACATGTAGGTTTTTATAAGCGATTTATGAAGAATTTCTCAAAAATTGCCCGCCCTTTGACTAAGTTATTAGAGAAGGATGTGCCTTATGTTTTCTCTTAGGAGTGTTTGAAAGCTTTCAATATCCTTAAAGAGAAACTTACCAATGCTCCAATCATGGTAGTACCTGATTGGGCACTTCCCTTTGAACTTATGTGTAATGTAAGTGATCACGCAGTCGGGGCAGTGCTGGGGCAAAGGCGAGACAAGCACTTTCAACTAATTCACTATGCTAGCAAAACTCTTACTAATGCTCAAGAGAACTACATTACTACAGAAAAAGAGTTGCTAGTAGTTGTTTTTGCCTTTGATAAGTTTCGCTCTTATTTGCTTCTATCTAAAGTGATTGTTTATACTGATCATTCCGCCCTTAGGTACTTGTTAGCGAAACCAGATGCAAAACCAAGACTGATTAAGTGGATCTTGTTGCTACAAGATTTTGATGTGGAGATCAAAGATAAAAAAGGCGCTGAGAATTTAACAGCAGATCACCTATCTCAATTGGAGAATCCAAACTTGGAAATGCTCGACAAGAATGAGACCAAGGATGAATTCCCTGAGAAGTGACTCTATGCCATCGCCCAGGTAAGTGATATGGAAATTCCTTGGTTCGTGGATATCGCTAATTTTTTAGCTGCTAGGATTATGCTGAATGGACTTCCACACCAGCAAAAGAAGAAATTTTTTTCTGATGTGAAACATTATTTTTAGGATGATCCTTACCTGTTTAAAGTATGTGCAGATCATGTCATTCGAAGGTGTGTACCACACCTCGAAGGATGGAGAATTTTGAGCCATTGTCATTCAGGTCCTAGAGGCTGGATTTTATTAGCATACCTTATTCAAAGATGCCCAGAAATACGTTGAGATTTGTGATCATTGCCAATGAGTGGGGAATATATCCCGCAGGGATGAAATGCCACAAAACCCCATCATCGAGGTTGAGGTATTTGATGTGTGGGGGATCGATTTCATGGGTCCTTTCCCGAACTCTAATGGAAATAAATATATCCTAGTAGCTATTGACTATGTCTCTAAGTGGGTGGAAGCTAAAGCCCTACCTACTAATGATGCTAGGGTAGCAAAAAAATTCTTAAAAGGTCTATTTTCTCGATTTGGCACCCCTAGGACAATTATAAGTGATAGGAAAACACACTTTTGTAATGCCCAACTCGACCAAGTATTGAAACGTTATGGCGTTACACATAGAATAGTCACCTCGTACCACCCCCAAAGTAATGGCCAAGTGGAAGTTGCCAATCGCAATCTTAAGTGAATTCTTGAAAAAACCGTAGAGTATCATAAGAAAGATTGGTCAGAAAAGTTGGATGATGCTCTATGGGCATACAGAACCGCTTACAAAACACCACTAAGGATCACACCCTATCGACTTGTATATGGCAAGGCTTGTCATTTACCGATAGAGATTAAACATAAGGCTTATTGGGCAATTAAGAGTACTAATGTTGATTTTGAGCGTACAGGTTCTCACAAGAAACTTCAATTGAATGAGCTAGAGGAATGGCGAGCGAATGCATATGAGAACTCCAAATTATACAAAGAAAGGGCCAAAAAGTACCACAATCAGCGAATCAAACAAGGTCGACAATTTAAAGAAGGTGATCATGTTCTTTTGTATAATTCTCGCCTTCGTTTATTCCCAGGTAAGTTGAAATCTAGGTGGTCTGGACCATTTACAATTACACAAGTTTTCCCGTATGGAACTGTTGAAGTTACATACCCGGAGAAAGACACATTTAAGGTAAATGGGCAACGGTTGAAGTTATACTTGAGTGGAAACTTGGAGCATGTTAGACGAGAGGAGTTTTATCTCCACCTGACAAAACTATCATGAGAAGACGTATCCCGTCGAGCTATCGACGTTAACTATAGCGCTTCTTGGGAGGCAACCCATGTCTAACTTTGCTTACACTTTAGTTTTTTAAGTTTATTTCATTTTATTTTTCTTTTATCTAACTTTACTTTGCTTCTTTTATTTGTTTCAATTTTAGTCATAGGCTTTTCCCCTTTAGTTTCATTTTTATTCTTCTCTTTATTTTCTTTTTCTTATTTTTCTAGTTTAATTACTTTTATTTCTTTAAGTTTCCTTTATTTTTAAATTAAATTCATGAATTTAGGTTTAAAAAAAAAAAAGAACAGAAAGTTACACAGGCATGGGACACGGTCGTGTCCTAGCCCGTGTCCATCTAGGCACCTTTAATCTACTACACCCACAAAGAGTTACACGAGCGTGGGACACGGTTGTGTCCCAACCTATGTTCGCCCAGTATTACCACCCGGCAATAGAAAGTTACACGGGCGTGGGATACGGTCATGTCCCAGCCCGTGTCCACCCAGTTACATACCACGCCAATAGAAAGTTATACAGGCGTGGGACATGGTCGTGTCCCAGCCCATGTCCATCCAGTTTTAACGCACGAATACAGTAAGTTACAATGGTGTAGGATACAATCATGTCCACCCAGGTAAGGCCTCGCCATCAGAAAGTTATACGGGCGTAGGACACGGTCGTGTCCTAACCCGTGTCTACTCTACCCCACACGATTCTACATATGCCCAATTTATTTAAAACACACATACTCTCTCACACACTCACAAACCAACACATCTCTATTTCATACTCTCTCTTCTCTCCATCTTCACATCACGATTCCTGACATTATGAACCCAGATCCAAGTAAGTTCTCCTTATTGCTTTTGCTTTATCTTCCTTATGGTTTAGGTAGGTTTAGCTACTAGACATTTCGGTCTTGTGAGAATTGGTACTTGCATTTGATATGCGAATTTATTTTGTTCTTCTATAAACACCATACACCATTGCCTTGTGTTGCTTGATTTTAATGCCTTTATGATGCCTCATCTGGTTAGATATTCATGTATGCTCTCTCCATTCCGAATTTTGTTTGCAAATCTGCTAATCATTATTCCATTACACCAGTTAGGGTTAGCAGTATGAGAAAAAATTCCGGGTCATTTAATGTCTTTTATGTGTTAGGATGCCTGCATTTCAAGCTAATTGTAGTGTAGCGGGTCTATTGTAGAATTAGTTGGATGCATTTGTAAGCTATTTCTTTTCCACCAACTAGTTTTCTAGCTGTACTCTACATGTTTGTTTAAATGTCCCAATGAGAATTCTATTCATATTCTTCACTGTTAATCTTATCTCCCTCTGTCTTTTTGAACTACGTATGGCAAGGATGCGCGTTTTTTATTTGGTTTGTTGTTTCTTTTCAGGTATTCAATGGCGAATCGCACAAAGCTTACCATTCGATGAAAATCCAAATTTACAGCATCCTCTTCATCGCAAGCAGGACCAATTGTTGAACCATTAGCCACTCTCCCTCCGATGGAGCACCCAATGCTTCAATTTAAGGAAGACTACCAGGTGCAACAATATAGTTTACTTAAGAATAAGCCTTTCAGCGACAACCTTCATCTGGATTGGGCTGTTCTCGCTTAATTGAAGCTCACCACAGAAATGAAGGAGCTCTTGGACGGAACCATTTGGGAGCAATTTTTATCTCTTGAAGCTCCAGTTTATAAAGAGCTGACCTTGGAGTTTTTATGTACTTACAAACTCGATAAAGAGAGTACTACTGGCATGAGCCATAAACACAAACTACATTTCACTTTGAGTGGCCACCCATTCCATATGACTATAGCTCAATTGGGTAGATATCTCGGTCTTTATGACAATAGATATACACGGATAGAAGAGTTCCAACGTCTCTCATGTCGGTTTCCCCGTAGAGTAACAACAAGGACATTTTGGAACGAGATTACTGTTGGTGATGCGTATGATCCAGCAAGGAGTAAGGCTTCTCAATTGGTCAAGCCTGAATATCAGGTTCTTCATTGGCTCTTTGCGCATACATTGACTAGTAGAGGCCTCAGCACTAGTGTGGTTTCCAACAAGGATTGCCTCTATCTGTACAGTGTTATTCATAAACATCCCATCGAGCTCACTGAACTTTTCAACCGCCAAGCCACCACTACACGGAAGAAAGGGCATATTTGTTGTGGCCCCTACATCACCTTACTTGTGCAGGCCATGCGGACTAAGGTTGTCGTTTAGCCCTCACTTACCTTAGTCAATCAAGTCACTCCTATGCACCTTAATTCATTTGGACTCATGAACTTATTACCAACAAGACATCAAGGTCGACACTCTTGCAGCAGCACATCTCGAGGCCAAATGTCTTCAGCAAGCTTTGAAGACAAATTTGATATGTTGTTGTCTGAGGTTCGTTATATCAGAGAAAGTGTGGATAAACTTCATATCCGCTAAGACAAAATGGAAAAATTTCTCAAAATGAAAGAGTCGGATACACGTGATGAGGATAGTGAGAGTGAAGAAGAGGATGATGAAGGTGGTGAGGAAGAGGATGATGAGGGTGGTGAGGAAGAGGCGGCTGGAGGTAGTGAAGAGGATGTTGAGGACAGTGACGACGACGATGATGCTACGATGGCTGAGGCACCATCTAATGAGGAGGATGAAGAGGCAGATTCCGATCCCTCTTCTTAGTTCATATTTTTTTTGTGTTGTCTTTCGTTGGCCAAGGCATGTGAACTCAGATATGTAATGATGATGCTTCTTCGTTTTGAACTTCTTTACCTAATTTTCGACTAGCAGGGAAGTATTAGTTTCTTTTTCAGTACATATATTTCCTTTTTCCCTATGCTGATTTTTCTTGTTTCATTTCTTGCTGCTATGTTTTTTTTTAGTCGTACATTGAGGACACCGTACGTTATTAAGTGTGGGGAAGGGATATATATGAATTTGTTACTGTTTAGGAGACCAATTATTCACATTTGATCCAATTAATTTTTAAGTTAACTTGCAATAGGTGATTAACAAGTATTGAGCCAAATCAACTGTGTCATCTTGATCATTATTGATCTTATTATACTTTACTAGAATTGATTTGTCAAATCTATGGAGGGCAAAGTTACAAGTTATTTAGCTTAGGACTTTAAGACTTGAGATTGGACCAACATCACTAGTTGAGAGTTAGTCATGGTTATTTTTAAAATTTACTTTTATGTATACCTTTCTCTTAGAAATTTTTAGAGCCTTATAATTTTTAGCAAATAAACAAATGAAATTCTTCTTTTGAGAAACCCCTAAAAAATCACAATGATTAGAGGTCAAAAGTAATAACAAGTGTATGAATAGAAAAAATTGGTAAGGATTCATCTTGGTCCGTTAGAAGAGCGAAATTGAGTCCCAATGCCAATTCTAATGAAAAAAATTGATATGGATCGGCTTCGGTCCGTCATAAGAGCAAGATTCTTTCCCACTATCAATATAAGAAATAAGTTGGTATGGATTGGTCTTGGTCTGTCAGAAGAGCAAGATTCTTTCCCTCTACCAACACAATTGTGCTTAAATAAGGTAAATTTAAAAGACCTCTCAACAAAAGTATGAACTAGGGGGATGATCAGAGGATAAGTGGATGTAAAATGTGTTTGTTTTAGATTATGGTGCTTGGTGAGATGGAAGAGAGAATTGTATACACTTTAGTCAAATGGACAAAATTTTTATGACTCTTTCTCGGTTGGCAAGATGTTAAATCCAATTTTTAGTTTAAGAATCCTTGGTTAAATGACTCAGGTAAACTTTGATTTTCATAAATTAACTAGTGAACTCTAGTATTAAGTATTGTTGGAGCATTCGAATATGGTTAAATGAAATTGGTTAACTTTATTATTGCAAATTAGTTGAGAATGATTTTCTTACTTTTCTACGGGTCAAGTGTATTCGTTCACCGATTTCCTAAATAGTGATAAATTTTGTTTAGCGTTTCTTGTCCCAAAAGTTTTGTTTTGACTTATTTGCTTGAGGACAAGCAAATGCTTAAGTGTGAGGAAGTTTGATAACTCTTATTTTAAACATATTTCACATGGTGATTTTATAGTATTTCCCTTACATTTTTGGTTTTCTTTAAAGAAATTGATACTTAATTGAGTAAAATTTTGATTTCAAGGTTTGAACGCGTTATAAGATTGAAAACAAAGAAAAGAAATCAAGTTTAACTCAATTTGGAGTTCAAATGAAGGAGTTATGAAGTTTTGAAGTTACATAGTCTGGGACATGACCATGTTCCCAGGTTGTGTCCATGCAGGAAAATTTGCCAGGGTCAGAAAGTTACACGACCTGGGGATACGGCCATGTCCCAGGCCGTGTCAGGTGATGAAAACGGAAACCTTACAATACATTATAAAAGGACATATTAGGGTTTCACAAGACATATTGGACACTAGAGAAGTGAAGAGACTTGAAGAGAAGGAGAAGAAAAAGGGCGAAAGCAACACCAACCTCAAGATTGGAGAGATTTTTCATCGATCAAAGGGGTTTTTCATGTTTTATTTTATGTTTTTGATGAAACTCGTTTTTAGTTTCATTATGATAGCTTAAAATTCATGTATTTAGGATTATGGAACCTAGGGTTCCATGTGACTCTTGCGTTGATTTATAATTTTCAATAAAGTTTCTTTCTTTTCTTGATTCAATTATATTGTTTAATTGTTGATTGATATTTCTAGAGTATCAATCTATGATATTATGCATGTTGATTGAGAAATTACACATGTATGTATACTTAGAGATAAGATACATGTTTCTTCCGAAAAGTTGATTGTTTGTGTGGGAATTCATTATACATTAATGCAATTCTAAATTATATTACTAAGTGAAGAGATTCCGGTAAATAATTTAGGATTAAGGTTAATATGCTTGAGAAAGGTATTAACTTTAATTGTGAATGCCTCTGGTCAAGAATAATAGAAATTGAATTGAATATATTTTAAGCGGTCACATGTTAAACACTAAGAGAAATAATTCCTAAATACGTTATTACCTTCTTGAAGTCATTCTTAGTTTTATTGCTTTCTAAATTGCTTAATCAAGTCCCATAATTAGTTTAGTTTGTTAATTTCAGTATTTTTAATTCATTCAACTCATCACAATTTTCCGATTAGATAATAGAGCTAAGGTTAATATTAGTACTCGAAGTCTCTGAGGGATCGACTCGAACTCACATCCGCTATATTAAAACTGATAGGTACACTTGCCTGATATCATTGAACCTATCCATAGCCCTACATGGTTCCATGTGATCAATGTGCCTGCATCCTATCACCTCCTTATAGGAAGGACATGGTTTCATGATCACCACATGATACCCTCAACATGGCATCAATGCATAAGGGGTGATTAGAATGAAGAGGATGTCTTTATTCTAGTAACAAAGGACTCGTTTATACATAATGAATTACATTTTGCTAAAGCAACCTTCTTCAATGAACATGAAGAGGTGGCATCGCCAAATGTTAAAGAACCTACTAATACATCTTTACTTGTAGTAAAAGAAGCTCAAGCACTAACATCTAAGAAGAAAAGGATGTATAGTTGTAGTAGAGGTGCAAAGAAACATAAGCGAACAAATAATATGATGGAAACCAAAGGTGCTTCATAAAAAAGGTATGAAAACTACTAAGACCAAAGGATGACCTTATTAGTTTTCTCTCCTCTTTTCTTGATACATGTAAATGAAGTGATAGTCACTTCTTATCAATGAAAGAAGTTTCTTCCTCTATCACTAATATTATCTTATGGAACACGATTTTGTCTATTTGTACTTCTCTATTGCCATTGTAACTACTAAGAAAGTGCTTGTTCTCTTAAGCGTACAAGGCTTATCCCACATAACAATTTACATCTCATTAGAGGCATTTGGACCCTTTTGATTGTTTAAATGAAAATTGATAATGAACATGACATCTAGTATACCTATTAGTGCTGCTTAGTAAAGAGCTTTGACTCCTAAGCGTACGATGATGAACATGGCTCGTATGTACGGTCTGGTAAGAGCATTGTCTCCTAGGTACAAGCAAGTTGTGGCAATCTTGCATACTTATTATGCTATCTAGTTGATCTAAATGTTTCCTTCCATCAAGTAGTGGAGACAATCCCATTGATGTGCACATGGACATATTGACACTTCATTACAAGAAACACTTTGATAAGCCATATTACACAGTTAAGTAGTGGGAAATACCCTCCTTGACTAATGAGAAAAAATTATTGATCCTAAGCAATCAATGCCACTATCGCTGCATATGCGCGATTGAATACTTCTTGAAAGGGATCTTCTTCATATTATCATTAGCAAGCAAACAGTCTTGCCATAATACGAGATGACATGTGAGACCCCCTTAGATCACTAAGTCTAAGCAATCTCACAATTAAGCCTATCCTATAAGAGATCCCTTAGATAAGAGAGTCTAAGCAGTCTCAAAGTTATGCTAATTCATAAATTTCAAGTTCATGCTATTTAATGCTAACATAACTAAGTCGAGCCTTTGCTCCCTACCATACAGTGTTGTTTTAAAAAGAAAAGAGAGAGATAGCAAGGTAGTCTTACTACTTCGCACTAGATAACATCACTACTTAGTTGATGCATTTCTCCTAAGTACGTGAAGCCTTCAAGAACAAATCTATCAAGACTTTACAAGTTGCGAAAGGCATCAAAGCAATCCCATTGTATTATCTTCTAGCATGTTGCTACTAAGTGAAGAGTTATCGCTCTTGAATGTACAATAACAAGACATCTTCATAAAAGTAAATGAAAGCACCAAGGAAATAAAACAACACGAAGATCAATAAATGGTTTTCATTACTATTGATTCTCCATATTTAATCACAACTCGTGTTTACAAGAAGATAGAGTTACAATTGTGTGATCAAGAAATTTACAATGGAGAACTTGAGATAGCATCCGTTACTATAAGTGGTCAACTATAAGTACACTTAATGGCTCCTATACAAGCAATATGCTGCCATGAAGTTGAATCAACGTAATCCACTTAAGTTATCGTCAATTGACAATATTAAGGGACTATAGTACAATATTGGATTTCTAATGATGTCATGGAGGAATGAGGAACACTATGATTTATTGAGCTATTCCATTGCTACGTATTAATGATTGGGGAAGGAAAGTTATAGATAGATATGATATTTGAGGAGGCTATCCATGCGTGATTATTGTCTCGCATGCCACCTGCTTCATATAAAATTCCTTGTGTAATGCTCAATTAGTATGCATGTGCAATGTTCTCTTTGTGAGCAATGCTTGATGTGTACATGTGCGCAAAACTTGATGTATGCATACTTGCTATACTCGAAGCGCATGTACCTATGTTGTTCAATGCATGTACATACATTTAGAAGACTCAATGCACTGGTGGCTATGACATTTGATGTGCTACACTTATGTATGATTCTCTCGTATACAATTTGAACGATAATAGTGCTGGAGTTTTAATTACATGAGACTCTTTTGTAGGAGACTACCCCAAGTCCTTGTATCATCCTTAAGTATTAGACACCTTGATACAATCTTCATTATGTATTGTTAGTTTTGAAAAGTGGTAGCAATCGTTTAGCATGATTTTTACCACTTGGGAGAAGAAAAGAAGATATTAGGCTATTAGCAAACATGTGAGAAAATAAGACAACTTAGTCTGTAAAGAGGAGCAACATATAGAAGTAATATGTATGCTCATAACATATCTAGTCATGGTAAAATGGAAATAGGCAATATGCATATGTGGTCAACCAATCAAGCACGTACACATACATGAAGTAAAATAACAAGGAATAAAAAAATATGTGATATAAGCACGAGACCGCATTACAAGGGAAAGCCTAAGATAAAATAAAAGAAAAATAAATTATAGTAAAGTGGAGATGAGTAACCAAATATATATTGATATGGGATGCAATAGTTTTAGGCTATATATCATGCTAGAGAAATCGTTTCATTGCGAAAGCTTAGGTACAAAATGGGAAGCATATAAACAAGTTGTTACAAGTGCGAAGATGTTGAATACTCAGACTAAATGTAATCATAAGTTGCATGAAAAGCATTATTCAACTAAGTGATACACCTTCGGGGTCGAACACACAGAGAAGCACCACAACGAAGCGGACCAAAAAGGAAAGCTAGCAAAGTTCAAGCAACTATCAAATCGATATAATGCACCAGTCGATCTTATTGGGCTGACAATTCATCAAATATGACACACTGATCTGAATTGAAGGGTCACTCGCTACTACTCCTTGCTAAAAGGAATAGATAAGAGTTTAAGGATAATGAGAACAACAAAGTTGTTCAACATGAATAATTCTATATTGATTAGTTGATTGTTGGCGTATAAGAAAGTGGCGGTTTATATACCCATCTACTAGGGTTATTTTACATATATGAAAAGACAAAAGGGTATTCTACAACTAAGTTACATAAGACATACTAAAAAGAGTAAAAGAGATAAAGAATATTCAATGCGAAAAAGTGAAAAATCATTCTAGAAAGATCACGCTAGAAGATACGTGTCACGTGATGGATGGAAGTTAGGACTATGATACAAACTAGGAAAAACAAAAACTGTTGGTAGTTAGGGGCCAACCTAAATTGACCAAGCTAAGGACTAATTAGTTCTTCTAAAGAGAAGTTAGCTTGATCTGTAGTCAAATGCCTATGGTCGAATCAGGAGCTTGCCTCAATTATTCTTAGGCTGTCTTCTAGGATAAAGCATCGCTACTGAATAAAGGTGGATCTAACAAAAATAAGGATCTGATAGTTAGGTCGGTAGGAGACCGGCTTAGAATAGGAATCTCCATCTTAGCTATGGCTTAAAGCTAATATCCTCAAAGCGAGTCCTCAAAGTCCTCTAGCTCAACTATGTATAATTGGTCTAGCGAGTTGATTCCTATCACTAAGGGTTAAGCATTTCTCCTTCCATTGGGAGTGGAATATGATGTGGTGTTCGATTTTTCGAGAGCAAATCAATGTATCAACTAAAAGACTTAAAGTCATTGGAATTATCACAGAAGCACTTATTAATGTGAATGGTAAATGTGATATTAAGGAATAACATACCTGTAGGACTTACTCAAAAAGAAGATGTTGAAAGTAGTACAATAATCAAAGTGGAAGCAATTTAATATGCTAAATGGCCCAACTTCTTATGTTAACTCCTAATTTTAAACGGCTTTTAAGTAATAGTACCAACTAGTGTTGAAAGAAGTAGCCATCTTTACATTAGCTTTGGAATTTATTTATAAAAAAAAAAAAAAATAGAGGAGGCATAGTATTGGCTTAATATTGGAGAAGAATCATGGAATTTTCATGCCTTTACATGGATAGACACAATGTGTGGCACATGATGATTGCCTTTAGATTTTAATGGTATTGAAAAATATGTGTGATGGTCAAATATATTATAATTACTTTATATTGACACTACATTGCATTATCCTTCCCTCGATCATCTATTCAAAGATATATATATATATATATTATTAAACACATTAATCGCAATCAAATTTATAAACACGTTGCAACCTAAGTGAATGGCAACACTCTGATTAAAGCCTTGTTTGTTGTAAGGCTTCCCTTTAACCCATTGTTATTATTATTATTTTAGCTTTCCCAAGAAAACCACTTTAGAAGCAAGGAATACCCTATCTCCCTTCCTCGAAAAAACAAACATATATTTTTTCTATAACCTCATTCAATTCTATTGTTGTTGTAATTCAGTAAAAGAAATTCATTTTTATTTTCTCATCCTATCTCACATACACACACCTCACAACTTGACTACGAATCTTCCTAGCTACATGTATGGGAAATATTTCTAATATAGACATGTCATAGGAATCTCGATTACGCAAAGCCCACATGCCAATCTCCTCAAACTTAAATTCTCTAACTCAATTTCTCTCTCTCTTTCCCTCTGACTATCTGTTTCTTTTCTTTTCTTTTCTTTTTAAGCATCTACCCTAGTGTACTCCCTCCCCCTGCACACCTCCCCCCCTACCCTTCCTTCCCTCATGCTCTCTCTCTTTCCACACCTACATGAAGACTCTCTCTCTTACTTAACATCACTCTCCCTCCTTGAACAATGAAAAGAAATCAAAACCACATAAGCAAAACCTCAGCTCATAGAATCCAAATCCCCTATCCCCCTCACTCCTTTGGTTCTCATCATATAGCCCTACCCTCACAAAGCAAATTGTCGTAACTCGTAGAAGGGGGGTTTGAGAATGTGAATCTACTCCTACTAAAAAAGAAAAAGGGATTCTTTCTAGTTTTCTTCTAAGTTTTCAATGATAGAAGTTGTAGTCTCCAACAATGGATGTTTCAAATTGCTTCTCAGCCATGGCATCTAACCTATAGAAACTTTCATAGGCTTAGAGGATGGTTACCTTCAATGACCTTCTTAATAGCATCATTTTTTTTTTAACAATGTATGCAGATGTTAAATGAAACAAGTGATTGAATAGAGTCTACACACTTATGAAATTTGACATAAGAAGAAGATGCAAAGTACTAACAGAATGGTAAAAACAGAAAAGCACAATGTTTATAAAGTTGTAAGAATAAAAAAGGGGAGTAAAGAAGATGTTGTGATGAAGAATGTATATTTATGAAGAAAAAGAAGAAGCAGAAATCAATAAAAACAAGAAGGATGTGTATGAAGTATGAATAAAACGGGGAATGGCTAGAAGAATTGAAGTGTTTAAAGGAAATGAAATGTGAAGGAAAGGAAAAGTTCATATAAAGAAAATGCCATGTATAAAAATAGATGAAAGAAAAGAGGGAAGGAGAGTGTATGGAAGCTGGAGATAATGAACTAAATAGGATTGAAGAATGAAAGAGCCGGATAAGGATCAAAAGCAACTTTCAAAGGGAAAAAAAAAAAAAAAAAAAAGAAGAAGAAGAAGAAGAGAAGAGAATAAGAAATGTGGATGAATGGAGATTGATACTGAATGCTGGAGATGTTTAAGTGAAGCAAGGGTAAGAAATGGATATGAGGAGCATTAGGATGAGGATCTGCAGAAGACAAATAACTATGGTATTTCTTCATAGTGGCTAGAAATTATTTATGAAAGAATGAAATGTAAGTATCATGAGTATGAGATGAATTGGACAAGTGTTTGAGCATTTGTAGAAAGAAGAGAATGGGTTAGAAAACGTCTCCTAATATTATAAATAGAATCCGATTGCACATTTGCTCCTTTATATAGCAGAGAATATTCTTTTATGGGTTGGATGTAGCTATCAAAGAATAAGGGAATATTCTTATTCCATCCTCATCTTTTACTTTGCTGAGGTGTATAGATGATAAAGGCTGGGTATATCATTGCGAGTGTCTTAAGTATTTAATGTCTCTTACAATTATTGCCAGCTTTTAGCTATTGTAAATTGGAAGACTCTACCATATATACCAGCAATTTGTGACAAGTGTTGAGCCCTTCATTTTGCTCTTAATAGTCGTATGGATTTTTTCTATGAAGGGAAGAGAACCGAATATATATTAGCTCCAACATGTTATTTTTTTTTTTTTTTTTTACCCAATTGAATCATCGCATATGAGGACATAAACAATAGCACCAAGAACTCAATGTTATTGAAATATTTTGCACATTAACAAGCAAACCAATCAAAGGAGGAGTAAATAAAAAGAAAATATTCAAAATGCCTCCATTATGAAAAAAAAAAAAATGTGATGTTTATCATATGAGTTGGCAACTAACAAATGTAATCCAAGTTGAAAAGTGTGTATCGCTATGTTAAGTCATGAATTAATGAGAGTTTAAATATATGGATCATGATGGATGTGTTACTAGCTCCTACAAGACTAGGAAGTTATTTTACTATAAGCATGTATGGTGATGCTATTGTCTGAATCAAATCATAGCACGAAGGAATTTGTAAAGGGAGTAAAAGGAGATTTTTGTAATAAATAATATTTTCTTTGATACTATGAACTAACTAAGAGTATGCTACATATTAAGATGGAATGAAGATATGGACTAACTATTGCCTGCAAGTGATTGAAGATGCTATGGAATTATCAAATAAGGCACTATAAGAGTATTTTCAAAGGAATTTTGTAAATAGAGATTTGAAATTTTGTTTAGCTTCTAAGACACTACCTTAGAAACCCCACAAGGGATACTGTCCTCTTGACCCCTACCTGCTAATCGGCTAGTAGGACCATCGTGCTTACCAGTCAACCTAATGAGATTGCTAATGTGAACTTAGCATATAAATTCAACTTAATGGATTCAATAACTCATAAAAGATCAAATTAAAGAGATGAATAAGCTCAAAATTGTACAACTCAAAAAAGATTTATTTCAGTATAGTTATGAGGGCAATGTACAACTTAATCCAATTAAGGCACGATACACGGATAAGAGGTGCTGCAAATTTGTGTACTAAACCAATTCTTGAATGAATTTAGCGGCGGCGTAGCTATTCAATAGCACGCACATGCTAGAGTTAATTAAAAGACTTATTCGATGCCTAAACCCCTTCGATTCCATCTGAAGGACTTTAGTTGGGGGCAAAATGTTGAGGGTAAAATGTAGAGGACTAAATTTGACTCTTAGGCTTTAAGCCCAATAACAAAATGGATTTAACTCTTTAGGCTAAGGTGATAGGGCCCGAAAAGTCAAGCTCATAAGAATTCGAGATAACCAAGGGAGATTTGGCATAGTAGGCTCAGAGTAAGGCTCGTTGGATCGATTTGCCAAATCCAACCTATCTTAGTCTGGCTCACACTAAAAGATAACAAAGCCCTTTATTTGGACCTAAACCCATGAAGAAGCCTACTTGAGATTCATTTATAAAAGACTTTAATCCTAGCCATTAATCAATATCATAATCCAACGGATCAAATAAACCTATCACTTCCTATAAATACCCCCTCCACTTCCTCACTTGGGGGATAGGTAAATTTCAACTAACACCGTTACTTTGGTGGAATCTTGTCTTAAAGATTAAACACTCAATCATCCTAGGAATACTACCCCGTTCTTCATCCATCGTAGAGTTTGATGCCATTGTGCTCCTCCACTTATCACCTGACATGTTAGAGCCTACCTACTCCTCTTCTCTATCCTATCTCACTTGATCATCTCATACGTTTAAGTCAAGTCATTTCCTTCGTCACGTGCAGCACAAACAGTCACACAATACACACATGACCTCTTACAATGTGAACCTACACAGTTGGCTTACTGGAAATGTATAAACTAGTTTATTTTAACTTGCACTAACTTCTTTCATGTTGTTAGATAGAGTACTGGTGTATTTTGTCTTCTTCTAAACAAACATGAATTGCATATGGGCTAACATAGGGGTTTTATATATCATTGAGCATGCATTTGGCTCCTTAATGCTTAAGATTGCTCAAATTTGTTACAATTACTTTAAATTTGGATGTTTAATTGTCAACTTGATTAGATTAAAGAGTTGGATCGATAGTAACTTTTTTGAACAAATAATAATAATAATTCTCTAAACTATCTTCCTTCTAAACTCTCTCTCTCTCTCTTATTTCTTTTTCACATCATCCATCTAAATTGTCTTTCTTCTAAACCATGCTATTACACATAAGTGGTTCTATTGAAACTTTTGCTCTAAGTTATGACAACTCAAGCTTCTTTCAACTACTTCATAAGTTGCAAATAATGACCAAAACTATTCTAGCATAGGTTGTTGAAGCTAATCACTAGAAGGACATGTTGGCTCATGCTCATAACAATAGATAGGTACCTACAATTCCTTCTCCCAATGACAGGTGGACTAATATGGTCTTTCAAGGAGACTCTTCCTATATGAACTTTAGAACTAGGGAATTATGTATGTCAAGGTTTGCAGCAAGTTCACATAAATTCATCATCCTAGAGGCTAATCATAAACCTAAAATATAGGTAAATGTGAGATCAGTACTTTAGGAACGAAAGAAAAGAGCTTCTCATGTCCTAACTTAATTCAACATTCCAAAGCACAATCCGTAATTGGAACTCATAAGTAAAGTACATCATGAAATCTACATATTACATTTAAATATTGAAGTGAGCCAAGATCCTTAATGCTATACACATGACTTTACAATTCAATTTCCCCAAAATGGAAGATATGAAGTCTTAGCAAGCTCTCATATCTAGGTGGAATACTCAAACTTACACCTTCATAACCTCTCAATGAATTCACACCCACTCTAAAGGGTGTTTGATATGCTACTGGGTACTGGACTAACCAATTAGTAAGTTTCGGGCAATGTTGGTGACTTACTCATACATTCTCTATGTGTCGAAGACCTATTAAAGAGCTCTTTATGGCTAAAGCTAACATAGACAGATAGGTCAACTCTATCAAGTTAGCCTACTAAGTCGACTCTACCTAGTCGACCCTACCAAGTCGGCTCTACCAGGTTGGATCTACTAAGTCAGTTAATCAGCCCTTTTAGGTCGGTTTTACCAGGTTGACTCGACTAAGTGGCTTAGATTAGGTTAAGTTAGCACAGTCAAGTTTGCTAGAGTTTTAAGTTAGCTTAAAATAAGTCATTGGGGTTTCCAACGACTCATTAGCCCAACTCATTAACTTATCACCTAAATAACTCATTTAACTATCTATTTTTACCTATGTCATTTAGACCTATTTCTTGTGTCATTTTTAAATTACTCTCATGTTTATATTATATTTACGAAAATACCATTAAGGCATCCTTTTAGTCATTTTATTTACAAGTTTACTACTATGTATAAATAACTCATGTATGTAAGGTTTTAGATAGATTTAGAGATTAATGAGAAACCTTTTGAGTCTTTTCTATTGAAAAGTTGTTCTCCACTTGCTTTTATCAATCCCTTTAGAAAGAATTGTGATAAGTAACCCATTTAACTTAGATTAGTACGTCATATCTAGTAAGTTACATATCGGTAGAGTTAGTGTGCAAATTTGCTAACCATTTATTATTCAAACCATCTTGCAGTCCAAACCTACCCATTTCGATTACATGTGATATCAGTTGCTAAGTATACTTTTCCAGTGATCCATATCATCTTAATATCAAAGCTATAGATTTCATTCTTTGGGTTTCTTGATGATTTTGGTGCTACTTTGAATCTGAAGACAATCGAATTGCAACATTGGGCAATTTCACATATTGGGCTTTTTTCATTTGTAATTCAACTTTGATTCTTATTTGGGAACTAGCTTTGTTCTCTCCGTTGAGACCTCGTTTACAACTTTCCAAGTGTGAAATCGATGAACTTTTAATATTTCTTCCATAGTGCTAGCTTAAGGTTTGATATAATATATATATCTATCAAAAAAGAAAAAAAAAAAAGTATTGTCATTATAGCAACCTGTTGACTCTTTGGGTATTTGGAACTTCTTCGAGGAATGAGAGTGAGTAACAAGATTCGGGAAAGGGGAACTGTGGTAGGAGCTAAATACCGAACTGCTGTAGTGCGATTGGAGGCGGTTGTCATGCGTGTTACAGTGTGTGACTAGTGGTGTCGACGGTGGGCAAGTGTAGTCTAAATCGAGAGCGGGATTTGCAGGATAGTGACTGTACACCGTGTGGGTCTGTTACTATAGTGGTATTTGGTGAAATGCGTGACCGAATCTGTAAGTTGGGGAAAGTGGTCACTGGAGTTGAGCGTCCTAGTCGAAGTTTCAAAATTGTTGCTTGGTAGCCTTGTGATTGCGGCCTGTGGAAGTTGCTAGTCGCAAAATTGCAGGTTACTGGACTGAGTTAACCTAGATTAGTAAGGCAATAGTGTTTCAAGCAGTAGTAAGGAGTTGCGATTGGGGTTGTGTTCATTTTCGGACAGGAGGTTGCAGTGGGAGTAGTGGCTATTGTGTACGAAGTCGCAGTGGTGAGGAGTCGTAGCTGGTTGTTACCTGTACTGTGGTTGTCTTGTGTTTGGTGTTCATGTTGTGTAGTCGTGCTTGTTAACTGTTGGGTAGTTGTTGTCGTGTGTTGTCGTGAGTGGAGGATAGTGGTGTTCGAAGCTGTTCTTCCTCGACTCGAAGTGGAGACAGTGTAATGTACGGTATGTGATTGTGTTAGAGCGTGGACGTGGACTGTGCAGTGACAGTGGTGTTTGGTAGTTCCGTGTTGGCCCCTGAAGTGGTGTTTACCGTAGGGGTGAAGCGAGCTGACGAAGTGCAGCCACTGAGTACCGAGCTGTGTACGATCAAAAATAGGAGCTGCTACATTTATTGACCAAGCTGTTGTCTTGCAAGTCGAGCTGTGAATTTGTGTAATCAATTGCCGAGCTATTGTGCATATTGACGTGCTGAAGTGTGCTGAAGTGAGATTTCTTGTACTGTGTGTCGAGTTGCTGTACCGTGCTATTGTCTAATTGCCGCCGAGATACTGTGTGCCAGTGTCGAGCTGCTACAACCTAAAGTCTTCCGAGCTGCAAGTTCCAACTGAAGTGTTTAATCGAGCTGTTGCGTGTGTGATAGAGGAATTTTCAAGCTGTCGTGTCCATTGGGTGTGCCCTGCTGCTATATTTCTAAATTGCATAGCTAAATTGGTTGAAAATTACGTGCCGAGCTGTCCAGTTCTAAAGGTTGCCAAGCTTGTGTATTGTTGAGTTTGTGCCAAGCTAGCGCGAGTTACTACCCAAGATATTCTCTTTCGAACTGCCATGAACAATTGCCATATCCAAGCTTTCTTGAATTGTGTGGCAGGAGCGTGTTGTCTTGTTTCAATGCTAAGATAGTGATCAAGCAAGTACTTTTTTGTCTGCCAAATTGAATGGACCAAGTGTCTAGTTGGTGTGTGTCCGAACTAATTTAAGTATCTGAACCGTGCTCCTGCAATACGTCTCTGAGTTGAACTCGAGACTCCGATCTGCTACAATTCAAGGAAGTGCCGAGCTGTCACATGGATTGATTCGAGCTTGTGTTGTTGAGAAGTACCAAACTGTCTTGAAATCGTCCAAGAGATTGGAGCCGATTTGTTCTCTTTTGTGTGGTGCGAATGAGCTGTTGTGCTCGTATTATAGCGTGTACAAGTAGAGTTAGTCTGAGCCTCTTCGAAAATTGCAGAGTGAATAGCTGAGTGCAGCATGTGTTTTCGAGTGCCGATCTGAACTAGGAAGTTTTTAACCATTCAATTGCCAAGCTAATTGCGTTACAAGCCGAGCTGTTATTGATTGTGCCGAAATGAAGGATTGGTCGGTGTGACTGGTGTGTGCGAACTGTGCACCTAAGTTGCCAAGCAGATGAGCAAGTCTGGAGCTGAACACGTATGTTAAGTGTGGACGGTGCCGAGCTAATAATACCTGTTGCCTGTGCTGGTTGTGACCGTGCTGTTTTATTTGAGTACGGCGACAGTGACCAAACAAATTGTTGTCGTGCCCAGCAAGATAGTGCACGAGGGAACTATGGTGACGTATTGTGTTATTGGAAGTCTAGAACCTTGCTAAATTCTTGACTTTATTCTAAAATTGTTGAACTGAGATCTATCCCCATGGCATATGGAGCTAGCTATTGTTATGACTATGACTGTAAAGCAATGAGATCAAGTGTACAAGAATTTGATAGGTATGAATCCCTGGAAGAATATTTGTGTTAGAAATTTTGGGTTAAACAAGTTTTTGAAAATTATTTTTATCCCAAACATAAAAGAATAAGTACTGTAAAGAACTTGATGATTGGCTTTACAGCTACTTGGTGAAAGAGAATGATAAGTCAAAGAATTAAGAAAGGAAACATTGAGATTTTTACATGTGAAAAGATAAAACATTTGATGTGAAGAAAATTCATTCCTTGATATTATCAAGACAAATTGTACGAGAAATTATCCACCTTGAAGCAAGAACACATGGATGTCAAAGAGTATCCTAGGAGGTACAAGATCCTCTTGAGCCAATGCAGATTATATAAAATCTCACTCTTGTACTTTATCTCAATCCATAAGGGGATTAAATCCAAAAATTGCTAGACATGTTGACTCTTTAGAAATCAAGACCTTGGATGAAGCTATTCAAGTGGCCTTAAGGGCAGAATCCTCCTATGAAGCTAACCTCCCAAGTGTACTGGATCAATTAGAGGCTATAATGGCTAGGCTTAAGGAGATTAGGGAAGAAAGAAGGCAATAAAGGATCACCCAATCAAAGAATATTGAAGAGGAGGAATCAAAAGGAAAAGAAGTACAAGTTGAGGATGAAATGGAGGTTAAAAAGGAAGGACAAGACAAACTGCAACTTAGTGCCCATGTTCCTAAAGTGATCCCATTACCATTGACACTTGATACTATTGATGCCCATAGGTATGACTATATTAGCTTCCTACATATCAAACTCTTTTATTTTGATTCACGATTAAGGTTGTTTGAAGGTGATATGTGTTGTAATAGTATTGTGCCAATGAGACGTTATTGGCAACTCATTGGTATTTTCAAAGGTTATTGTGATGGATATTCCTATTTAGGTAGTGTTGTTCTTATCCTTAATGCTCTCAAAATGGAAGAATTTGAAGTGTATAGATGGGAGAAGGAAGAATTGAGTTGTAAGGAAGTGGAAGAGGTGATAGCTAGTAAGCATGATGTTACGAGGCCAACATTAAGAGAGCATGAAGCTTTACGGATACTTAAGGTTGAGCAACTATTTGAGGTTTTGCATGTTTAAGTTCCTTAAGCTCATGACACGATGTTTAATCTAGAAGTTAAGTTATTCCCCTTAATTGATAGTTGCTAGGGCTACCTGAGTGAAGTTGACTGGATACATGATGAATGGAAGGAAGGATCCTTAAAGAAGAGTTTGATTTATCGGGCTCATGATAAATGGAAAGAGCATTAGCTGATGTTAACATTGGTGGAGGAGATTAAGTACTTTTCTATGTTTATATTTTATTTTTGCAAGTTAGTATTTGATCTTAGTGGGATTTAGAGTTGCGAATTACCAAGTTTTGAGTTGAAACTTCTATAAGGGAGAGGGGATGATACACCACTAGGTACCAGACTAACCAACTACTAAGTTTTGAGCAATGTTGGCAACCTACTCATGTGTTCTCTATGTGTCAAAGACCTCTTGAAGAGCTCTTTTTGGCTAGAGCTAACATAGGCAAACAGGTCATCTCTATTAGGTCAACTTTACCAAGTTAACCCCACCAGGTTGGCTCAAATAGGGTTAGGTCGACTTGGATTAGATCGAGTCGGTACAATTAGGTTGCCTAGAATTTCAAGTCAACTCAGAACAAGTCTTTAAGGTTCCTAACAACTTGTCAACTCATCATCCGAATAACTCATTTTACTATCTATTTTTACTTATGTTATTTATACTTCCTATTTCTTGTATCATTCCTAAATTACTCTCATGTTTGTTTTATATTAACAGAAATGCCACTAAGGCATCCTTTTAGTCATTTTATTTGCAACTTTGTCACTATGTATAAATAGCTCATATATGTAAGGCTTTAGACAAATTTGGAGATTAATGAAAAACCCTTTTAAGTCTTTTCTCTTAAAAATCTTTTCCCTACCTACTCTTATTAATCCCTTTAGCAAGAATCGTAGCAAGCAACCCATCTAGCTTAAACCAGTGCATCATATCTAGTAAGTTAGTTAGTCTATGTGTGGTTCTAAGGTATATCATATCTGTAGAGTTAGCGTGCGAATTCGCTAAACCATCGACTTCCATTTATTATTTGGACCATCTTGCATTCCGAAGTCACCTATTTTGGTTACGTGTAATATCAGTCATCGTGTGTACCCTTCCCAATGATCTGTATCAGCATCTTTTTCCTTCTTAAGTTTCATAATAGCTTTGGGAAAACAGACATCATAGTAGTATTGAGCCTGTTAAAAGATGAAAGTGTACACAATATTCTGTAAGGTGATATTAGGTTGTTGTTTCACCTAAGCACCATTCAACTTGGGGTTGCTATATCATGGCTTAGATTTATAACATCACACTACCATTCACTCCATCAATTATTGTAGAGCTTTATGCTATGTAGATGTGATCTTCCTTTAAATCTTTTTTTTTTTTTTTTTTTGGAGAAAGTTTTGAAGATGGGATAGATCATAGGCTCTAGTAAATTCACCTCTCTTAGCATAAATACAAAATCAATTTCAAATTCATTGCAATCATAAGCATAGGTAGAAGACATTACAAATGTCCTCTACTTAAACTCTTTAATATTGTTAGGGAGTCTACGTTTTGCCCGAAGGTAGAAAAAAATCCTTGCATACTAAACTTATAGCAAATATTATTCGATAGCACACAAGATTTTATCTCTTTAGAGAATCATGGAGACTTGAGATACCCTCAAGCTAGCTTCTTTCAATGGTGTATTTTGAGGAGTCTCCCCTCACTACTAAATTGTAAGGACTCAAATGGTAATATCATAGAGCTTAAGGTTATGGTATACTCTCTATATAGAGTTATGTGACAATGTAGATTCAATTAAGGCGTTCACCAAGAACTAGTTTCTATTATAGACTTTTGGATACTTGTTGTAAACTCACTTCACCCGTAAATGTTAAAATGATTCACTTCGATTTCCACTGAATCTATTTTCCTCTTTTAAACTACAATGGAGTGATCTCTCCCATTTGGTCATCTTACTAGGACGAGTGTTAGAAAGGATTCTAGGCTTACGTATTTACATCAAAAGAAAAGCCTTTGAGTGAGGGCACAATCTACCGTTACATGTTCTATCGTTGGCTTCTAAAGTCAAATAATAGAAAGAAGTAGGGAAAGCACTTTAACGAAAAGGCAGTAACTTCCAAATTGGCATAAATAAGAGTAAGCTTGTCTAAGCATCTCCATCCTCCCTCAAGCGATGACTAAAATATTACCAAACAACAATGTTTCTAAGAAGTAATGATCATGCCTTCAAAATTTACTCCTTACGTATTATTGTCATTTGCTCTGCTCACATCTGTCTTTATATAGGTCTATATAATCTAACTCTCATCCTAAAGAGAGCCACTAATTCCCTATAACCTTTTTTAAGATACTAATGACTAGGAGTAGGTAAATTATAGGGATTCTCATAGAGAATATGAGCGAGTTGAGGTGATGATAGTTTATACTGTTTAGTTGATTGCATTAAAATCATTGAATTTGTCAATGAAGTAGACTTAGAAGGAACGAATGCTAATGAAACCCAAGTGCCTGTGCTAGTATCAAACACAACTGTTAAGACATATGTTGATGCTTTGCTTCAGGAAGATACTTATAGCATAGCTTTTCGATTCAATCAACTGATCTTCCCTGTGTCTACTATTGTTGTACCTATTGCTCATAAATTATCCCCCAGTTGTTAACATGTCCCATCGAGACAAGGAAGTAACTCCAACACTTGGTATTGATTCAAAAGAATCATGAATTGGATGTGCTTGAAAATCTTATAGCCATTGGAATGTCTATATGCTTTAGATGGGGAGTTGTACGTAGAGTCAACATTAATTCATACTCTATACTAATGTGATGATCATGCTAAGCAAAGCCATGTTTAACTTACTCTTAGAAATCATTATCTAGGAAGCAAGCAAACTCCATAATAAATGCTTACGAGATGTTTCAATTAAACTTCTATGTTAATAGCTTGGAGTCTGTTGTCACCAAGGGTTATAAGCTATTAAAATGCAACAAGCTAATATAAACTCATGCTCATATCAGTAGGCTTTACTAAAGAAAGAGGAATGCCTCAACATAGAGATAAACAAACTTTTTGATGATATTGTAATGACCTAACCGAAACTCCTCCTACTGAGGTATTGTCCACTTTGGCGTAAAATGTCGTATTGTTTTGTCTCCTAGTACAACAACTTCCTAAAAGGTCGTCCATCCTAGGATTTCTCAAGCCTGAGTACCCTTAACTTTGGAGTTTCAATGTGCTTCGAGTCACTACATCAAAGGGCGCCTTGATGATTTAAAATTTTGTCACCTAATATACAAGGGATATTACAATCTACCCCCCTTACAAAGTTGATGTCCTCATTAATTTCGTTACATAGGTCTAAAACCACTATCAAGCAAAGACTATGCCCTTTCGGATAGTGGACTGCTCTGATACCACCTGTAATGACTCAACTGGAACCCCGTCCACTGAGTTATTATCTGCTTTAGCGTAAAACATCGTATGGTTTTGTCCCCTAATGCAACAACTTCCCATAAGGTCACCCATCCTAAAATTGCTCCAGCCCGATATGCTTAACTGATGTTCGACGTAATTAGAGCCGTTACACCAAAAGATATCTCAATGATTCAGAATTTTGTTACTTGGCATATAAGAGGTATTATAGATATTATCCCTGACTCTAAACTAGAGCAAGATATAGCACCTTAATGTGAATGTAATTTGTTATGATTTTTAGTAAAGAATAATGAAAAGTTTTTTAAATTGTTGTTGTTAATTATTATCATTGCTGTAGTATTATAGCAAATCTACTTTAAATATTATAGTATATGGCATTATGGTTGCTTAGTGCGTTCACTTCAACTTAAGATAGTTGAGATTACTTCAGTCTCCTTACAAAAAGTCATAAAAGGGCAATACACTAGCTACCAACTTAAGAGCAATTGTAATTATCATATCATGATTGTTTCAATCATCTATGGCAAAGGTCACTTTAACCTTAGATTCTATGAAAGGTATTGCGAGTAACAAGCTTACTGCAAGGTCACTATGACCCATTACAACTTGTGATTACTTCAATCTCGATATTTAAATAGTGTAGAAGGCCATTATGGCCACCATGTTCATGGAATCAAGATTACTACCATGCAATATCAACTATTGTAATAAGATCACTTTGATCTTTCACAACTAAGGTTATTTTAACCCCAAGATCTACATTAAGACTTTATGGTTGATGTTATGCTCCAAAGAGATGAACTTACAACAGTCTTACCATATGAACTATCCTAAAGTAAAAGCTAGTCTTACAATTACTACTATATACCTAGTCTACACTAAGCGTACTCGACTCAACCACTTTGAAGTATCCGATTCAATACTTGTTTGATATAATCCTATGGTACAAACTTTTGAAATAACTATTAAAACAAACTGGTAGTTTGGCTTTCCAAAAAAATAGTTGTAAAACCCACAAGTTTATGTTACTTAATATGTAAACCAAAATATTGAAAATTATTGGGCCACCAAAGAAGACCCATGTAGTTTTTCCTTAAAAGTTAGAAAAGTCAACCATAAGAATAAGAATTTGGCCATTTCTTCTTAAACCTCACTCCCTAATCTCATTTACTATTACTTTAGTTTTAAGTGTAGTACTTGTAAATACATTCTAAACTTTCAAAACAAACTATAAGAGAATGAGTAACAACTTACTTAGTAAATAAGATGAAGATAGAAATATGTATCTAATATAAAGCAACCAGGATTTTCAAGTAATTTTAGTTAGATATAATACATCTCCAAGCAAGTGCCATCACACGACGTTGTCTAGTTTATTGTGAGATCAAAGAAATTACACCATCTTTAATTCAAGTTAAGAAGTTTGACATCTTACAAATGAATCAGAACCAAACTGAGGCTTGTGCAATGGAGAGCACCATCTACCTGAGACTACCTTCAAGCCACTATCTCCAACCTTACAGTGACCTCCTCTTCCTGCTTAGTTCAACTAAGGGTAGGAAAAGGATAATTTCAACTATCCTCATTAAAAGGTCCATGTTTGGCTTGAGAATCTTAGTCATTTCCCTTAGTAAGTTATGATGCATGTCAAGTTAGAGACTAAGTTGGGTTTAAGTTAGGTCGTTTTTTAGGTGATCAATCAATTTCAAACCATCCAATCAAGCAATAAGCATAAAACAAGCAATATATAGAGTTCAACATTCTAAAGTAGCAAAGTAATATTCAAGCACAAACACTACACAATCACGATTAATTGAATTACAACCATAAACAAATACATACTAAGGCCTCTAAGTATTATAAAATAATTCTTCAAAGTATGATGAAGCATTGATCCCACTTATTTAGAATTCGATTGCTCGCTAACTTGGTTATTCACTTGTCCCCCTTCAAGAATCTCTATATGTTTACCTTCAAGAATTAGGGTCATTTCGAATTTAATTTATAAGTTATGTATGCATAACTATAGGAAGTTAGAGTCATTTCATGAATGAATTTTACCTTTGAGATCCTTTGACTTAAGGTTTGAGTTAGGTCATCTATGGAGTTTTTAAACTAGAAAGCTTGTAAGTCATCATCTAAGCCATATCGAGGTTAACATTTATGATAGGATTAATTTCTGAATCAACCTTTGAATGTGATATGTACCGTAGACTTGTTACGAAATACCTTCTAAAGCAGATTCTAAGTGCTTATGTTCACATATTTTCATTCAAATACCATCTAAGCTACCTTTTGAGTTCAACTTACTTTATAGTTTTTAAAAGATTTATCCTCTGACTTAGTCTTTGAGGTGGTCACAACTCATATATAAGTTTTCTTCTAACTTAACTTCTGAGCTTATTCTTAAAATGATATTTATCCAAAATCCTCTAAGTTATCCTCTACCTTTAACTAAACTTCCACTAGTCAATCGATTTATTCACTTTTCTCCTAAATTCCAATTAGAGAAACCAATTCAACACTTTATTTAACACTTCACAACTTCATGGCTCTCCAAAATTCTTAGTGATCTGACAATGCCGAATGGAACAAAGAGTTTAAGTGTAAACATTACACAATCTCCAAGATCATTTAAAAAAAAAAAAATTCCTCTTACTAATTAGAATCGAAGAATTAGTAGATCTGTTCTGCCAGGAATGGACTATAATCCAATGATATAACGCAGGGTCTTCCAAAAGTGAAACAAGTGTTAGAAGTGTGTTTAATTGATTCAATATCGATGTATTCTATGCTTACAATTCTACCATATGTGTCTTTTTTGTTCTGTTGATTAAGTTTTGACAAATTCTCAAATTTCTTATGTCACTAAAATACACATATAAGTGTCTTATTCATGATGCTTGTAACTTTCTTCCATAAAACTCATTCCAACAGCATCATTATACCACAAATACACCATTAATTAATTATTCAAGTCTAAGTGAGGTTATTAAGGAAAATTTTCATTAATTTTTACTAAAAATACTATTTTAGCTATAATTTAGGGGCTTAAAAATGAAAAATATAGAAAACAATTTTGTTGAAAGCTTTTCATAGTATTTTAATATAAATATTGAATAACTTATAAAAAAAATTTGGGCTTGAAACTACATCATTAAGGTAATTTAAATCAACATGGAAATCAACTCAATTTTGACGATTTCCTAAGGACATAATATATATCTAGTAAATTTAAACAAAATAATATTTTTCATGGATTATATAAGTCAAAATAATCAAAAATAAATTTTTCTATAATTTTTTAATTTTTTTTTTCAAAAATCAACCAATTTAGGAGATTCACTAAAGACTGGTTACTCTAGCCACTAGTAGAGGCCACCCTATTTTCAGCAAGGCTAGGTATGAGCCATTTGTTGTGGTGGTGGGATCAATTTACTTTCAATTTCTACTCTAGCTTCTAAACTTACTATAACCTAGATTTACCTAATTTTCCTAGATTTTCTTCCTGAATTTCTTCCAACTCCTACTTATTTTTCCCAAATTCTTAATTGCATGTAAGAGCTCTTGGAGAGATTTCTTGAATTTTACAGAGCATTTCAACTACAAAAATTCACTTTTACACTAAGTACTTAGATGTCAATTTATCAAGCCCATGCCACAACACCTATCCTTAACCTTCCATGCCTAATCTTAGGTTAATTGTAGCTGCCCTATATTTTTAAATTAATTTTTATTATTTTTCTTTATTTATTTTAGCTTAATTTGCACTTAATTGAGTATTTTAAATAACTACGAATATATTTGCGCATAAAAAATTACATGTGGAGTATATATATTTTCTACATATTATTTCATGTCATTTAATAATTTTATTACTCATATAACCCATATGTAAAAATTTGCTAACTATCGAAACATATTCCATACAATTATGATAATTATTGAACAGTATAGTAAAAATTACTATTTTGGCTATATTCTTATTATTTTATTATATTTTTGAGATCCGAGCTCATAGATACTCATTGATTAAAGTTCCTATCCTATTCGTAAATTTCTAACTTAATCAGGTTAATTTCAAAAATACTCTAAGTCGCCTATTTGAAACCTAATCATAAGTATCAGCCTACATATTAATTATATTAAACATATATACATGCCTTTTAAATATTATTTTATGTCATCCTGTAAATATTGTTGTTCATATAATTTATATCTAAGGCCCCACTGTTGTTAGAACCTATTTTATATGTTTTTGATAAATTATGAATGTTGTATGTGAAAATTAGCTTTTTAGCTCTTTTATAATTTTGCTATTATATTTATAAAATCTTAACTTACAAAAGTCACTTTACTTATTATATACATATCTATAATATTTTTTTTTTTTCTTTCTTAGTCATAATTATGGACACCTCATTTTTGTTCCTCTTTATTTTTTCAAAATTTTTAAGATAAGGTAAGAGGCCTTAATTTAAGAAGAATACAAAAATCCAAAAAATAGAAAATTACAAAAAATTACAAAAAAATAAGAAAATTTAGAAAATACAAAAAAGATAGTAAAATTGAAAAAGTAAAAAAAATGGAAAAAATAGAGGATTTTAGGGAAATTTAAATAATATTGGTAAACTATAATAAATTTCAGATAATTTAAGTCTTTTTTTAGATTTTTCAAAGCCTTTGTATGAGAAGAGCCGTTAAGTTTGGGCTTAGATATGAATTTCGCTCAAGCTAACTTAATCCATATATGAAATTCAATTGCACATATAAATAAGGCATAAGTTAACGATTTAATGGTTAAGCATTTGGATATAGTATTAAGTTTATCTTGAAGGTCTTAAGTTCGAACCTCACCAAAGGTATAAGAATGTCTTTTGTTCTTTTTTCACAAAACACGCACAACACATCGCTATGTGTCAAGGGCTTACTATGCCACGTATCATGACACATAGCGCTAGTTAATTAAGCAGTAGTTGATGTGGTGCTACGTGTTAAGCCACGTAGCATGCCACGTACCCTTGACACGTTAGCTTCTACGTGTTATGCCAAGATACGTAACACAATGCTACTAGATAACACAGTTAACATGGCATCATATCAACGTCACATCAGCACTTTTCTTCCTCTTTCTCCTCCTTTCCTACATTTTCCCTAGTTTTCCTTGCACAACTTTAGGTCCAGGATCTAACTTTTTACACATTTTCAATATGATTTTCTTTGTGATTTCACTAAATTAATGGTGAAATCACAAAGACCACACAGGATACTATGAATTAATACAAACAAACATGCCTAGATTCGATTTTTGCAAGGATTAAATGGGGTTTGAAAATTCAATAAAATTGAAATTTTAGGGATTTACTTTCAATTCGATTTTAACTTTCTAAGCTTAATTGAGTCATTTTGAGTATTGATAAGGGTCAATTTCGAACAACGAATCAATCGATTCTACACAACTCACAATCTTAAAAACTCTTTCTCTCTTTTCCTTGATCACTCTCCCTCTCTTCGCACCACCATGTTTCTCTCTCTCTCTCTCTCTCTCTCTCTCTCTACAATTCTCTCTTTCCAACCAAGTTCAAGCTACACCACCACCCTAGCTAAACTCCCCACAACCTAGGCTCTCCAACCCAACCCTTACTACTCTTTGCCGTGACCTTTAATCATGCCGTGTAGAACCACCCTCCAAACCCTAACTACTATACCCTCTCCACTTCAAACCACCACATTAGGTGGTTCCTAGTTTGCAATACCACTATGGTTGCACTCGCAGCATCCCAAACTCAAAACCTGACCTTCCTTCCCCTTCCAACAACCACCACCAAAGCCACACACAACCACCATTATCAGCCGCATTCCAACCACCACCTTTAGCTATGGCATCTATCGTACCTTACAACCCCCAATCACATTCTGAAACACATCAAAATCCAACTTCCCACTCGGTTTGGTAGTTGAATCAAGGTTGTACAACTACGCAAGCTACTGTCAAAGAGAATCCACTGAAGACTCGACCCAACCTGGATTTACACTTAGCTCCAGCCTCAACTCGATTTTGGCCTTTGTACTATTTTGTATTTATTTATTTATTTATTCATTTATGTAATTGTAACAAAATAAAAAAAAAAAAGAAAGAAAAAGAAGGGAAGAGGAAAAAAAAAAGAGGGGTTAGTCTAATTCTATTTTAGTTTTTATTTATTTTTTTAATTAATGAAAATAGGTAAAAATGAAATAAAATAAAATAAGGAAAATAATATTAAAAAATAATAGAATAATGCATTTTATAACTTAAAAAACCTACTTTTCAAATAAATAAAAAACAAACCAACCCATTTTCCAAATTAAGGCATTTTTTTTAAAGGAATTTTCATAAAATAAAAACAAACTAAATTTAGGATCCTTTAGAAAATTTTCCTTAAATAAATTAAACAAAAAAAAAAAACATAAACTCGATCTTTTTTAAAAAATTAAAATCAACCAACCTGCTAATATTTTCAAAAAGAACTACGTACGTCTAATTTCGAATAATAGGTACGTAGACACTCGTACGCAAATATGGAGCAACTTAAAATATGGAAAAAAAAATTCATATTTTGTAAATAATTATTTAAATTAATTAATTTAGTTGCATGTGAACAGTTTGTAAATAAGGATATATTGAAAAATGAAATTAAAATTGAAAAGTTAAAAAGTAGTACCCATTAAGAGTTTAAAAAAGTAGCCCCAGACCCAAAATCATTAATTTTCGAACTCTTTTCTAAAATTTGGTTTTTCAAATAGACTAATAGCTAGGTTAAATCGGTCTACTCAATCAATTTAACCTAACCCTCTTTTTTTCTTAACTCTAGTCGAGTAGCAACTCTAAGTGCTTTTTTTAATATACATTTAAAAACCTAGTTTTCTTTAACTCTTAGTCAATTATCAATATTAAATGGGTTAATATTGATCAAGATAGGATTTAATATTGATCGGGTTAAGAAAAATATAATAAAAACTGAGAAAATATCAAGCTTGATAGGATGGTGACCCTACTAGGGACATTAAGAGGGTTAACCACTTAAAATACTTTCTAAAATTAAGTTTTCCTTTTAAAATACCCATGTTATTTATTTATTTATTTATTTCATGTAAATAGATGTTGTTTTTTTCAATATTCATTTTTGCATGCATTATATTAGGGACATGAAGGGAATGACTGCATCAAAGATGTAGGGTAGATGCGGTTAGACTTAAGCCATCTTAGGATCCTTTAGGGGAAGGGGGATTGTACGGGCTTTGGGTGTAATGGTGCAGCCACTGCTAGGGTTGATTTGGCCACTCCACTTAAGCTATGATGTGACTAATGAAATGTTTTCTAAAAAACAAATGAGGCCACAAAGCTTAAGGACCCTTTTAGAACCCACCCTAATCATATATACCTCCCTTAAATCTTAAGTTAATATACTATTCCTAAAAATTGCAACCTTACTAATATTTGAAAGGTTTTTTTTATTTTTTTACACCAAATCAAACAGTAGGGTTGCAACTTAAAGAGTAATGTACTAACCCAAACAATTCTAGTCATATGTATGTTTTCCACATACATTCTTTTATTTTATTAGTAACTGATTCTTGTTTATGAAACATTTAGGTATAAAATGGTAGATAACCAAGCAAATAATCAAAGAACTGATAAGCTACAAGACCTCTCTAAGATTCACGAGCAATTGCTAGAGGCTAAAATTGCCTACCTAAAGGAAAAGCTCGAGTGTTTTGAAGCTCACAACCAAGCCTTAAAATCCCTTCTTGGACAAGTCCTTAAGGAAACCCATGAAATGCTGGAAGACCTTAGGGCTCATTTGCAAGACTTAGTTTAAGGCTTTTTCTAGTCCTTAGCTAAGAGGCTTAGAATAAATGTCATATTTCAAGAATAAATGTTAGGCTCTCTTCCTTAGTTTTCTATACTTCAATTTTCAAAAATAATAAAAGTTCTCTTCAACTTATCATTCTTCATTCTTTAAGATTCCCTTTTGTAAATAGGTACTTCAATAATCATTCATTTAACTCTTCATTCTCTCTCTCTTAAGGAAATGTAAATAAATCTCGTAAACTTGCAAATAGAACCCTAAAAATCAACATCCTTTTGTAATTTGACTTTTTGGTTTCTATAAAATGAAACTTTATCTTTCTCTCTCTCTCTCTAAAAAGAAACAAAAAAATGAAAATGAAAAAAGTTGCTGATGACTATAAATCCTTATTGGCTTAACCTAAATACGAATGAGTCAACCCAAGTCCAAGCCTTCGACCTACTCAAGCAGCCAGCCTAAACGCATCTAACCCACACAAGGCCCTTCAACTTGTTAAGGCAACTAACCGAAACACTTAGCTCATTGAGGCATCCGATGGATACAAAACCACAGCCCATCAAGGTAAACAAACTAAGCCAAAACCCTTGGTCCATTTAAAAAACTAAGCCCAATCATAAACCAAGCCAAAACACAAAGTTAAATACTGGGGCATGTTTTGAGAAACTAAGGGGCAAAATCAATCTCTACCGTAGGCTAAATAAACTCCTCATTAAGGAATTAGTAACTCACTTTAAAAAAAATAAAGGTTTAGAATAAAAAGAGGCAAACTATACCCCACACACTATCCTTAAACACTTTGAAAGTTGACCGACATAATGATGAGAATATTTTGAACTCATTCCTTAAAGAAGGTGCACTTTGAATGTGATACTTAGATTAAAATGAAGTTAAGCATTCATTTTGAAATCCTAAATACGATTATTCTTTGTTAACCCTATTATACCAATTTAGAGAATTTTTAAATTTAAACCTTGTCGAGAACCACCCCACAATGGGGTAATTCAGAGGTTAGGTCATTGATTAGGAGATAAGGATAAAATTGGTTTGTACTTGCTTAAGTAACATTAATTCAAAAAATAATTTTATTTTTGATAAATTATTTTTCTTTGAAATGAAGAAGAGTCAATTCTTTTTCAAACACCTCGAGCTTACACATACCTCACCCAAGCTCGTGGATTTACGGCCTTAAATCGCTTAAAAGGCAAAAACTCAGCAATGGAGACAATCATTCTTAAGGCCAAAAGAAAAAAGAGAACAACAAGAGATAATGGGGTAAAGTAATTAAAAGGAGAGAAAGAAGCAAAAAATTAATAAGAAGAAAATAGGTTGAAAAATTGGGCCCAAGTTTAAGACGAAAGCCCAAAAAGATATATCACATCCCAGTAAGGGTAGAAAAACTGAATCGAAAAGCTAGGAATCAAAGCCCAAATAGCCCCAAAGACACAAAGCCCTAAATCATAGTCCGAGCCTGAAAACACAAAATTTCTATATCCACTCTAAAGTCTTTCTTATCCATACTAAATCATACAAGACCTTCGATTCACAATACCACCCTTACTTAATAAGGTTATTTTGATCTTAAAGGATAATTTATCTTTAATAAAGTTTGTTTTTGAAACTAGGGCAAGCACACTTCTAATTTTTCCTAAAAGATTCTTGACTTATACACTTAAATTGAATAAAAGTTCTTTTTTCAAAATAGGCCTTCTCATTAGTTATTTTTTAGACCCTTTGACCAAAAGCCTAAATTCATAATGAGGAATCAAAAAAGACTTAATAGATTAATCAAAGTGTATCACTTACAAACTAGAATATAATTTTAGGAATTCTAATCAAGAGCGAAATTTAGATTGAGAGTTAGCAAGAAAGTCCTCTTCAACTAGGCTAATCATGAGTTCCCTTTTCCTTAGAAAAGGAATGTTTAAAATCAGAAGACTCCATGAGAAAGCCCTAAAGTTAAAGGCATTGAAAAGCCCCACATGATTACTAAGGAAAGGGATAGTTATAATACTTGTTCCTTAAATAAGAATTTATACCCGTTAGCAAAATTTCAAAAAAAAAAAAAAAAAAGAAGAGAAAGAAAGTAAAGGCATGTCACATTAGGGGCATTGCTAAGCCCCACATGATTACCAAGGAAAGGGGTAGTTATAACACTTGTTCCTTAAATAAAAATTTATACCCATTGGCAAACTTTCAAAAAAAAAAAAAAAACAAGAGAGAAGAAAGAGAAAGTAAAGGCTTGTCACAAGTTTTTTATCCATTTTCAAATCTATGTCGACTTGATTAGCCAAACTTTCAATTTAGGTCATCTGTTCCCTTTTAAAGTGGTCACACATTTTAAGTTGATTACATCGATCTAAGTCATTAAGGGGACTTAATCCTTGATGCCTTTTTTGTCATTAGATGATTTTTCACCAAATTCTTTATTTGTAAATATTTTTCAAACTAAGAAGTTCCTTTTTGAAAAAATAGTTACTTTCTTTGCTTAACTTCTTCAATCCTTCATTAACCTTCCTTAGGGTTCGAGCTAGCTCTTAAAGTGTTAGCCCCTTTTTCTTTCATTTTTAGGGTTCGAGCTAGCTCTTAAGAGTGTTATCCCCTCTTTCTTTCATTTTTTGGATTTTAGTAAGCTTTTAGAGCACTATCCGACCTTCTTTCCATTCTTTTAGGGTTTAAGCCAGCTCTTAGAGTATTGTCCCGCCTTGTTTCCACTCTTTTTAAGGTTCTAGTCAGCTCTTAGAGTACTATCCCCTCTTTCCATTCTTTTTAGGGTTTTTGCCAACTCTTAGAAAGTTGTCCCGTCCTTCATCCATTCTTTTTAGGGGTCTAGCAAACTCTTAGAGCACTAGCCTATCTTTCATTATCTATAGGGTTCTAATTAGTTCATAGAGCACTATCTCGATTTACCATTTACTCCTAGGGTTTAACAAGCCCATATAGTGTTTCCCCTTTCATCAAATCTCTCTTTAGGCTTAAATTAAGCCCATTGGGCACTTTTCTTCACCAATATTCTTTTTAGCAAGCCTATAGGATACTTTTCTCCACTAATATTCTTTTAGCGAGCCCATAGATCGCTTCCCTTTCACTGATTTATGTTAGCAAGCCCATAGGGTACTTCTCGATTTGTTTTAACAAGCCCATAGAGTGCTTTTCTTCACCAATTTGTTTTAGCGAACCCATAAGGCATACCTTTTAAGCCAAGTTAAAGTTGCTAATCCTCAAAAGATGCTCCTACCTAAGTTAGTCAGCTCAAAGGAGCACTACCAAGTTTCAATTTAAGGTCTGAGCCATCTCAAGGAGTGTTTCGCCCATTTACTTAAGATAGTCAACTCAAAAGAGCACTTCCAAGTTTTTCTCAAATAGATTCTAAGTTAGGGTTACTAGTCCTCAAGAGATGGTCCCGCCTAGGTTAGTTAGCTCAAAGGAGTACTACCAAGTTGCATTTTCAATTAGGGTCTTAGCCTGCTCAAGAAGCGCTTTACCCATTTTTCCTTGGTTAGTTAACTCATAAGGGCGCCACTAAGTTTTTAACATCTCAATTAAGGTCTTAGCCAACTCAAGGAGCGTTTTGCCCATTTTGTCAAAGTTAGTCAACTCATAGAGGCACAACTAGGTTTCATCATCACTTTAGGGTCTTAACCAGCTCAAAGAGTACTTTACTCATTTCACCTTGCTTAGTTAACTCATAGGGGCATGATTAAGTTTTTAATATTTCTTTAGGATCTTAGCTAGCTCAAGGAGTGCTTCGCCTGTTTCATCATGGTTAGTCAACTTATAGGGCCACGACCAAGTCTTTAACATCTCTTTAAAGTCTTAACCAACTCAAAGAGTGCTTAGCCCATTCCACCTTAGCTACTTAGCTCATAAGGGCACAACCAAGTTTTTAATACCTCTTTAGGGACTTAACTAGCTCAAGGAGTATTTCACCCGGCTCACCTTGGTTAGTCAGCTCATAAGGTCATGAGCAAGTTTTCAACATCTCTTTAGAGTCTTAGCCATCTGAAGGAGTGCTTCACCCAATTCACCTTGATTAGTCATCTTATAGTGGTACAACCAAGTCTTCAACATCACTTTAAGGCCTTAGCCAGCTTAAGGAGCACTTCGCCTGTTTCATTTTGCTTAGTCAACTCATAGGGGTACAACTAAGTCTTCAATATCTCTTTAGGGTCTTAGCCAGCTCAAAGAGTGCTTTGCTCATTTCACCTTAGTTAGTCAACTCATAAGGGCACAACTAAGTTTTCAACATCTCTTTAGAGTCTTAACCAACTTAAGGAGTGCATTATTCATTTCACGTTGGTTAGTCAACTCATACAACCAAGTCTTCAACATCTCTTTAAGGTTTTAGCCAACTCAAGGAGTGCTTCACCCAATTCAGCTAAGTTTGTCAACTCATAGGGATACAACCAAGTTTTCAACATCTCTTTAAGGTTTTAACCAACTCAAAGTGTACATCGCCAGGTTCAACTTAATTAGTCAGCTCATAGGGGCACGACCAAGTCTTCAACATCTTGTTAAGGTCATAGCAAGCTTAAGGAGTGCTTCGTTCGTTTCATCTTAGTTAGTCATCTCATAGGGGTACAACCAAGTCTTTAACATCTCTTTAGGGTCTTAGCTAGCTCAAGGAGTATTTCACCCATTTCACCTTGGTTAGTCAGCTCATAGGGCCACGACTAGGTTTTTGACATCTCTTTAGGGTCTTAGCCAGCTGAAGGAGCGCTTCCTCTAGTTCACCTTAATTAGTCAGCTCATAAGGGTATAACCAAATTTTCAACATCTCTTTAGGGTCTTAGCTAGCTCAAGGAGCACTTCGCCCATTTTACCTTTGTTAGTCAACTCAGAGGTGTACAACCAACTATTTAACATTTCTTTAGGGTCTTAACCAGCTCAAAGAGTGCTTCACCCAATTCATCTTTATTAGTTGACTCATAACGGCATAACTAAGTCTTCAACATCTCTTTAGAGTCTTAGCCAACTTTAGGAGCGCTTCACCTGTATCACCTTGGTTAATCAACCCATAAAAGCATGACCAGGTTTTCAACATCTATTTAAGGTCTTAGCTAGCTCAAGGAGCACTTCACCCATTTCATCTTGGTTAGTCAGTTCATAGGGGCATGACCAAGTGTTCAACATCTCTTTAGGGCCTTAACCGGCTTAAAGAGTGCTTCACCTGTATCCGTTAGTTAGTTAGCTCATAGGGGTACAACCAGGTTTTTAACATCTCTTTAGGGTCTTAACCAGCTCAAGGGGAGTTTTGCCTGGTTTACCTTAGTTAATGAGCTTGTAAGGGTACAACCAAGTCTTCAACATCTCTTTAGGGACTTAACCAGCTTAAGGAGCATTTTGCCTATTTCACCTTGATTATTCAACTCATAAGGGTACAACTAAGTTTTCAACATCGCTTTAAGGTCTTAGCTAGCTCAAAGAGCACTTCGCTCAGTTCACCTTAATTAGTCATCTCATAGGGGTACGATAAAGTCTCCAACATCACTTTAAGGCTTTAGCCAGCTCAAGGAGCGCTTCACTCATTTCCTCTTGCTTAATCAACTCATAGGGGTACGACCAAGTCTTCAACATCTATTCAGGGTCTTAGCTAGTTCAAGGAGTGCTTCACCCGTTTCACCATAGTTAGTTAGCTCATAGGAGCACAACTAAATTTTCAACATCTCTTTTAGGTCTTAGTTAACTCAAGGAGTGCTTTACTCATTTCACCTTACTTAGTCAGCTCGTAAGTGTACGACTAAGTCTCCAACATCTCTTTGGGGTCTTAGCCAACTCAAGGAGCACTTTGCTTATTTCACCTTAGTTAGTTAACTCATAAGGGTACAACCAAGTTTTCAACATCTCTTTAGGGTCTTAACCAACTCATGGAGCGCTTTACCAAGTTCACCTTGGTTGGTTAACTCACAAGGGCACGACTGATACTTCAACATCTCTTTAAAGTCTTAGTAAGCTCAAGGAGCGCTTCACTCATTTCATCTTGATTACTCAGCATATAGGGGCACAACCATATTTTTAACATCTCTTTAGGGTCTCAGCCAGCTTAAGGAGCCTTCACCCAGTTCACCTTGATTAGTCATCTCATAAGGGCACGACTAAGTCTTCTACATCTCTTTAAGGTCATAACTAGCTCAAGGAGCACTTCACCTGTTTCCTCTTGCTTAGTCAACTCGTAAGGGTATGACTAAGTCTTCAACATCTCTTTAAGGTCTTAACCAACTCAAGGAGCTCTTCACCTATTTCACCTTAGTTATTTAGCTCATAGGGGCATAACTAAGTTTTCAACATCCCTTTAGGGTCTTAGCTAGCTCAAGGAGTGCTTTGCTCATTTCACCTTAGTTAGTCAGCTCACAGGTGTACAATTAAGTCGTCAACATCTCTTTAGGGTCTTAGCCAACTCAAGGAGTACTTTACCCATTTTACCTTGGTTAGTCAGCTCATAGGGGTATAACCAAGTTTTCAACATCTCTTTAAGGTCTTAGCCAACTCAAGGAGCACTTCACCAGTTTTACCTCACTAAGTTCAACTTGGTTAGTCAACTCATAGGGGTACAACTAAGTCTTTAACATGTCTTTAGAGTCTTAGCAAGGTCATGGAGCACTTCACTTGTTTCATCTTGGTTAGTCAGCTCATAAGGGTACGACTAAGTCTTTAACATCTCTTTAGGGTCTTAGCCAACTTAAGAAGCGCTTCACCCATTTCATCTTAGTTAGCTAGCTCATAAGGGTACGACCAAGTTTTCAACATCTCTTTAAGGTCTTAGCCAGCTCAAGGAGCGCTTCGCCCAATTCACATTAGTTAGTCAGCTCATAGAGGCATAACTAAGTCTTCAACATCTCTTTAGGGTCTTAGCTAACTTAAGAAGTGCTTCACCCATTTCATTTTAGTTAGCTAACTCATAGAGGTATGACCAAGTTTTCAACATCTCTTTAGGGTCTTAACCAACTCAAGGAACACTTCGCCTAGCTCACCTTAGTTAGTCAACTCATAAGGTCATGACCAAGTTTTCAACATCTCTGTAAGGCCTTAGCCAACTTAAGAAGCACTTCGCCAAGTTCACCTTGATTAGTCATCTCATTAGGGTACGAGCAAGTCTTTAACATCTCTTTAAGGCCTTAGCCAGCTCAAGGAGAACTGTACCCATTTCCTCTTGCTTAGTTATGCTCATAAGGGTACGACCAAGTCTTCAACATCTCTTTAGGGTCTTAATCAGCTCAAGGAGTGCTTCACTTGTTTCACCTTGGTTAGTCAACTCATAGGAGCACAACCAAGTTTTCAATATCCTTTTAAGGTCTTAACCAGCTCAAAGAGTACTTCACTAGGTTCACTTTGGTTAGTCAGCTCATAGCGGCATGACTAATTCTTCAACATCTCTTTAAGGTTTTAGCCAACTTAAGGAGCGCTTCACCCATTTCACCTTAGTTAGTCAACTTATAGGGGCACGACCAAGTTTTCAACATCTCTTTAAGGTCTTAGCGAACTCAAGGAGTGCTTCGCCCGGTTCACCTTAGTTAGTCAACTCATACAATCATGACCAAGTCTTCAACATCTCTTTAAGGTCTTAACCAACTCAAAAAGCACTTTACTCGATTCTCCTTAGTTAGTTAACTCATAGGGGTATGACTAAGTTTTCAACATCTCTTTAAAGTCTTAGCCAATTCAAGAAGCACTTCGCCCGTTTCATCATAGTTAGTCAACTCATAAGGGCTCGATCAAATTTTCAACATCTCTTTAGGGTCTTAGCTAACTCAAGGGGCACTTCATCTATTTCACCTTGGTTAGTTAGCTCATAAGAGTATGACCAAGTTTTCAACATATCTTTAAGGTCTTAGCCAACTCAAGAAGTACTTCGCCCATCTCGATTAGGTTAATTAACTCAGTGGGGCACTACCAAGTTTCAATCTTTCGTGGTTCAATAACCAAGCTTTTCAGATTCTTTTAGGATTTTTGCCTACCTATAGGAGCACTACTCTTTTAATTTCTATTTTCTCTCGATCAATTCTTAGAGCACCTCCCACCTCATTTGCTTTTCACCATTCACTAAATCACTAATGGATTGAACCTAGGATAGCTGTCTAAGTGTTGCACTTCTTAGGACAAATTCCTCCCTTGTGGCAAAAATAGTGTCACTTTTGTCTTTCTGATATAGTTTTGATGAAACTTCACTACAAAGAGGAATAGTTGTAGATATCTTGTTTTTACCCTCCCTTTATTTTTTTTTTTCAAAATTTTTAGGATTGTGTAAATGGTCTTAATTTAAGAAAAATATAAAATAGAAAAAAATAGAAAATTTAGAAAAATTTACAAAAAATAAGAAAATTTAGAAAATACAAAAATATAGAAAAATACAAAAAAATAGAAAAATTAGAAGATTACAAAAAACAAGAAATTTAAAAAAAAATACAAAAAAATGGAGAAATTGGAAAGTAACAAAAAAAAAATGGAAAAAATAGAGGATTTTAGGGAAATTTAGAAAATATTGGTAAATTATAACAAATTTTAGATGATTTAAGTTTTTTTTAGATTTTTCAAAGCCTTTGTACGGGAAGAGCCGTTAGGCCTAGGTTTAGATATAAATCTAACTTAGGCTAACCTAGTCATTGCACATATAAACAAGGCATTGGCCAACGGTCTAATGGTTAAGCATTTGGAGATGGCATTGGGTTTAACTTGGAGGTCCTAAGTTAGAACCTCACTAAAGGCATAAAAATGCCCTTTGTTCTTTTTCCACAAAACACACACAACAAATCGCCATATGTCAAGGTTTCACTGTACCACATATCCTAACATGTAGCGCTAGTTGATTAGGCGACAACTAACGTAACACCACATATAAAGCCATGTGGCACGACATGTCAATTACCACTGCTAGGTGAACTGCTACGTATTACGCTAAGATACGTAGCATAATGCCACTAGATAACACAACTAACATAGCGCTACATCAGCGTTACGTCAGCACTTTCCTTCCTCTTTCTTCTCCTTTCCCAATATTTTCCCTAATCTTCCTTGCATGACACTAGCTTCAGGTGCTAACGTTTTGCACATTTTTATGAAATAATGAAGACCATGCAGGAGACTATCAATTAGTACAAGCAAACATGTCCAAATTCGATCTTTACAAGGACTAAATGGGGTTTGAAAATTCGAAAAAAAAACTGGAATTTTTAGGATTTACATTTAATTTGATTTTAGCTTTCCAAACTTAATTAAGTCATCTTAAGTACAGATAAGGGTTTATTCGTTTGTTTCGGACAAGGAATCAATCAATTCTACATAGCTCTCACTCTCAAAAACTATCTCTCTTCCTCGATCACTCTCTTTCTCTTCGTGTTTCTCTCTCTCTCTCTCCCTACAATTCTCTCTCTTTAGCCAAGTTCAAGCTACACTACCACCCTAGCTAGACTCCCTACAATCTAGGCTCTCCAACCCAACCCTTACTATTCTTCGTTGTGACCTCTAATCGCGCCATGCAACACCACCCTCCAAACCATAATCGTTACACCCTCTCCACTTCGAACCACTACTAGGTGGTTTTTAGTTAGCGATACCACTACAGTTGCACTTGCAGCATCCCTAAAACTAAAACCCAACCTTTCTTCCCTTTCTAGTAGCCACCACCAACACCATACACAACCACCACCATCAATTGTGTTCCAACCACCACCTTTTGTCACGACGTCCTTCCTATCCCCCCAATCCTAATCTAAAACACATAAAAACCCAACTTCCCGCTCGGTTTGGCAGTCAAATCAAGGCTGTACATCTGCATAATGCTACTGTCGAAGAGAATCCACTGAAGACATAACCCAACTCGACCCGATTTGGATCCATGATATGAGGCAAGTGTACCTATCAATTTTAATATAGCGGATGTGAGTCCGAGTCGATCCCTCAGAGATTTTGAGTACTAATATTAACCTTAGCTCTATTATCTAACCGGAAAATTGTGTCGAGTTGAATGAATTAAAAATACTGAAATTAACAAACTAAACTGATTATGAGACTTAATTAAGCAATTTAGAAAACAATAAAACTAAGAATGACTTCAAGAAGGTAATAACGTACTTAGGAACTATTTCCCCTAGTGTTTAACATATGACCGCTTAAAATATATTCAATTCAGTTTCTATTATCCTTAATCGGAGGGATTCACAATTAAAGTTAATACCTTTCTAAAGCATATGAACCCTAATCCTAAATTATTTACCGGAATCTCTTCACTTAGTAATATAACTTAGAATTGCATTAATGTATAATGAATTCCCATACAAATAATTAACTTTCCGGAAGAAACATGTATCTTATCTCTAAGTATACATGTAATTCTCTCTAGTTATGCCTAGATCTAATTACACATGCAATTTCTCAATCATCATACATAATATCATATATTGATACTCTAGAAATATCAATCAACAATTAAACAACATAATTGAATCAAGAAAAGATAGAAACTTTATTGAAAATTGTAATTCAACCCAAGAATCACATGAAACCCTAAGTTCCATAATCCTAAATACGTGAATTTTAAGCTATCATAATAAATCTAAAAACGAGTTCCATCAAAAACATAAAATAAAACATGAAAAACCCCTTTGATTGATGAAAAATCTCTCCAATCTTGAAGTTGGTGTTGCTTTCCTTTTTCTTCTCCTTCTCCTCAAGTCTCTACTCTTCTCTCGTGTTTCGTTCGTTTTCTCTAATGTCTCTCCTTTTTGAAACCCTCAGATATCCTTTTATCTATGTATTATAAGGATTCTGTTTTCGTCACCAGACACGGCCTGGGACATGGCTGTGTCCCCAGGTCGTGTAACTTTCTGACCCTGGCAAATTTTTCTGAATGGACACAGCCTGAGGACATGGCCATGTCCTAGACTATGTAACTTCATAACTTCTTCATTTGAACTCCGATTTGAGTGAAACTTGATTCATTTTCTTCGTTTTCGATCTTAGAACGCGTTCAAATCTTGAAATCAAAATTTTACTCAATTAAGTATCAATTTCTTTAAAGAAAACCAAAAATGTAAGGAAAATACTATAAAATCACCATGTGAAATATGTTTAAAATCAGAGTTATCAAATTTCCCCACACTTAAGCATTTGCTTGTCCTCAAGCAAATAAATCCAAACAAAACGTTCGGGACAAGAAACGCTAAACAAAATTTATCACTATTTTAGAAAACCGGTAAACAAATACGCTTAACCCAAAGAAAGGTAAGAAAATCATTCTCAACTAACTTACAATAATAAAGTCAACCAATTTCATTTGACCATATTCGAATGCTCCAACAATACTTAATACTAAAGTTCACTAGAAAATCAAAGTTTACCCGAGTCATTTAACCATGGATTCTTAAACTAAAAATTAGATTTAACATCTCGCCAACCGGGAAAGAGTCATAAAAATTTTGTCCATTTGACTAAAGTGTATACAATTCTCTCTTCCATCTCACCAAGCACCATAATCTAAAACAAACACATTTTACATCCACTCATCCTCTGATCATCCCCCTAGTTCATGCTTTTGTTGAGAGGTCTTTTGAATTTACTTTATTTAAGCACAATTGCGTTGGTAGAGGGAAAGAATCTCGCTCTTCTGACGGACCAAGACCGATCCATACCAACTTATTTCTTATATTGATAGTGGGAAAGAACCTTGCTCTTCTGATGGACCAAGGCCAATCCATATCAATTTTTTCATTAGAATTGGCATTGGGACTCAATCTCGCTCTTCTAACGGACCAAGACGAATCCTTACCAATTTTTCTATTCATACACTTGTTATTACTTTTGACCTCCAATCATTGTGATTTTTCAGGGGTTTCTCAAAAGAAGAATTTCATTCGTTTGTTTGTTAAAAATTATAAGGCTCTTAAAATTTCTAAGAGAAAGATATACATAAAAGTAAATTTAAAAATAACCATGACTAACTCTCAACTAGTGATGTTGCTCCAATTTTAAGTCTTCAAGTCCTAAGTTAAATAACTCATAACTTTGCCCTCCACAAATTTGACTAATCAATTCTAGTAAAGTATCATAAGATCAATAATGATCAAGGTGACACAGTTGATTTGGCTTAATACCAGTTAATCACCTATTGCAAGTTAACTTAAAAATTAGTTAGGTCAAATATGAATAATTGGTCTCCTAAACAGTAACAAATTCATATGTATCCCTTCCCCACACTTAATAATGTACAGTGTCCTCAATGTACGACTAAAAAAAAAAAATCATAGTAGCAAGAAATGAAACAAGAAAAAACAGCATAGGGAAAAAAGAAACATATGTACTGAAAAGAAACTAAAACTTCCCTACCAATCGAAAAGAAGCGCAAAATGAAGAAGCATCATCATTATATATATCGGAGTTCACATTCCTTGGCCAACAAAAGACAACACAAAAAATTATGAACTAAAAAGAGGGATCGGAATCCATCTCTTCATCCTCCTCATCAAATGGTGCCTTAGCCATCGTAACATCATCATCGTCATCACTGTCCTCAACATCCTCATCACTTCCTCCAGCCGCTTCGTCCTTACTACCCTCATCAACCTCTTCCTCACCACCCTCATCATCCTCCTCCTTACTCTCACTATCCTCTTCACGGGTAGCCGACTCTTTCATTTTGAGAAATTTTCCATTTTGTCCTAGCGGATATGAAGTTTATCCACACTTTCTCTTAAATAACGAACCTCAGACAGCAACATATCAAATTTATCTTCAAAGTTGGCTAAAGACGCCTGGCCTTGAGATGTGCTACTGTGAGTGTCACGCCCCGAAGCGGCAGAGTCGTAACAGCCCCTGCCGTGTAAACCATCCTAAGATAGAAGTTGGCCTTACAACCGCTATCTTAGACTTGATCTACACAAGGCATTCACGACTAACCCGCTTTGAAGTAGACAATTTGTAATTTAAACAATTCACTTACCTAAGAAAGTGAGAAAAGTTATATATAATCACTATAATTCAGTTATTACATTAATCAGAAATGAAAAGTAAAATATGTGTTGATTCTTCAATGTTTTTCCTCACTCCCTAGGATCCAGCAATTGCTAGCTTCAGAGTAGTTGTTGCCGCTTCTTAGCCAGCACCTGCACGATATTTATAGGGATGTGAGCAACCACAGCTCAGTAAGTTAGGACGGAGGACTTAAAACTATACCATACACACAACAAGGTTTTCAATCACTTATTAGGTGCAATGCATGTGCAAGAAAATGCCATCGCACGACGTTGTCCAGCCCGTCGTGAGATTAGAGAAATTGTGTCCGCTCTAATTCGGGTTGAAGAGTTACCGTTAATGCAACAGCTCACGACCAAACCCAGGCTTGTGTAATGGAGACCTTGCTCCTCCCGCGACTACCTTCGAACCACTGCCTTTACCCTCACCGCGACCTCCTCTCCTGTCACTTAGTTTGACTGAGGATGAAGAAGGGACCATTTTGCAATCCTGCACTATCCCTTCCGAAGGGGTCGGTATTTGACCGGAGAGTCCTAAATTCCCCTAACGGGTTGCATGCATGTCCGATTATGATTACTGGTCAAATATTTGATTAAGTCCAGTTTAGGGTAATCAATCATTACATACAAATCATACAATATCTGCCAGAATACAAACAGAATCATAGCATCACCCATAATCAAGCACATGCAAGCATCACCCATAATCAAGCACATGCACGCATTCAACTATCTAACAAGTACAACCAAGCATAATCTTAAGCCTCCAAAATACAACATCGTATTAATCCCAACTTACCTCGACTCCTTGCTCACTCACTCAAGGTCCGATTTGCTCAGGCCATCGCCGATCATCCCTATAATACGAACGTAGTTTTAGCTTTTCATATAAATATTACAAGTTTATTTTATTCTATAACGCTTATTGTTAGGTTTTGTTTAAGGTTTAATATGCCTAATTATCTAGGTATTAAGTCTTTTACCATTATTCTAGGTTTAGGGTTAGGTTCAGGTTCGGCTTTCGCATCGATTTCTAAACCAGGTTTTTAGTTCGATTTTTAAGTAGCGTTTTATATTCCAACCCTAGAAATTCGTTTCAACCCATAATGTGAAATTAATCACATTATTTCCCGATAACCTAAATACGATCATTAACTCTAATTAGTATTTTATTCCATCCGGTACACTTAAATCCCTATTTGTGTACCGAATTTACTCTTAATGTGAGAAATTTTTACATTTTTCATATAATTACATAAATTCAAGTTTTCATATCAGATTTATTATATATCCCTATTATTTATATAATATCAATTTTTATCCTAATATTTTCTATTTATTATATTTTCAAAATTACACATTATGCATTATTGCATATTATGCACATAATGCATTTCTAATATTTCTATTACCCTAATTATCATCTCTAAACAGCAATTATTATATCAAAATGTATAAATTCATCCTAAATCATATTTTACTCCAATTTACCCTAATTTACAAAATTATCTTAAAATGTACTATTTTTCCATATTACCTATTTGCTACATAATTAACCTAATAATTACATCTAATACTGTAATTGCTACAAGTATCATACTCCATCAAATTTTAACATCCTAAAACATCTACTTATTCACTAAGTCAGTAATTAATCTCCTAATCACTTAATTAACTCCAAATTACCTATTTTATGCCTCATTTTAGGGCCTAAAAATTATCTAAAAATTTCAAAAATTAATTTTTGAAAACGGGCTTCATAGCACTGTTCTATATCATCTAAGTAATCTACAGAAAAATTTTGGGCTTGAAACTACACTCCTAAAGTCATTTATTTCTAAACCGAAACATGCTCGGTTTTGCACGATTTCTTAGGGACCATATATTACAGAACATAATTTCATCAAAATAATATTTTTCCTACAAACTACATAAAATATCCCAGAATAACAAAATTCATAATTTTCTAATTATATTTACTATTTTTACAAAATTTCACAAGATTCGGGCTGGAAATCGGACTCACCGATTTAGGTGGCTCCAGCCACCGCAGGCCACCGTGGCCTTGTCGGCCAGCCTGGGCGCTGCCACCACCGTGTGGTGGTGGTGGTCGTCCACTTCCAACTGCTCGTCTGGTAAGGGTCCCCTTTAAATGCCCTAACTACACAGTTTTTCTTATTTTTTTTTATTTTCTGGATTTTCTCTTGAATTTTCGACTCTCCCTAATTTTCTCACTTTCCAAACTGTCCAAATGAGCTCTGTAAATTTTTTCCCTATTTATAGACATTTGCTGTAATTAATATGCATTAATTTGACAAGACTTTATCCAAATTCCTTGATTTTTGGCTTTTAAGTTATTCAATTTTTATTGGCTAATTTTCTTTTTTCTTATCCTGACATGCCATGACCTGATATTGATGCATCTTATCCTCTTCTGATTTTTCCATAATTATTTTATATTTTTCTTTAATTATTTGCTTAGTTTTCGGCCAATTTAGGTAATTACGCGTATTTTTATCTATACGTAAATACATGTGGGGTACACGTGAACATTCCTAAATATTATTTTGGTCATTCTAAAATTTTTAGTATACATATAATCTATCTCTAGTAATTTATTAGTTATTAGATTACATTTTTTGCCTTTTCAGTAATTAGCAATTATTATGCTTAAAATTTGAAAATTTTATAGTCTCCTATTTTACTATTTATTTTCTTAAATTTAAGTTTATGGGGTCATTTTTACTAATATTTCTCTCAATAGTTTATAATTTGGGTGTGATTGGATCCTTTAGCCGATCGCCCTAAACCTTGGGTTCTAAGTTCAATCCTACGGTTACTTGGCTGAACTTTGAGGCTTACAGCGAGAGTGTCAACCTTGACGTCTTGTTGGTAGGAGGTTCATGAGTCGAAATGAATTGAGGCACATAGGAGTGACGTAGTTGATCAAAGTAAGTGAAGGCTAAACAACAACCTTAGTCCACATGGCTTGTACGAGTAAGATAACGTAGGGGCCACAACAAATATGCCCTTTCTTCCATGTAGTGGTGGCTTGGTGGCTGAAAAGTTCAGCAATTTCGATGGCAAGATTGATGGGATGTTTATGAATGACACTGCATAGATAAAGGCAATCCTTATTGGAAACACCCCGGTGCTGAGACCTCTACCATTTAATGTATGCGAAAAGAGCCAGTAAAGAACCCGATATTCAGGCCTGACTAATTGAAAGGCCTTACTCCTTGCTGGATCATAGGCATCGCCAACAGTAATCTCATTCCAAAACGACCCTGCTGTGATGCCACGAGGAAAACGACACGAGAGACGTTGGAATTCTTCCGTCCGTGTATATCTCTCTTCATATAGACCAAGATATCTGCCCAGTTGAGCGATGGACATATGGAATGGGTGGCTACTTAAGGTGAAATGTAATTTGCGTTTGGGGCCCATGCTAGTAGCACTTTCTTTATCAAGTTTATAAGGGCACAAAAACTCTAAGGTCAGCTCTTTATAAATTAGAGCTTCAAAGGATAAAAAACGCTCCCAAATGGTACCATCCAAGAGCTCCTTCATTTCTGTAGTGAGCTTTAATTGAGCGAGAACATCCCAATCCAGCCGAAGGGTCTTGCTAAAAGGCTTATTCTGAAGTAATTGATAACGTTGCACCAGGTAGTCTTCCTTAAATTGGAGCATTGGGTGCTCCATTGGGGGAAGAGTAGCTAGTGGTTCAACTATTGCTCCTGATTGTGATGAAGAGGATGCTGCAAATTTTGATTTTCGGCGAACGGTAAGCTTAGCACGATTCGCCATTTGAATACCTGAAAAGAATCAACAAACCAAATCAAACACGTTCATCCTTATCGCACATAGGTCAAGAAGGCAGAGGAAAATAAGAACAATAGTAAAGAATGTTAACAGAATTCTCATTGGGGCATTAAAACAAACATGTATAATGCAGCTGGAAAACTAGTTGGTGGAAAAGAAATAACTTGCAATTGCAACCAACTAATTCTACTACACTACAATTAACTTAAAATATAGGCGTCCCAACATATAAAAGACGCTAAATGACCCAGAATTGTTTTCTCCTATTGCTAACCCTAACTAGCATGAATGAATAAGGATAAGCAAATTAGCCAACAAAATTCGGAATTGAGATAGCACAATGAATATCTAACTAAATGAGGCATCAGAAATGCATATAAGATCAAGAAACACAAGGCAATAATACATGGCGTTTATGAAATAACAAAAGAAATTTGCAGACCAAATGTAAGAACCAGTACACACAAGAGCAACATTTCAAGTAGCCAAACTGCCGAAACTAGAGGAAGATAGAGCAAAATCAATAAGGAAACTTACTTGGATTAAGATTCGGAATGCAAGAATTGTGGAGAGAAGAGGGAGAATATGAGAGAATATGAGAGAGAGATCTATTGGATTGTGAGTGTATGAGAGAGTGTGTTTAGTTTAAATAAACCGGGCGTGTACAAAATCGTGTAAGGCTAGGTCGATACGGGCTGGGACACGAACGTGTCCCTTGCCCGTGTAACATTCTGTATGTTTCATGTGGATTTTGGACGTACACTGGATGGGATACGACCTTGTCCCATGCCCGTGTAACTTTCTGAGGTCTACCGTGAAGTCTGGACGCACACGGGCTGGGACATAACCGTATCCTACGCCCATGTAACTCTTTGTTCGCGGGTGGGAATTCTAGGCACACACGGGCTAGGATACAACCGTGTCCCTCGCCCGTGTAACTTTCTGTGCCTACGGAGTAAAATCGAAATCTGGGCGGACACAGGCTGGGACACGATCGTATCCCTCGCCCGTGTAACCTTTTTCTCTCTCTTTTTTTTTTTTTTGAATTTAATTTAAAGATAAAGGAAACTTATAGAAATAAAAGTAATAAAACTAAAGAGAAAAAGCAACAATAAAACTAAAAGGGAAAAGGCTATGACGAAAATATAAGAAGCAAAGCAAAGTTAGATAAAAGGAAAATAAAATGAAGAAAACTTAAAGAACTAAAGTATAAGCAAAGTTAGACATGGGTTGCCTCCCAAGAAGCGCTTTAGTTAACGTCGATAGCTCGACAGGATACGTCTTCTCATGTTAGTTCTGTCGAATGGAGATAAAACTCCTCTTGTCCAACATGCTCCAAGTTTCCACTCAAGTATAACTTCAACCGTTGCCCATTTACCTTAAATGTGCCCTTCTCCGGGTGTGTAACTTCAACAGTCCCATACGGGAAAACTCATGTAATTGTAAATGGTCCAAACCACCTAGATTTCAATTTACTTGGGAATAAACGAAGGCAAGAATTATACAAAAGAACATGATCACCTTCTTTAAATTGTCGACCTTGTTTGATTCGCTGATCATGGTACTTTTTGGCCCTTTCTTTATATAATTTGGTGTTCTCATATGCATTCGCTCGCCATTCCTCTAGCTCGTTCAGTTGAAATTTCCTGTGAGAACCTGTATGCTCAAAATCAACATTAGCACTCTTAATTACCCAATAAGCTTTATGCTCTATCTCTACCGGTAAATAACAAGCCTTGCCATATACAAGTCGGTAGGGTGTGGTCCCGAGTGGTGTTTTGTAGGCTGTTCTATATGCCCATAAAGCATCATCTAACTTTTCTGACCAATCTTTCCTATGATACTCTACGGTTTTTTCAAGAATTCGCTTAAGGTCGCAATTGGCAACTTCCACTTGGCTACTACTTTGGGGGTGGTACGGGGTGGCTATCCTATGTGTAACGCCATAATATTTCAATACTTGGTCAAGTTAAGCATTATAAAAGTGTGTTCCCCTATCACTTATAATTGTCCTAAGGGTGCCAAATCGAGAAAATAGGCCTTTTAAGAATTTTTTTACTACCCTAGCATCATTAGTAGGTAAGGATTTAGCTTCCACCCACTTAGAGACATAGTCAATAGCTATTAGAATATATTTGTTTCCATTAGAGTTCGGAAAAGGACCCATGAAATCGATCCCCCACACATCAAATACCTCAACCTCGATGATGGGGTTTTGTGGCATTTCATCCCTACGAGATATATTCCCCACTCGTTGGCAACGATCACAACTCTCAACATATCTTTGGGCATCTTTGAATAAGGTAGGCCAATAAAATCCTGCCTTTAGGACCTTATGAGCTGTCCTATTGGCACTACGATGCCCACCCGTAGGCCCCGGATGACAGTGGCTCAAAATTCTCCAACCTTCGAGGTGTGGTACATACCTTCGAATGACATGATCTGCACATACTTTAAACAGGTAAGGATCATCCCAAAAATAATGTTTCACATCAGAAAAGAATTTCTTCTTTTGCTGGTGTGGAAGTCCCTTCGGTATAATCCTAGCAGCTAAAAAATTAGCAATATCCACGAACTAAGGAATTTCCATATCACTTACCTAGGCGATGGCATAAAGTCACTCCTTAGGGAATTCATCCTTGATTTCATTCTCGTCAAGCATTTCCAAGTTTGGATTCTCCAACCGAGATAGGTGATCTACTGCTAAATTCTCAACGCCTTTTTTATCTTTGATCTCCACATCAAACTCTTGTAGCAACAAGATCCACCTAATCAGTCTTGGTTTTGCATCTGGTTTTGCTAATAAGTACCTAAGGGCAGAATGATCAGTATAAACAATCACCTTAAATAGAAGCAAATAAGAGCGAAACTTATCATAGGCAAAAACAACTGCTAGCAACTCTTTTTCTGTAGTAGTGTAGTTCTCCGAGCATTCGCAAAAGTTTTGCTAGTATAGTGAATTGGTTGAAAGTGCTTGTCTTGCCTTTGCCCCAGCACTACCCCGACTGCGTGATCACTTGCATCATACATAAGTTCAAAGGGGAGTGCCCAATCAGGTACTAACATTATTGGAGCATTGGTAAGTTTCTCTTTAAGGATATTGAAAGCTTTCAAACACTTCTGAGAGAAAACATAAGGTACATCCTTCTCTAATAACTTAGTCAAGGGGCGGGCAATTTTCGAGAAATCCTTAATAAATCGCCTATAAAAACCTGCATGTCCTAAAAAGCTTCTTATGGCCTTAACCGAAGTTGGAGATGGGAGTCTTGCAATCGCATCCACTTTGGCAGTATCCACCTCAATTCCTCGATAAGAAATATTATGGCCCAGCACAATACCCTCTTATACCATGAAGTGGCACTTCTCCTAGTTGAGGACAAGATTGGTCTCTTCACACCTGGTGAGTACTCTGTCCAAATTATTCAAACAAAGGTCAAATGAGTTACCAAAAACTGAAAAATCATCCATAAATACCTCCATTATGTCCTCAATCAAATCATCAAAAATAGCTATCATGCATCGTTGGAATGTAGTAGGTGCATTACAAAGACCAAAAGGCATTCTGCAGTAAGCAAAGGTGCCATAAGGACAAGTGAAAGTGGTCTTCTTTTGATCTTCCGATGCAATAAGTATCTGAAAATAACCAGATAAGCCATCCAGAAAACAATAAAACATATGTCCAGTTAGTCGTTCTATCATTTGATCAATAAAAGGTAAGGGGAAATGGTCCTTACGTGTAGCATCGTTTAACTTTCGATAATCGATACATACACGCCAACCTGTTACCGTTCTCATTGGGATCAATTCATTCTTTTCATTAGGTACTACTGTCATCCTACTTTTTTTTTGGAACTACTTGCACGGGACTCACTCATGAACTATCAGAGATAGGATATATCATACCTGCATCAAGGAGTTTAATAACTTCTTTTTTTACTACCTCTTTCATGTTTGGATTCAAGCATCTCTGGGGCTGCACAACCGGCTTGTAGTTTTCTTCCATTAAAATCTTATGAGTACAAAAGGAGGGATTGATACCTCGAATATCGGATATTTTCCAAGCAATGGCCTTCTTATGCTCCTTGAGTACTTTCAACAACCTTTCTCTCTGTTCTTTTTCCAAATTGGATGCTATAATTACCGGTAATTTGGAGTCCTTCTCTAAGAAGGCATATTCCAAGTAGTCAGGTAATTGCTTTAGCTCCAATACTGGTGGCTCTTCAATCGAAGGTTTTAACTGTGCTTCCTTCCTCTTTTCAAACTCTTCAAACCCTTTCTCAATGGAGATAGGTTTATTTGCCTCCAGTTGGGCTACCACCTCGGATTTGACAGGATCTTCTAAAGCTTCCTCCATGCCTAATTGCAAGCAACTCTCCAACAGATCCTTAAAAAGAACTTCCTGCATATAACTTGAAACAAAAGTGTTAGTAACATCCAGAAAGTAGTAAGTATCATCCTGATCGACAGACTTTTTCATAGCCTCCGAAATTTTAAACATGATCTCTTCATCTCCTACGCGAAGAATGAGCTTGCCACCACTAACATCAATGATAGCCCTAGCTGTAGCTAAGAATGGTCTACCGAGGATAAGGGGCAACTCAAAATCTTCATCCATATCCAATATCACAAAATCAACTGGAAAAATGAATTTACCCACTTGAACCAATACATCCTTAAATATAGCTTTAGGATATGTCATAGATCTATTAGCTAATTGCAAGCTCATGCGTGTGGGCTTAGGTTCCCCTAATCCTAGTTTCTTGAAAAATTTATAAGGCATTAAATTGATGCTAGCACCCAAATCAGCTAAAACTTTGTCAATTAACAGATTACCAATATGACAAGGAATTGTAAAACTTCCTAGGTCTTTTAGCTTCTTGGGCAACTTGTTTTGCACGATCGCTGAACACTTTTTGTCCAAGATGACTGTAGAAAGCTCCTCAAGCTTCCTCTTGTTGGATAACAAATCTTTCAAGAACTTGGCGTACTTCGGCATCTGTGACAGGGCATCAACAAGAGGTAAGTTAATATGCAGTTGTTTAAAGAGGTCAAGGAATTTACTGAATTGTTGGTCATTGCGATCTTTCTTGAGTCTTTGGGGATATGGGATAGGTGGTTGATATTCCTTCACCTCTGATGACTCTACATCTTCTGTTGCTTTCGTCCTCTCCTTGCTCTTGCTAGTCTCCGTGCTAACCTTCCTCTCAGCATGCAACTCCTTCCCATTTCGAAGTGTCACTGCCTTGACATGTTCCTTTGGATTGGGTTCTGTATTTCCCGGTAGCGATCCTTACGATCTTTCAGAGATTAGCTTCACAAGTTGACCAATTTGGTTTTCAAGGTTGCGATTTGAAGCCTCTTGATTCCTCAGCAAGGATTCAATGTTAGATAAGCAAGCCTCATTGCCTTGAATGTATTTTGTGAGAAGTTCTTCCACACTGGACTTCTTTTCTTGAAGGAGAAGAGGTGGGAATGATCTCTGAAATCTAGGTGGGCCAAAGTTGGTCTTCTATTAGCCTTAGTTTTGATTTCCCCATGAGAAATTGGGGTGATTCCTCCATCCTAGATTGTAAGTGTTGCTATAGGGGTTATTTTGTTGCTATAGGGGTTATTTTGTTGCTATAGGGGCTGTTTTGTTGCTTAGGTGGATTTCCTAGATAATCTACCTGTTCCAGTTGTTCTTGTGCTCCATACCCCTGTATACCAAAATCACTTACATCCGATTGCACTTGTTGAGGGCCAACTGAGAGTGCATCAATCTTCTTACTCAATAAGTCCACTTTGGCTGCCAGAGCAGTAGTCAAGTCCACTTCATAAATTCCCATGGCCTTTTGCTTGGCTCTAGTGGTTTCCCACTGGTAATTGTTCATCGTTATTCCTTCAATCAGGTTTTGTGCTTGCTCAGGTGTCTTTGTGTTCAAAGTACCTCCTGCGGATGCATCAATCATTTGTCTAGTAGATAAATTAAGACTATTGTAGAAGGTCTGAATTTGCATCCATAATGGGAGGCCATGATGTGGGCACTTCCTGAGCAAGTCCTTAAACCGCTCCCAAGTATCATATAGCGTCTCTGCTTCCAATTGAGCAAAACAAGAAATATCATTCCGAAGTTTAGCGGTCTTTGCAGGTGGGAAATACTTCTCAAAAAATTTCTCTACCAATTCATTCCAAATTTTGATTGAATTTCTTGGTAGGGAGTTCAACCACTGTTTTGCTCTACCTCTCAAGGAGAAAGGAAATAGCCGCAATCGGATGGCATCACCTGTGGCTTCGTTGATTTTAAATGTATCACAAATCTCTAGAAAACTAGAGGTGTAGGCATTAGGATCTTCATCTTAGAGACCATCAAACTAAACATATTGTTGCACCATTTGTATGATGTTAGGTGCAATTTGGAAGTTATTAGCCGCGACGGTTGGCCTTGTAATACTAGAGTCAGCTCCAATAAGTGTAGGCCTTGAATTATCGAACATGGTCCGATTTGCTTCATTCCCATTGTTAGCCATGTGTAGTGGATCTTCCTGCTCGATGAATTAAGTATTGGGCTCTTCACCTTCTTCCTTGATTTCAACGATTAACTCGTCGTCTATGGTCGCCACAATTTGTCTAAGTCGCGATCTCAAATTTTGAAGGGCAGTTCTCTCAATTTCTAGATCAAGTTCTACCAAATCTTCCGAGTTGCTTCGGGTCATGCACTACAAGTGCAAGAAATATAAAATCAATTGCAGCTCTAGGTAATAAAAGTAAACAATGAAAACAAAAGAAAATAAAGAAAAAATGGTCAAAGTAATAAAGCAACTAGTGTTCTTAGTATCGAAAATTCCCCAGCAACAGCGCCAAAAACTTGATATGAGGCAAGTGCACCTATCAATTTTAATATAGCGGATGTGAATCCGAGTTGATCCCTCAGAGATTTCGAGTACTAATATTAACCTTAGCTCTATTATCTAACTGGAAAATTGTGTCGAGTTGAATGAATTAAAAATACTGAAATTAACAAACTAAACTAATTATGAGACTTGATTAAGCAATTTAGAAAGCAATAAAACTAAAAATGACTTCAAGAAGGTAATAACATATTTAGGAATTATTTCCCCTAGTGTTTAACATGTGACCGCTTAAAATATATTTAATTCAGTTTCTATTATCCTTGACCGGAAGGATTCACAATTAAAGTTAATACCTTTTTCAAGCATATTAACCCTAATCCTAAATTATTTATCGGAATCTCTTCACTTAGTAATATAACTTAGAATTGCATTAATGTATAATGAATTCCCATACAAATAATTAACTTTCCAGAAGAAACATGTATCTTATCTCTAAGTATATATGTAATTCTCTCCAATTATGCCTAGATCTAATTACACATGCAATTTCTCAATCATCATGCATAATATCATATATTGATACTCTAGAAATATCAATCAACAATTAAACAACATAATTGAATTAAGAAAAGATAGAAACTTTATTGAAAATTATAATTTAACCAAGAATCACATGAAACCCTAAGTTCCATAATCCTAAATATACGAATTCTAAGCTATCATAATAAATCTAAAAACGAGTTCCATCAAAAACATAAAATAAAACATGAAAAACCCCTTTGATTAATGAAAAATCTCTCCAATCTTGAAGTTGGTGTTGCTTTCCTTTTTCTTCTCCTTCTCCTCAAGTCTCTTCTCTTCTCTCGTATCTTGTTCGTTTTCTCTAATGTCTCTCCTTTTTTAAACCCTCAGATATCCTTTTATATATGTACTATAAGGATTCTGTTTTCGTCACCAGACACAGCTTGGGATATGGCCGTGTCCCCAAGTCGTGTAACTTTCTGACCCTGGCAAATTTTTCTGAATGGACACAGCTTGGGGACATGGCCATGTCCCAGACTATGTAACTTCAAAACTTTATAACTTCTTCATTTGAACTCCGATTTGAGTGAAACTTGATTCATTTTCTTTGTTTTCGATCCTAGAACGCATTCAAACCTTGAAATCAAAATTTTATTCAATTAAGTATCAATTTCTTTAAAGAAAACAAAAAATGTAAGGAAAATACTATAAAATCACCATGTAAAATATGTTTAAAATCAAAGTTATCAATCCACACCCAGCTCTGACCCATGTATCCAACCTCAACTCAGTCTAGCCTTTATGCTATTTTATATATTTTTTTATTTATTCATTTATGTAATTGTAACAAAAAAAAAAAGAAAAGTGAAAGAAAAAAGAAGAAGAGAAAAAAAAAGAGAGGGGTTAATCTAGTTCTATTTTATTTTTTATTTTTTTGTTAATGCAAATAGGTAAAAATGAAATAAAATAAAATAAGGAAAATAATATTTAAAAAATAATAGAATAAAGCATTTTCTAACTTAGAAAAACCTACTTTTCAAATAAATAAAAAACAAACCAACCCATTTTCCAAATTAAGGCCTTTTTTAAAATAATTTTTAGGGAAAAAAAAAACTAAATTTAGGACTCTTTAGAAAAATTTCCTTAAATAAATTGAACCAAATAAAAATGTAAACCCAATCATTTTTCAAAAATTAAAATCTACCAACCTGCTAATATTTTCAAAAAGAACTACGTATGTCTAATCTCGAATTACGAGTACAGAGGCACTCCCATGCAAATATGGGGCAAGTTAAAATGTGAAAAAATTTCTTTTTTTTTTCATATTTTGTAAATAATTGTTTGATTTAATTAATTTAGTTGCATGTGAATGGTTTGTAAATAAGGATATATTGAAAAGTGAAATTAAAATTGGAAAGTTAAAAAGCGATACCCGTTAAGGGTTTAAAAAATTAGCTCTCGGATCTAAAATCTTTGCTTTTCGAACTTTTTTCTAAAAATTGATTTTTCAAGTGGACCAGTGGCTAATCAATTTAACCTAACCCTCTTTTTTTCCTGACTCCAATCAAGTGGCGACTTTAAATACTTTTTTCAATACTCATTTAAAAACCCAGTTTTCTTGAACTCTTAGTTGACGATCAATACTAAACGTGTTAGGGTTTAATATTGATCGAGTTAAAGAAAATATAATAAAAACTGAGAAAATATCAGGCTCAATAATAATATATTAGCTTAACCATTCTACCTTCTTAAATACCTTAAAACTAAATTCTTAAGACCTAGTTGCTAGAGTACAAAACTTACAATGTGCTTACTCAATAGTTCCTATAACCATGCCATATTTAAGTGTTAAATTTTAATTGTAAATTTTATAAGGTCTCACAATTACCAAGCCTACTGTGGAATCCTTTAATTCGTCATAGTCAAGATCGCTTTAATACTGTTAGAGAAACAACTTTAGAAGAAAAATAAAGTTAGATGGAAATGAATAGAGAAGATGATGTGATCTATTGTCATTTTATTTTATTAACTAGGAATTAAGCAATTGATCATAGATGAAACTTCTTAATGTACTAAAAATTGATCGGAGTAGTGTACAATATCTATTATCGTAGACTTCTTCAACAATAAAAAGACCTCATTTTCGAGTAAATTTTGAAGTTGGAAGTCTTTTCCTTACATAGTTAATTGCATAAAGACCATTGTCTTGCTTGAATGAGCATTTCCAAACAAGGCAGTCATAAGCAACACTTAATCTTTGAAGTTAGTTTGCCAAATTTTGTTTGGTAATATCATGTTTCTCATTCAATGCCTCCAAATCTAACATCATGGGAGTATTTTGTTCTAAGTCAACATTTAATGCTAGACGAGCTGATGGTATAAGGACCTCAATTAACACTATGGTCCATATTCTATGCAACAAAGAAAATGGTGGTGCCCTCATAGGTATGTGTTCAAAATGTGATAGAGCCATAATGCTAATGGTAACTTAAGTTGCCATAATGCTTCTCTTATTATTGTATACCATTCGGTTGAAGACTTTTAGGAGTGTTTTAGTTATTACTTTAGCTTGGCTATTTTCTTTTGGATAATACAGTATGGACTTTATGTAATTGTTAATATAAGATTTCAATAGTTGCCTAACAAATAAATTGACAAATGTAGTCCTATTGCTTGTTAATATATACTTCGAGACGGAAAATCTACAAATGACATGCTCCTTCATAAAGGCAGCTATTATTGGTTTAGTCACTTTCTTTAGGGAATAGCTTCCATCCACTTCGTAAAACACTCAATACCTACTAGTATCCTTATGCATCTTCTAGATGATGGATGTAGAATGACCACATGTAGAATTGGTGTGCCTAGGAGCTCAGTTATTATTATGACTTATCGTAGCAGATTTGAACTAAAACGGGCCCTTTGAGATATCGAAGAAAATTAAAGGGAAATGGTCCACAAACGAACAAAGAGTAGCTGACGTAAAGTTGCTTGAAGGACATGACACACCAACAAACACAACATGGCTTAACAATTCACTTGATATGATGCACAAGTTAATACCAAGGTCTACCTGCCACTACTCTTAAGCTACTTAGCAATATTAGATAAGAGTGTATATAAAATGGACTTAGAGAAGGTTGTCTCACAAGAACAAGATATTAAATGTCTATGTGTAAAGTTTGATGATTCTGACTTACAAGGAAAATGGACTATTTATAGTAAGTCCCTAGAGTAACATTACAATTAAATAAATTACAAGAAAGTGTATACAAAAAGGAAATTCCTAATACATGAGAAAAAAGGTAAAAAGGACAAGAGACAAAAATGGAAAAAGCAGTACAATGTCAAATGAAGTAGATAGGTGGCAGTGCAACATTAGTCCCATACAAATATTCTCTAAACATAACAGGCAAGAAGGATCAAGATGTAATAAAGGGGCTAAGACAAGAGAGATGGTAAGATGCCAAGAGAAAACTACTTGACCATTAAGTGAGTCTCTTGTCACTCATCATTTGGTAAAGGCCTCTCAGCAGCAGTTAGTTAGATTACTCGACAAAGGAATAGTCAGCATCATCACCACCGTATATATAAATCAACATATGATAATATGGAGAGCTCAAGGAGTTCGACCATTCATATTCGATGTAAAGTTAGGTTACCGAGAGAGAATTCTTCAGGTAAGGAATTAGAGGCCTCAAAGCCACCGTGAGTAATAGGACCAGTGGTCGACAACTCATCAAGAATGACTAAGGAGTTAAGGCTATGGATTCAATTGCTAAAGCATGAATGAAATTGGCATGGAGTTGGCATAGAATACATATCTTAGTAAAATTAAAGGCATCCATTTAGATCATTGGCTACTAATAACCTTTGTCGAGGAGATAATAATACAGCTTCCTATCACCTTGGTACTCTTTACATTCTGTAGAATGGAGCTCCTATGACCTTGGTATTCTTTACATTCTTTAGAATGGAGCTCCTTTAGTATTATCTTAGTTTCAAGCATTGCCACACACCTCAAAGGTTGCCTTTAGAAGGAGACTAGGTACAACTCATCTCTCTGCAAAAGTTGTACTTCTTCACATCTCGACCATCAATGGGTAAGACATCATTCTTTAAACAATTAACGTACGGGTGTCACCAAACTTTTGTAGTTGCAATGTGATAGGATTCGAGATATTGACCTAACCTAAATGCTAAGGTCGAGCTCATATACTCTTCATCCAAACATTTTATTTGATTACTTATTTTTATTTGTATTATTTAAATTTTCTAATTCTTGTATTTTTCCTAAACTACCCTCATGTTTATTTTGTATTTACGGGAATAACACTAAGGTATCCTTTTAGTCCTTTTATTTATAAGTTTGCCATTATGTATAAATAGGATGCATATATAGGGTTTTAGACAGATTTGCATAGTTAATGAAAAACCATTTGAGTATTTTCTCTTGAAAGACTCTCTCTTATTAGCTCTTATCAATCTCTTTAGCAAAGATGGTGGTGGGCGACCCTATCACTCGAACCGGTGCATTACATCTGGTAAGTTTTAGGCTATATAGAATTTAGCTGGTGCGTCATATCCAATTAGGTAGTTCACGAATTCACTAAAACCTTTATTAAACCTACTCTATTTTCATTCCTTCAATAGGATCAGACTTACCCTGATATTGCCATCCTTGTCGGTTCTTAGCGCGTCATACTATCTTGGTATCAAAGCAAAGATTTTATTTGAGTTGTAAATTGTTTTTAAAGTTCTATTTATACTTTGTTTCACGTATGTGAAACAGAGCAAATTACTGTGTTCATCTTAGCCGCTATGTTTGTTGGCTATTTAGTTTCTAGTTTGGAGAAATGAGGGATCCAAATGTAAACGTTGGTATTGGAGATGACAATAGTAGAGTTGTCTACTATGGTCGATAGTCTCAAGGAACCCCTAGGAGTTTTGACAAGAGACTTAATGAGGTGACTAACCTCTTAATGGATTTAACTCGAGCTGTTTACGCGTTGGCTTATCGACCTGCTGAAGCCATACATAATGCTCCACAAGCTGCTTAACCTACTAGAGGTTAAAACCCAGCTCAACTAATTCAAGGTGGAGGAGTAGGTAGATGAGTAAGATAAAGGGTAGACATGAGAGAATTAGATGAAGAGGACCAAGTCAAGTTGAAGTTAAACCCCTAAGCTCTAAATATGGTTTCATTAGCCACTATAGATGCTATAGATGATGACTCTAAGTGTTACTGTATTTGCCTTCCACATATTAAGCTCTTTTGTCTTGACCCTTTGATGAGCTTATGTAGTATTGATATGAGCTGTAGTAGTATTGTGCTTGTGAGTAATTATAGACTGTAGTTTGGAGTTTACTAAGGTTGTGATGATGGATATATATATTAGGCATGTGTTATGTTGGTTCTTGGTACTCTTGTATTGCAAAAATTTGAGATGTATAGATGGAAGGAAGAAGAATTAACTTATGACGAAGTAGAAGGGACGCTAATTACTGCAAATGAAGAGGTCATGTTACTTCCTTTAATTAATAGTTGTTGGAACTACCAAGATGTGGTTGATCGGATTCATGATGAGTGGAAGGAGGGATACCTTATGGAGAGTTTGATTGATAAGGCTCATGACGAATGAAAGGAGAATGAGTACTTTTCTATGTTTATATTTCATTTTTGCAGGTTGGTATTTAACCTTGGTGGAATTTAAAGTCACCAATTACCAAGTTTCGGGTTGAAACTTCTCTAAGGGAGAGGGAATAATAAGATTCGAGGTACTGACCCAACCCAAATGCTAAGGTCGAGCTCATATACTCCTCATCTAAACATTTTATTTGACTACTTATGTTTATTTGTGTTATTTAAATTTCTTATTTTTTGTATTTTTCCTAAACTATCCCCATGTTTATTTTATATTTACAGAAATACTACTAAGGCATCCTTTTATCAACAAATTTGCCATTATTTATAAATAGGATGCATGTATAGGGTTTTAGACAAATATGCACAATTAAAGAAAAACCTTTTGAGTATTTTCTCTTAAAAGACTTTCTCTTATTAGCTCTTATCAATCCCTTTAGCAAGGATGGTGGCGGGCAATCCTATCACTCGATCTGGTGTATCATATCTGATGAGTCTTAGGCTGTATAGAATTTAGCTAATGTATCATATCCAATTAGGTTGCTCACAGATTCGTAAAAACCTTCACTAAACCCACTCTATTTTTGTTTCTTCGACAGGATTAGACTCACCCTGATATCGTCATCTTTATCAGTTCTTAGCATGGCATATCACAATGAAATTGTAGTCTACCTCATTAGGCACCAAAAAATAGTGCAAGCAACTCAATTAGAGTTGAGATGCATTTTTAGATATTAAGTGCCAATAATATCCTACATACTAGATTTAACGATACAAAAAGTAGCCCATACTCACCACAATATAAGTAGTGAAATTCCTTAACTTTCTCTTAGGCTTCTTCCATTAGGATACATTTAAATAAAATCCCTTCAAAGCCTTTATAGTATAAATCACCATGGATTAACACAAAATTTCTCAATTTTGCTATAGAAGTCGCTTTAGAGCTTACTAATTATGCCTTGATACAAATATGCCAATCATTTTAGAACTCCTTATCATCTTCTATTAGTTAAAGACAGTACAAGGTATATAATTGATTACTTTCCATAGTAAGCATATATTTACATCTATATATGTCACTTTAATAAGATTATCTCTTTTAATATTTCTTACTCTCTGCTCTTTAGTTCTTTTTTTAAGGAAATTTCATAATATGTTATTAGCATGACAATTTAATTTTTAAGCCTCTAATCTCTCCACATGTTGTAGTTGTCTAATCCTTTTTCATTTTACTTAGTGTAATTTTTTTTTCTTTATTTTCACTATTATTTATTTGATTATATTGCTTACTGAGTATGCTATGCACTTGCTATTTTCATGAAACCTATCCATTACAAAAGTTCTAATTTGCCTGGCATAACATTTACTATAAAATTTTCCTAATAGCCATTTTATATTTTTAGTTTTCACTATGACAAACCTTGCGAAACTGGAGTTTGTGACCCTTGATATTACTAGTAAGAACCACCTATTATAAATAATAGATGATCATTGAGATGATAGGTCTTATAGAGACACCGAATAAAGCATCAAATTAAGATAAGGAAAAAGCCATGGTTTTTCTTCGCCTCCATCTTCATGAAGAATTAAAAGTTAAATATCTTACAATAAAAGATCCAACTAATCTTTTCCAGTATCTTCTTGAAGGATGCAATGTTATTTTATCTTCATTAGAAGTAGGATTGTTGTACCTTCAATGTAATTAAGAAGTCCATAGCCAACAAGAGTTGACTAAAGTTTGCATGTCGCATATTGATGGGGAAGCTTTAAGCAAATAAGTTATTATAAGGAAAACAAACAATAATAAAGAAAATAATAGGGAAAGAGAAATAAAAATCATAGTTATTTACAAGGAAAATAGTATATGAACATGGATAATAGAACCATAGAACAAAAGCAATAAAATTCACTATGTTGGGCATATATATTTGGCACAAGAATAGACTTGTAGTTATTTAAAAAACTTAGTGCAAGTTTATAAATAAGTTTCTACAAAGTAACAGTATAGTGTATTGAAGAAAATAGGCAAACAAAAGAAACTTCATAAACCATCTCAAATTGCCATAAATTGCAATAGGGGTAGCAATTGAACACTACGGCTAATAGTCAACCACTGTTGCAATTTTTAAATAGTTGTACCATCAAATTTTGACCCTAACTTTAGTTTTACAACCTCAAATGCATACTATAGCATCGGGTTATTGCCTTCACCCTACTCCCCTCCAATCCTACTTATCTCATATAAGTAGAGTTCCCTTTGTTATGATAGTCTTTACTCCACTCTATTAGATTTAAGACATGACCTACGGTCCAATCATATATGATTAGGGAAAGATTGTATGCACAGATTTGGTTAGAAGTCAGTTAGTACTTGCCATTAGATGATTAAACTAGCAAACACAGATGTTATGGAAAATGAACATTATGTGAGGTAGAAACAATCATATAGGTAATCTTAAGTTATATGGTAATAATTAGTAATACTTATAGTCAACTGCTACATTCTGCATTTTCAGTCACCAAACACACATGTATTTTTTATAATGTTACCAGAAAATATACGTATTACTAAAAAGCTGCAAAAAAAGTTTATATGTATCGATTTTTTTATCTCAATTAATATAAAGAAAACTCAATTGCCATAAAAGAAAACATAACATTACCACGAAATTATATATATATAAGACCTAATCTGGTTGAAAAGAATAAGAATCTCTCAATTATGATACTCTAATGCAACACATCCAAAACATGATAATGGAGTTTCTGAATCTTTAATCTCTCATGGACTTCAAAAGTATTACATAGAAGTTATGTGATATCAATTATTTACACATCTTATCTTATGGTTACACCAATTGATACATTTATGCTACAAAGTTCGAAATAAAATTACTTGAATAAAATTAGACTTCATAATTTTCATTAGTCTTACATTTAGTTCCTTTTCTTAATCCAAACTGAAGTAACATAGCCCATTTGGTATACGTATGTATCGAAAATGGATTTTTTTTAAGTATTTTGACTAAAATTACATACCCAATATTAATTTTCTCGATTTTTAAAATATTCTATAATATCATTACAATGTGACCTTTTTCTTACATACGTTTGCATCTTAAAGAAAAAGCCTTAAAAAAGTAATTTTAAAGAATATAAATTCGGATATTTCTAAGTTTGATTTTAATTTTGCTTCTAATATGCATATATTGTTTGATAAAATTTTGTGATTTATTATATTATGAGCACAAGCTCGAATGTTTCTTACATGGGTGTTCTCACTTGGAAAACATAAACTATAATTTTTTTGTTTTTTAGCTAACCACATAAGGATGATTGGACCATCCTTCTCATCCAAAGATTAATGTTTATACTGTAAAATTATAATGATCCGGATAAAACATCTACTATATTTAAAAAAAAAAAAAAAAAATTGCACGGCAATAGAACATTATGGTAGGCAGAAAAAGACAAAAGACGAGTACCGTGGGATTTGTGGCTGAAAGTATAAGGGTGTTGTTTATTCTGAAAAATTGTTCTTATCTGATTGCCAGCAAATTTGCTACTTTCCAGGATAGATTCTCACGAGGTTAAAGTGTTATAATTTATGTGGGGCATGATAATCTATCTTCCCAATAAAAATTGGAAAAGAAATACTCGTCAAAAATTGGAAATATAAAATAATGAATTGTTCCCAAGCCTTATAATTTAATCCCACGCCATAATTATTGTTCTTCGTTCGGAATGAAGTGGGTTTAATTTCTTTTCTATTAAGAAATATAATATAATTAAGGAGAAAAGAAAAAGAAAATAATCGGATATCTCGATACAAAAATCTAGAAGGGGGCAAAAAAGAAAAAAAAAAATGATCTTGTATGGTTCCGAATTCATTCGAAAATTGAACTTTACGGGATTGCTCTACAGGGAGGGTTCGTTTCTTTCCTTTTGTGAAATAAATTTTGAAGGAAATTTGAGAGGAACAAATGCTAAAAATAATGAATGGAAAACAGATGGGAAATGAATTGTTCGTGAATTGGAAGATTTTGTTACGACACCCTTCTTGTAATTTATGATCTGATTTGTTTTCTTTTATACTCGTTTCTTTCGGGACTTGATAATGGAATTCTTTTATATTTTCGATATATTTTATAAGCTTTTTACGAAGTTTGCTTCTTAGAAGACATTTCTCGTGTCTTGTGCTCTATAAATTTCACATGAAAAATATTTAACATATTGTACGGATGCACTAAGAAAGTCAGAGATAATTTATTGACAAGAATTTAATTAACCAAAACATTATAGGAGAAAAAGTACTCAATTTTAAAACTTAGGAAAGAAAAAAAGCCAAAAACCAAAGCAGTTTTCTTTTTTTTTTTTTTAAGAAATTGTAATATTAGTAATATGGGACAAAAATATAGAAAGAATATAGGTTAGTTTTAGTCCCACAATACTAAGGAATGAGAACAAAAACCAAATTAGATATATTTTAATTATATTTATTTCTTGTGTTGTTAATAGCTACAAATTAAATGCTACGAACGACAAATAACTTTTTCCTGTTTTACATAAAATTAATTTAAATATTCAATATCTCAATTATATATATATATTTTTTCTTTAGCTTTCTTTTTTCTATAATAATTTTTTCTAATTTTCTCCCAACAACCATTTGGGAATTGCTGGTTCCACAAGAGCACGCCAGGTCTCCTCACGATTCTGGAATCATGGGCCAGTTTAAGTTAGGAATCTTCAAGCCAATTCCAGGCCGAATTTTGATTCAAAACCAAATTGTGCCTAGGCCTATAGCTAATGGATTTATCTTGTTTCACAAAATGGTCCAAACTAAGATGGACACAAGAATTTATCGACGTCTATAAAAGCATATATAATATAATTAGGCAAACCTTTGTATTACAGCAATGTATTGTCCTTATTCCACCGGAAATAATTTAAAAAAAAAAATACTTGTGTATTACAAAAATATGGAAGTAAGCATGAAATTTAGGAAAAACTAGCCTAGAAATGTCCGCCGAAGCCTCCAGCTTTACCTCAATACACTGCAGCAAATTGAAAAACTAATAAGAAAACACTTGAACAACCGTGTGTGAATAGGAAGTGCGATGAAAGAATCGAATGATCCTTCCAGCTTGAATGAAAAATACAATTACTGACTTTATACAATCATTTATGAAATCTCTACGGGAAGGACTTCTTTTTTTTTTTTTTTTTTTTTTTTTTTTCAAAATCGAGGGAAGGACTCGAAGTATTTAAAACTGGTAGTGGAGAATATTTATGAGCTTTGTAAGTAAAGTATATACTAATGCCGTTATTTTTCTAAATGTAACATCAGAAATGGAAAAGAATAATGTTTGCTTCACAGAATCTGTCGAGGGACCAGATAAAAGAAACTTTTGATATTTCTATATATTTATTCTGTTATAATTAATCTTACAGAATGTAAAAAAGTTCTTTTTTCAAAACCTAAGCATATAGTCCGAGGATATATATATATATATATATACTGTCCTTTCAGATGGAGCATGTTCCATTTCACCTTCAATTAAATATAAGAAGTAGTAGTTGGTGGAATAAATAAATTAATGCCGAGATATGCCTTAATGAAAGTGAAAATGAAGAGTTTGAGGATGGTGCAGCCATAATTTGCAAAATTTTCCAAGTATGAAGAAATCAGGGCATTTTAGAGTATTCCAAAAGAAAAAACATTTAAAGAATTGAGAACAATATCGTAAACCAAAGACAACATTTTATATAAACTCTTACTGCATGGTAGTAAGAAACAGCACTTACTTGTACAAGTACGCAGCTATTCCTAGGATTATGCAAAGCAGGAAGATATCGAGGCAGAAGTTTCGACCAGATCTCAGCTGAAATGGTTGCATACCACAGTAACAAAGAGATAAATAGTCGATTTGGAAATTAGCTTTAGAAAAAAATGAAAAGATTTTAAGATTATATAGTGGAGATACATAAATCAAATTATCACTTTTATAACACCTTGATAAGACAGTAAATACCTGATTAACAGTGTCCTTAAGCCGTCTGTTGGTGTTCTTAATATCAACAGCTGCCCTGTCAACCTACATTAGAAGACACAATTCAGACTAATTAACGTAGGCACTTGAGTATGCATGGTAATCCAGTGTAATTTAATCACTTGACTAGGTAGACTAGTATTTGATGAACTTTGGATCCATAAACCATCCATTTACAAGTTTAATCCCACTTGATCTCGTGTGATTTTATATTTATTAATTCACTTTACACTTGTGGGCTAGAATTCTAACTATAGGCTATTAAATGGACGACTTCATTAAATAGGATGTAATGTATGCACCGAAGTTTCTCATATCTATAAGTATTTGATTTAAAAATTTAAACTCATCAAGTCCAGTGAAGTTTTATATGCCTTGATATGCTGTCATCATGTAGTATTTAAGGTACTAAGTCAAGCAACCAATAACTATATGATTACATTAGATTGTAAACAAATCAAACGAAGACAACATAGTATTGAGCTGAAGCAGCTCAAACTTGATGAAGCTTAGAATTTTAAGGTTGAACTTCACATAATTGAACCCGTTTAAACCCTTTGTATGTTTGAAAATGTTTTCTCTTCTAATTGAATAAGGCTAAGACAAAAACTCAAGTCGATTAGGCATGTCAATTCATCGAGCTAAATAAGTTTGAGTTCGACTTCACAAATTACTCGAGCAGCTCAATTTTAAGCTTGAATCGAATGAATTTGCATCAAGTTCAAGTAGCTTACAAATAGGTTTGACTCATCTATATCCTATATCACGACCTAAAAGTCAAGCAAAGGGAAACTTGGTGAAACAGAAAGCAGAGGATTACCTTTTCATCAATTTCGTCCATCAGGGGTGCTTGTCTGTCCAGCTCCTGAAAATCGAGTTTCGGGTTCAAGTTTGATTGCAGTCCGAAAAAATCATGAATATTAACAAACTACAAAGGGGGTCGCACCAACCTCATTCAGGTCACCAGCCATATGTTTCAATGTGTCCAATCCTTCTGCAATAACATCTAAGCCCTGATCCTGTAGGAATTATGAAAGCAACTTCTTAATTTACCAAAGTTTAAAGATGGTAAATGTTTTACACCTAAAATTTGATATTGCTGGATGTTATATCCGGGTAAAATGCCTACTCAACTAAAAAGACCGGACAAAGTTCACCTGTTTCAGTCTCCTCATCTCAAATTCCTGTCCAAATCTATCTGATTCTTCAGTTTGCTGATAATATGCACCATCAAGACTCTTACCTGATGAATTTTACCATAAATAAACCTTTTACAATCAAACATATGCAAATTTACGGGTTGAGGAGGACAAGAAGGAAAAAAAGAAAAAAAAATTAAGATTCCACCCGAAATGCTGTCAAATTTGATTCCAGTTTGCGATGAGCCGTAACCACCACCATTTTGAGTTGGAGCAGTGTTCCCATCTGGGATTGCCTCAATTCTTTGCTTTAAAGCAGAGACCAAATCACTTCGTGCCTCTAGGTCTTCTTTGGGAACTGTCTTCACCTGTAAATTTTATTTCATTTTTGAAATTCGTTAGAGCAATCATTGTGCAATATGCAGCTCCAACATATTTGATTTCAACGAATTTATACACCATACGCCAAACATAGACAAGCGATGAGAATCGATGCAACCCGGTGCCTACACAGTTGCATTATGTGAGGTTGGATTAGTAATTGCAGGCAGCACCTTTTTGAAGGCAAGTCTCTGCAATTTAGGGAGTTCTTCATACAATCGAGCCTTGGTTCGGCGAATTTCTGCATTCGTAGCTACCGCTGTGGCTCTGTCTTTCACCGTTGCTGCTGCCTCTGCTTTCTACACATTCCATTTTCAACATGGAAACAGTAGGTAATAAGATTACTTATGCCAACCAGCACGAAAAATAATTGTTGTTGGGACCAATCAAAATAGAAACTTCCAAACATAAGTGCTAACTGTTAATCTAATGCATATATGTATACTAGGAAAAAAGGCACCCGTATCATTGTTCCTTAAAAATTGTAAAAATATAAAGTATATAAATGACTAATCAATTATAAGAGAGTCAAATGCAAAAAATTGGCAAGAAAAAAGAAAGTTAAGAGAATTTTAGTGCCGTTTCACTGATATATGATCGGGCGAAACACTAATGACTATGACGTCCCGTCCTTTAGAAGAAAATAGAAACTTTCCTCCTTAGGTACTGTTAGAGTTAGTTTCTCATCACAAATCAGTCAATAAAGTTTCTCTTTTGAAGATCAACCCATAATCATGAATTGACTTCTCATTCTATAAAAGAAAAAGATAACGAAAGATCAAAACCTCCATTACTATTATATTGGGATGTTTTAATAAAATAATAATTTATATATATAAATATATATACATATATAATGGCTCTAAAAGAATTAAAATAAAAAAGAGTTATCGAGGCACTCATGGCACAGTGGCGTCACTGATCTCCCACCAGATAAAACATGATCAATTTATCGTCACGTAGAATATGCAATAAATGTAAGAAAAAAATTACAAAAGCATTACGTATATTTTTCGTGATGTGCAATAGTGAGTAATGATAGGTGCTACGAAACATAAATCATGTGCTTGTTTAAAAAAAAAAAAAACAAAAAGAAAAAACACACCCACATTTACACACACACAGGCTATGAGTCTTTAAAAGTGCCAAAGTACGGATAATTTTTTTTATTAATTTTCCGTAAATATAATTAACAAAGAAAAAACAAAAAAAGGTCAGTATCAAAAAGCCATGTAGCATTTGCATATAGACGAGCACTCTTTAGAATTTTTGTTTTACGAAAAGAAAGGCTACGAACAAAATATTCATGGATATTTAAATGATGTATATGATAAATAGGAGAGACCTGAAGGGTGGCTTCAACATCGGCCTGAACATCAGCGTACAAACGAGCAAAAGCGTCGTCGTTTGGTACATGGACGTCGTCAACCCTTTGTTTATCAACATCGTACTTCTCATACTTCTTGCAAATGGCATCCACCCTCGTTATCAAATTGGTTAAAGTCATCGTTGAAACACAAGGGAAAAAATCGAGTTTATGTCGTTCTATAAAATGTAATCTTTTTGATAATAATGTTGATGCAGAACCTGAAAAGTCTTATGTTTCATGTTGGGGTTTTCGTTTTGTTCCCGAGAGGGAAGAATGAGGACGGAGACTGCAAGGGAGTGACTCCTGTTTGACTTGGAGTTGGTTTACGCAATGCCCGATGGTTTAGGGATTCCACCTGATCCATATTCAGTAACCCGCAGCAGCCAGCATAGATTGTTTAGGACGGAAAATGGTTTCATTTCAGATCTTTCGTAAGAAGTAAGAACCTATCCAAAGTATAGAAAGTAAAGAAAAAAATAGGATGATTACGTTTTGAGGTATTGGTCTGATAGGAATATTGCGAGGGCTATTGGAACGGATTTCGATTCAATGGATTTATTTAAAGTATTATTATTGATAATATATTAGCGATGTGTGTTTATAATTATTTGCGTATGTTATGAAAACTATGATTTATTTATTTGTATAATTAATATTACGTATTATGATTTTTGTGGCTATAGATTAATTTTTCTCATATTTATATGAAATGTTATGTACACTTAAAAATGTGGAGATGCAATATTACATACCGAAAGTTTTGTCGTTTTGCTTTAAGTAATGAACATGCTACAACTATAAGTATTGCATTGGTATATGAGATCACTATTTTACAAATAATCAAAGAAAGAGAATTGTCAATAACCAAAAGGTATGAGTAACGTAAAAATACAAAACGTTAAAATCAAAATTTTATCATTGGCAAAAAAAGTACTAATAAAAAGGTATATGATGGAAAGGTATATTGGGAAAAATGAAGAACGGTATAAAGTGACAAAAATGAAATTACTATATGTATTAGAGAGAGAGAGAGAGGCGTGGTAGCTCTAAGCACCATCAATAATTTGTTGTATAAAATTATAACGATACATAAAATTTATTTGTATAATTAAATAATAATAATAATAATAGTCAGAAGAATTCATCCAAAAAATAGTAGTCAGAGGATCTTTAAAATATGAATATGCACTATCAATGACCTTTTCCTTCATTTTTCTCCAACCCTTCTCTGAAGGATTTTCAAGGTAACTCTTTTTCCCTTCGGTTTTTCTCCTATTCAATTCATTTTTGTGTCATTCTTATTAAGAGTCGTTAGAAAAATCTTTCATAGAGGTTATTAACTTATGAAAATGTTAGTACAATAGGTTGTAGTGAGCGAGTTCCACATTTATCGGCTAAGTTTCAACCTCATGCATGATTATGATCTTTATATCTATAGTTTGATTCATTACGGAATGCACGAATCTAAAGGTGTAAATCCCGTAAAATAAAATGAAGAAACACAAATAAATAAAGAGAATGAGGAGACCACGATATGAAAAAAAAAAAAAAAAGAAAGAAAGAAATTAAGTTAAGAGGTTTATTGGTAAATGGGGTAAGGAGATTATTTAAGGGGTTGAGATGAAACCCTAGGTCATTTTTACCTTCACTAAAATGAATACAACCTCTTCTAACACAACTCTTTATGGAGTGACTAGATGTATGTGAAGGGAATCAAGGAAAGGCAAGGTAAGAATTGCTTTCTAACAAAAGATTTTAGTGAATTAGATCTCATAACAGCTTTTCTGTTAAAAGGTTTTGAAAAATGTTTTATGATTGTTATTTGCACAAGTGAAATACGCTAAACCCTAAACTAATAAGAAGTACTATAAAAGTGATCGGTTTTGGGGAAGAAGTTGGAAGTGTGAAGAGGTAGCAAATTGTAAATCCAAAACGGCAAGGAATTGTCTAATCCTATACTAAAAAGAAAGAATTGCAATTGATTTTGATTTTTACATGTATGGGTTCAAGATTGGTGATTGGATCTTCAAAGAATTGTACTTCATCCTTATGGCAAGAGTGGTGAACAAGCTATGTTGATAACTTTATTGTTATTGTTGTTTCAATTTTGGGGATTAGAACACATTTGAGTACTCCTTATTGTCATTGTAGTATAGAGTCTAAATCTAAGGTGAATCTAAAATAAGTTATGCATTAGAATCATTGTAGGATGGATTAGGAGAGATTAGAGTTGAAAAATAGAGGAAGAATGACAAACTGGAGGAACATAGGCAAGAACTACAGCCATGGACCCACTCATGTTCCCCTCATCAATAATTTTAGATGAAGGAAGAAAAAGAAATTTTTCATCAATAGGACTACGACCGTAAACCCTTAGCCATCGTAAGACAATACTGTTAGATCACATGCATCACATGCATGAACGATGTATTAAGTGTAGTAAAAGACTATGATCTAAGATCACGATAATGTACCTCAGGCGTAATCTTGTATCCACCCTTTTTCCTTTTATTTCCTATTTATAACCTTCTTAAACCTTAATTCAACTAATCTTAAATGCATCGAAAAATTTAAGTTGATCCTAAAACCTTATAATAAGCTAAAGTCTCGATTCAATAACTTATAAAGAAAATTAAGTAAACTTAACTAGAAGGAGATAATAAGAGAATAGAAACTAAGATAAGTTATTCTTATATGTGAACTTCAGGAGATAAGGTTAAATGGATTTTTGAGTTAGATACTTCTAATTGTTCTCGAGACCCAGGTGCATTGAACCTTGTTTGTTACTAATGCTTGTATAATGTAGCTGGAAGCAAAGTTATCAAATTTGTGATTCTACCTAGAGTGGCTAAAGGATCTGTAGAATCGAAATGTAAAATCGAAACGTCAAAACTTAAGATTCTACAACTTATGTAAAATAGTTTTAAAAAAACTATAGATATGCTTATAGTAGTTATAAAAAAACTTGAAATACATGATAAAAATATAAAAAAAATGAAGAAATTAGGTTTTTTTTTCATAAACAAAGTTCTTAATTTATAATATAATATTTACGAAATAAGAATAAGCACAATCAAAATTAATTTCTTTTCTATTATTTTGTTTGAAAAAAAATAATAAATTAAAGAAAATCAAATGTTTCAACTTATCTTGAGTTGTTAATGGTATAAACTTAAATATGCAATTTTTCTTATAAACATTCTATTGGAATTGGAATCCATACGAAGGCTATAAATATTAAAGAAGAGATTTAGAGAAAGAAAGAAGAAGAAAAATAGAAATATGATAGAGAAGATAATTTATTGCCTTATTAGTCAATGGGATTATAGAAGCACACTTATCATTTTTTTTTTTTGGTATATGTAGAATCAGTAAATTATATTAAAAAAGTAAGTTTTTACCGAGTTTGACATGTAAAATCAGTTAAAAACATAAGTTTCTATAAGAAAAAGATTTTATACAGGATTCAACTCGAAAGAGCTTCCTAAAATCATAAATTCGTAAAATCGTATAGGTAAAATCGCGATTTTAATAACTATGATTAGAAGGACTAATAATTATTTGAAGTATAAATTATGCTTATTGCTTATGTTTGGCTAGACTTAGAGGGTCATAGTACCAATGTCCCTAAAGTAGCACCTCAATGATCTTTAGAACACGTTGGCCCTTATAAAGTCTTCCTTGTAAATGATTTGAGATAGAGTAGGTTTATATACAAGGGTTGTAGCACCAATGTCTTGAAACTAAGTAGATTAGGTGGCGTATGGGGGCCATAATGCTAGTGTCCCTATGCTTATTTAGACGAGGCTATAGTACTAGTATCATGACTTAGGAACTGTGAAGAGGAGTCATAAGTGTCCTCGAGTTTGAAGTTAGTTACAAATGATCTCAAACTGTGTTGTTTACTAGCTAATAAAGAATGGTAATAAACAAGTTGTTTAATATTTGTATTGTACTACATTAATGTATGTGAATTGCGTGATGCAGGGCATGCACGTATGGTTGTGGATTTCCATACTGTGCTTCGGCTAATTCCACAGTATTTTTCAAGTATAGGTAATTGTTATGAGATTATAGAAATCAATAAGTTTGAAATTTCTTCCTAGATTATTAGGATGGGGGAGCGGCAAATAGAATTCTGATTATGAGGTTGACTCTTGAGTTAAGATAAAGGAAACTATTACTTATGATGAGTATTATTGTTTAAGCATTTAAGAATTTTATATAGATATTATGATGAATTAAATTGGATAAATAAATTGTGTAAGAACATTTAAAGACTTTTACTGAAATTTTTGAAGATTTTAGTAACTCATTTAACTTGACATATCGGTAGATTTCTAGGGACATGTGGCGATTTCTAAGGACATGTAGCCATTTGTAGCGCTATTAAAACTAAGAGTGCAACATATTAAAGTAGTATCAGATATTAGATTTATGATTAATAGAAGTCTTAAGAAAATGATTTATACAATGGTAAGATGGCGAGATTGATTCATTATGAATTGTGGATTTTGATTTATTATTTACACCCATAATTGCAAATTGATGTCTTCAATCAAATTGGAAACATATGTTATTTTTATCCTTGGAGATATTAGGAATAAGTAAATTGAAATGTATATCGATATTTTTAAGAGAGTAAAATAGGATACAAATATTTTATTACTATTTATAATTATTATTGATGCTGAAAAAAATTATTTTTGGAGTCGTTTTACTATTCTTTGAGATAATAGATGCACCAAAGGGAAAATCTTATTTAGCTTAGTAAAGCAAAACATATGAAGAAAACAGCTAAGATATAATAAACAGGTATATAAAGGGATAGAATAAAATCATTAAAAAGATCAATTTCTATCTATATATAATTTGTAAATGAGATAATTTGAAAGATTTTTGATGAATCACAAAACTATGAACTTAGACATAAATACACAGTAATTATTTAGTTGATTAATAAAATAAAAAATTAAAAACGACAAAGTTATGAATAAGAAATGACAATTGTCTCTATTAATTATGTTAAAATATAAATTCTGTGTAATAAGTTGATATCCATAAACTTTGTAAAATTGTAATTGACTACTACATAATAACATATGAAAACAATAATTGACAATTAATAATTCAAAGATGAATAATGTTTATATGCATATTAGAATAAACGATCAATGTTAATAGCGAAAAAAATTAAAAATGAACAAAACTCGAACCTTTAATATAAGAACTATTGACTAGGAAATAGTGAAACAGAAAGTTAACATTTGACAAAATAATATATATGGTAAGAACAATGTTAAATATTACAAAGAATAATTACATGATTATATAAACATATTAAATTTTGTTTACCAATAACAGTTTAGCAAAGAATTAAATGGGTTCAACTATAGAATGAATATCATATAAGATTTACTTTTTTAGAGAAAACCACTAATCTAATAACCTAAAACTTATTTTGAATTTTGCAATCAAATAAAAGTTCGTCTTAATAGCTTCCTCAAAGACTGTAACACTACTTTAACTAAATAACAACATAGAATAATAATAATAGCAGTAGCAATAACTACAGCAATATTAATTATAAGATATCAATATCTACAACAATAAAATAACTAATTTACTATAAATCTATATAGTGAGAAAAAGTAGGATAATAAAATAACAATAGCATACAAAAATAATAATACTAACTGTAATAGTAATAGTAATAATAATAATAAGAAGCAGATATATAAGTTATGTAAAACTAATAATAGAAGTAATAATAAGAGATAAATAAACAAGTAATATGAAAATATCTACATATATGAAACTTTAGTTACGACATATTCATGTCAAAAGATTTAATATAATAAATTAAAGTATACAAATTGAAAATATTAGAAAATTTTGTTAAAATATTTTATATTACCAAATACTTACAGATATGTGAATGAGAAGGAATGTTGAAAAGTCTTATATATCACATTATTAATTTAGCGTTACCTCGTGATGTGCAAAGCTTATGCTCATGTTTTGTCGTATTCAAATTCATTAGTGTTTCTCATATAAATATAGATGTAAATTTTATGAATGATCTATCATAAAACTTAATATGAATACTAATATCTTTAATATTATAAAGGTAAGGAATCTTAATGATACCATAATAATAATAATAATAATATATATATACACTCAAAAGTTCATAAAATTTTTATTGATGGGCAAATTAATGACACATAAAGTACATAACCATAAAATGTTAACTATAAAAAACCAATAAAGTAAGAAAGTTGAAATAATATAAAAAAGTAGATACAAACAAATAAACCAAAATCATAGAAATAAGAAAGGTTGACCATAATACATAAAAATTTCTTATTAATTCATTTAAGATCATTAAAATAAAACAATAATAAATAATCATATATGTTTCAAATACTGATATATGAGTTAAAGTCCCTCTAGATTATTTTTCCTATAGACGGCGATATTACCATACTAAAATAATAATAATAGCCATAAATAATCATTATAATACCAATAGAACCATTAATATCAATCATTGAACATTTAAATAGCTTCTCACCATATTCCCTTAGTAAGAAGAAGCACAAGAAAAAAATGATAAGTACATAACATCTATAAATATACCAACAACATTGGAAACGACAATGACAACCACCATAATAGTGACAATAATAAATAAAAGGTCTTATATACTATTTCATTAAAACTTCTATATTAAACAATAATGTAATGCCAAAATAAAAGGTAAACAAAATAATCACAAAGAGAAATAAATTAATTAATGTATAATCCAATAGACAAGTAAATGATAACTAATTGTATATGAAACAAATTCCTAGATAGCCAACTACACGTCTTCCATATCTGTTACATTAACCTTAACAAACAGAAGTGATAACTATAATAATAATAAAGATGGTGAAAAATAAGAGGTAAATAAATAGAGATAACATAACAAATATTAAATAATAAACCATTACATTAAGAAACTTAAGTTATAAAATCGCTACATAAGTAATTTTATTATAAGAAAAGTGATAATAGGTACAAGTATCACCCTTCTCCCTTCTAACCATAATAGCTAAAGTGAGGTATTATGTAAAAGTGAAGGGGAAACACAAAGTAATCTTAGATAAAATATGATAGCAGTACCGAATACGAAATGTGAGAGTCACGACCAAAACACTTCTAAAAATTTAGATGGAATTAAGATTGAGTAAACAAATAGAGGTTAGGCTTCAAGTAATGGATTTGAAGAGAGATTTGAGAATAACTTGAGCAAAGTCGAAAGACAATATTTCGAAACCTAAAGTTTGAATTGAGGAAAAGTTAGCAATCTTGAAACTAAGGAAATGATTTGTAAGATAAATGGAATGAGGGAAATGAAGGAAAATTTAAGGAATGGAAGTTGGAAAGATACAAATCTAAAAATATTATTTTGGGGAGATATTAGTTATGATCCAATGAATTTAGAAAGGGCAATCTAAATAAGTTTGAATCCTCTAAGTTAAAATATATGAAAGGAAAGGATCAATGTGGCAAAAATACCAGTATAAAAGGAGAATAAATATAGGTAAGATAATTGTATAAGGGTACTTAGGGTAAACTCTAAATAATTGGAGATTTATTTACCTTAACAGAAGACCATGTGTATAATATGAGAGCTATTTATTTTAGGAGACTATTAGTAGACTTAGGAAAGATCTCAAATGGGATAGCTGCCCAAATACAAAAGGGATAGATCTTGAGGGCAAAATTAATCAGGAGTATTACAGTCTAAAGAAGTAACATACAATGAAGGAAGATTTTCCAGAAGTATTAGGTAAGGAAATTTATTGTAGACCCAAGGAAAATATGAGTGATTTAATAAGTTCAGATAATCTTAAATAGATGACGAAAAGGAAGGGGTTGACAATAGGATCAAGGAAAAGCAACTACCATTGCATAACTCAAGGAGCGGGTGTACAAAATAGATTGAGGAAGTAGAACAAAGTAAGTGTTTAAAGAGATGAGGTAAGTTAGGAGGTGTAGAACATTAAGTATTAATCTCAATGATAGCTAGAAGATTTAATAAGGTAATAAAGAGATCAAAGATGATTTGAAGGTAACTTGTAAACAAGATTGGAGAACTTTAACGGCAAATAGAAATGGGACAAGTCACCAACTAGGACTAAATGTAATAGAGTGATCAGAATTGTAGATTCGGGAGATGAAAAGCTTTTAAGGATGAAAGCTCTTTAAAGGGGGGAGGGAATATGTAAACCCCATAAAATAAAATGAAGAAAAACAAATAAATAAAGAGAATAAAAGGGGGTATGGCATTAAAAGAAATAAGGAATTAAGTTAAGGGGTATATTAGTAAATGAGTCAAGGAGATTATTTAAGGGGTTGAGATGAAAACCCTAGGTCATTTTCATCTTTGCTAAAGTGAGTATGGCCTCTTCTAACACAACTCTCTATCGAATGATTAGATTCATGTGGAGGAAATCAAGGAAACATAAGGTAAGAATCATTTCCTAACAAAAGATTTTAGTAAATTAGATCTCATAACAGCTCTTCTGCTGAAAGGTTTTGAAGAATGTTTTGGGATCGTTATTTATACAAGTAAAATATGCTAAACCCTAAACCAATAAGAAGTGCTATAAAAGTGATCAATTTTGGGAAAGAAGTTGGAAGTGTGAAGAGGCAACAAACTGTAAATCCAAAATGGTAAGGAATTGTCTAATCTTCTATTAAAAAGAAAGAACTGCAATTGATTTTGATTATTAAAAGTATGGGTTCAGGATTAGTGATCGGATCTTCAAAGAATTGAACTCCGTCCTTGTGGTAAGAGTGGTGAACAAGGTATGTTGATAACTTTATTGTTATTGTTATTTCAATTTTGGAGATTTGAACACATCTAAGTGTTTCTTATTGTCATTGTAGTACAGAGAGTCTAAATCTAGGGCAAATCTGGAGTAAGTTATGCATTAAAATCGTTGCGGGATGGATTAGGAGAGGCTAAAGTCGAAAAAGAAAGGAAGAATGACAAACTGGAGAAATACAGGCAAGAATTATGGCCGTAGAACTACCCATGTTCCCCTAATCAATAATTTTGGATGAAGCAAGGAAAAGAAATTTTTCGCCGAGAAGACCACAACCATGGACCCTAGTTGTGGTCATGCAATACTATTAGATCACAAGCGTGAATGAATATATTGAGTGCAATAAAAGACCACAACCTAAGATCATGGCCATATCCCTTAGGCGTAATCTTGTACCTACCCTTTTTTTCCTTTTTTTTTTTTACTATTTCTAACCTTCATAATCCTTAATTCAACCAATTTTAAACACATCTAAAGATATAAGTTGATCATAAAACTTTACGATAAGCTAAAATCTCGATTCAAGAACCTAAAAAAACAATTAAGTGAACTTAATTAGAAAGAGATAATAAGAGAATAGACATTATGATAAGTTATTCTTATGTGTGAACTTCAGGTGATAAGGTTGAAAGGATTATTGAGTTAGATACTTCTGATTGTTCTCAAGCCTTAGGTATGTGGAACCTTATATAGTGTAGTTGGAAATCAATTGGACTAATAATTATTTGAATTATAAATTATGTTTGTTGCTTGTATTTGGCTAGGTTTAGGAGATCATAGTACCAATGTCTTTGATGTGGCACCTCAATGATCCTTGAAATACGTTGGCCCTTGTAGAGCCTTCTTTGGAAATGATCTGAGGTATAATAGATTGGTGTCTTGGGGTCGTAACACCAGTATCCTGGAACTAAGTAGGTTAGGTGGTGTTTGGGGGTCATAATGCCAATGTCTCAATGACTATTTAGATAAGCATCGCAGTGCTAGTGTCTCAACTTAAGAATTGTAAAGTAGAGTCGTAAGTTACTATGAGCTTGGGGTTAGTTGCAAATGATCTCAAACTATATTGTTTGTTGGCTAATAAAGAATGGTAATAAATGAGCTATTTGATATTTGTATTATATTATATTAATGTATGTGAATCACATGTAATGCATGGCATGCGTGGATGGTTGTGGGTTTTCATACTAGGCTTTAGTTCAATCAATAATATTTTTTAGGTATAGGTAATTGTTATAAGATTACAGAAATCAATAAGTTGGAAATTTTCTCAAGACTACTAGGTTGAGGGAGTAATGAATCGAATTCCAATTATGAGATTGACTCTTGAGTCAGAATAGAGGAGATTATTATTTATGATGAGTATTTATTGTTCAAGCATTTAAAAAATTTATATAGATGTTGTGATGAATTAAATTGAAGAAATAAATTATATGAGAATATTTGAAGACTTTTACTAAGATTTTTGAAGATTTTAGTAGCTTGTTTAGCTTGAAGTATCAACAGATTTCTAGGGATACATAGCAATCTATGGCATTCTTGAGCTTAGAGGCGTGACAAAAGGTTATAGTGGTTGTAGGAATCTGAAACTGTTGTTGCACATCAAACAATTTAACATTAAGAATCAGATAAGTATCTTAATGTTTTATTTTGAATTCTTTAAGGATTCATAGAAATGGTGCAAAGATAGGTGTTTTGGTTACGGAAAATATAGTTTAGAATTATGGATTATATAAATGTTATGAGACCCGTACTTTAGCAAATAGGTACTTATTGCTAAAAATTTGGGACATTGTTAAAAATTTGACCTGTTTACTTGAAATATGTGAAGCTAACGACGCTTTGAAACAGCAAATTATGAAAGAGCTCTAAAATTGAGGAAGATGAAAGTAAATTTGATTTCGTTTCATTGGAATTCTGTTCAAAGTTTGGAGATAAAGTATTTATAGTAGTCAATTGAAAACAACTAACTACTGTGAGAGTATGTGTTGTATAAGTAAATAATTATCTTATAATAATTAACTAGATCTCACAAACCCCTACCACAACCCCTTCCCCTTAACCTAAAAGTTCCTCTTAGAGCACAAGAATTGCAATTACACTTCTCCAGTCAACTTAGTAAGCAAATCAACAAGTTGTAATCTAAAAGAAACATAGATATTTTTCAAGAATCCCTTGGAAATTTGATCTCTTGTGAAATGAACATCAATCTCTATATGTTTAGTGCAACTATGAAGGCAAGGATTAGCAGCGACAAGTTGTGCAGCACAATTATCACAACATAAAGAGAACAGGAGCTCATAGGAAAAAGTAAATCATTTAAAATGTAGGACACCGGCAATAACTCCTTAGTAATAGAACACCTGTTGCGGTATTTTACCTTTGTAAATGAAGTGGAAACCTACATTGTTTCATAGTCAGTGATAGATTTCTTATCGATGCGACTTGTTCCCTAATCTAAGTCAGAATATCCTATCAAATTTAAGGAGCTGTGAGTTAAATAAAAAAGACTAAGGGAAATAGATGCTTTGAGATATCACAAGACATGAAATGGTGCATTAAGATGCTGTATGTTAGCAAAGAAAATGAACACCATATGAAATATTTGGGTGTGTTAAAGTGAGATATAAGAGGAGCTTAACAATTCTCCTATAGAAAGCTGGATTAGAAATAACATCCCCCAAACTTGCATCAAGTTTCAAACTAGATGGAAGAGGTACACAAACTAATTTAGCTCTTGAAAATCTAGCTATTCGTATATAATGAACTTTCTTTGATGTAATTGCATGCTTAGTCTGATAGATCTCTATGCTTAAGAAATAGCGAGTAGGACCTTAATTGTAAGGGTTGCATGTAAAGATTCTTTCAAAGCTACAATTGAATGAGAATTAGGTCATGCAATCCAAAGATCATCAACATAAAACAAGGTTGTAATAAAATGATCTTCACTAGATTTAGTAAAAAGAGAGTAGTTGCTTTTGGATTGAATAAACCCTTAACTGGCCAAGAATTGAGAGATTTCTAAGTTCCATTAACGAGAAGCTTGCTTAAGGTCAGAAAGAGGCTTAAGAAGCTTACACACTTGCTTAGGCTTTGCTTTAGAATAACCTTTAGGAGAAAGCATATAAATCTTCTTATCAAGAGACCTATGTAAAAAAAGTATTATTAATATTGACTTGATGAATATTCCGTTATATGTTATTGCAATTGCTAATAGAATACGCACAGTTCTTAAGCAAGCAATTAGGGATAATGTGTTATGATAATCTTCCTTTTCAACTTGGGTATATCTTTGTGCTCCTAAACAAGCCTCATATCTCTTAATAGTACCATTAGCCCTATATTTAATCTTACATACCTACTTGGACCCAATTACTTTCTTACCTTGTAGTAAGGAAGTAACCTCCCAAGTTTTGTTTTGGTCAAGAGCTTGAAGTTCCTTTTCCATAGCATCTATCCAATTCTTATCTTGAAATGCTTGTGAATAAGGGAAAGGTTCCTTAGAAGTTAACACATTAGCAAATAAAGCCACATAATTGGGTAAGTAATTGGCAAAACTAGTTGAATGAAATAAGGGATAAGGACGACTACTACTATAACTCACTAAATGAGACTCATGCAAAGGCAAAGTGAAATGAATAGAGTGTATCTAGTTTTGTAGCCATTAAGGAGGTCTGCTAATTCTAGAGAAACGTCTAGGCAAAACTTCTAGAATAGAAATTGGAATAAATAGCAATTTGAATCAAGCTATAATGAGGAATTTGGACTTTCTATTTATGGAGAAGAAGGAATAGGAGAAAGAGAGTCAAATGTAACATGTGAAAGTAGATTATGTAAAGAAGGAGAAGAAGTATGTGAAGAAGCATTTGTGGAAGACAATTGTGCATTAAGGTTAAAAGGAAATTGCTTTTCAAAAAATATAGTATCTCTTCTCATTAACATTTTTTCGTTTACTAAATCATAAACACGATAGCCTTTTTGCCTTATTTCATAGCCCATAAAGACACATTTGAAGCCTTCGGGATCCAACTTGTCCTTTTGTAGGTGCAAATTAGGCACAAAACAAAGACAACCAAAGATCCTTAAATGATCATAACTAGGTGGATGACCAAAAAGAACTTCATAAGGGGTCTTCTAATTTAAATTTAACACGGGCATACGATTAATTAAGTATGTCATAGTTAGAAGACATTATCCTTAAAAAATTTTAGGTAGATTAGCATGTAAATACAAAGCTTAACAAGTATCAAGTAACCCTCTTCCTATCCTTTTGGAACAAATACATGTTTCTATAAGCATCATGTAACATTTGTTGGTTAAACATCTAGAGATGGCCAAATAATACATAGGATGCACATATCAGTAACACATCCAGAGAATCTCATCTTGCACCTATCCACAATGGAAATCGGCACCTGTGCTTACTGTGTTACATGCAAAGCTCCATTCTCATTCAACTAGTGAAGTTTATATGGTAAAGGTTGGCAGATGGTTAGCAACTTCAATTAGGTAACTAGGCTTAATGCAACCACATTTTTACAACTTTCTCTATCTATGATCAGTAGACACAAGTTTCCCTTCACTTGGCACCTAATGTAAAATATGTTTTCTCTCAGCTCCTCTTCATTAGATGGAGCCATATTGAGTGCTCAATGCACCACCATATTCATAAATTTCCCTTTCTCAATATGCACTTTGGCCTCTTCATCTTCACAAAGTTCTCTAAGTAAAACTCCAATCTCTTCCTCTCTCTCTTCAACCTTTTCTCCCACTAATTTCTCCCCTTCTCCACTTTTCGGCTCCTCCCTTCTCATCACCATTACTCATTTGTTTGGACATTGGGATGCTATATGGATGAAGTCAAGACACTTAAAGCACTTAATCTTTAGTATCTTCATTCTTAAGCTATGCTCGACTTTCTTCTTTGGCTCAAACTTAGCAATAATAGCCTTCCCTCTCAAATAAGCTTGAAGTTCATCTATATTATAGCCTAGAGCTCGAGATCTATCTCAAGACGAAGCCTTAGTCCTTCTTAGAACAAGTCGACTGGATGAGGAAATGGGTTAGAATAAGATAGCTCAGCTTAAATTATGCCTTCTATGCCTCTCTACTCTATGCAATTTTTATGCCATCATTCAATAAGCTAATCCTTTGACCTCCATTACACCCAAATGTCATACTTCAATCCATCCATAAATCAAGATATGTTAGAGCTTCTAGCTTCTCTACCTTGCATCTCATTATCATCATTTGAAATTCTTTTATATACTCATCAACGCTCATCTCACCTTACCTCAATGTTTACATCCTTTTAAAAGTGTCCTACATGTAATAGTCTGAGGGAATCACCTCCTTAATATTCTCTTCATTTTTGGCCAAGTTCGCATCTCTCATTCTACATCTCTTCTTCTCTAAATTTGAACATTTTTCCACCATAGGGTGGCATTCCAAAAAACTCTAGTGCAATAAGTTAGACCTTAACATCCTCGTTATGCTTTGACATTTGAATAACTTTTACACTTTATTCTTCTAATCTAGATACTCGTCAACATCACCACTGCCAGAGAAGTTTGGCATTTGCATCTTTGCTTTTTGAATGCCTCTATGAGCTTAAGGATGAGGCTCTTTAAATTCATAAAGGTTGTCATCCTCATCTTCCTCCACATCATCCAACTCAATTCATGTCCTTGCATGATGGTTATTTCCTCTAACTCCTCCAATTCAATTCCGAGTTAGGTATATTTGCTTGTCGACTACTTCTTGTCAGCAGAATTCTTCGGCTTGTCTATTCTAAATACGTCAGTTATCAACTGCAATATGTTAGAAGCTTGCTTAGCCAGCTTTAACAAATTAGACATTGTCCTAAGCTACCTTAGCAAGATAGATTTTAACCATTTGTCTCATGAAAGTGGTCATCTTAACCATCATAAGGACTAAGTTATCGATCTTCTCTTCGTAGTTTTGGAGGTTTGATTACCTACATTCACAACCATGAGTATCATTCTCTACATCCATAATACCACCATGTATACTTAGATTCAATATCCTATAACTACTCAACCTTCACAACTCACACTTCTCGAATCAAACACATACAGTAATTTAACACTCCTTGAACACTTCAACTCTACTTAATACTATTAGAACACTTAACCTCTTAGCTACTCAAATGTAATCGTAGCAGTAACAACAACCACACAACAACTTCACCATGCAACTCTAAGCTTACCAGTACCAACACAACATAGTAACTAGCTACTACTTCTAGTAACCCACATAACACTCCAGCTATGGACACTACGGCAATGACTCAAGACACCGTAAGACTACTCCAATCTCTACTGTAGCCACTCGAATAGTAAACAACAATCTCAATTAATCAAACCTCAAGCTTTAATATCGAAAGAAGCATGGTATGCCTAGGAGCTAAGTTAATCATTAGGGCTTACCAACATGTGCAAATGGATCCTTCTTAGTAGAGAAGAAAATGAAAGTGAAGGTTAATAGAAACTAAAAGCTAAGTCGAAGATATGACATAACAACGCTTGCTTACGAACTTACTTTAACTACCTGATATGATACACCAAATGGTGGAATAAGGTTACTCGCTACCAATCCTTATTATAGGGAGCAAGATAATAACGGGGAGGAAAACTTGAAGCCAAGCAAGCATGCAAGAATCTAAAAAGAGGATACTTACTATTCATGAAGATGATCATATACTTAATATTTAAGGCATCCTTTCTTAAAAGAGAAAAGATTAAACAGTGTACAAATAAATGGAAAAAATATACATGTAATAGTTGGACTAAAAAGGAATTACAAGGAAACAATTATCATTGAAGAATGTCTATTATTGGCCTATCAGAACACATGTCTCTTTAGCATTAACTAAGCACCTAGTAGAAATAGACAAATAAGTATGGTTGCTACGTCCCCACTTAGTTGGGGAGAGTTTAGTAGACAAATTAGCAAGCGAGTTAGATAGCTTAAGATCAAGGAAAGGAGAAGGTAGGTTGGATGGTTCGAGCTATTTTGGTTCTTCGAGTAGGTTGAAGTGGTACTCTAGTAGAGGCTCAATAACCTATACACTAGAGAAACAACTCCATAAGTAATGCAAGAGGAAGCTTCAAGCATAAGCCAACTATTCTTCAATCATCTTGCCATTAAGGACTTGAGTGATTGGCCTTAGAGTCCTTGGATTCAACCTCAAGTAATCAACTTGAAAATTAGCAATGGCTACCTAGAGGTTGGCTGGGCTAACGTAGAGGTCGACAATAGTAGCAAACAAGTTGGGCCAATGGCTGAGGTTGGATTCCCATCAAGAAGGACCATCAGCCTATCAATCCTATTCTAATCGTCAAGCCGTTGTATGATTAGAAGGTGAGTAAGGGATCAATGCAAACTAGCCTACCTTTTTTCTACTCTAAACGCCATTATCTCAAGTATCCAAAGCTGTTAAGCCAATTACATCCAAGACTGTCTGATTGGTGTCTGCATTTTCCACAACATTTTATTCTAATATTCTATGTCAATTATAGATATTCCCTTGAGTTTTATACTTAAAACAAGTTTATGTTGAACATTTGATTTATTGGCAAATGGATTATCATTTTTTTTTTTTTTTGGTGTGAGTTTAACACTTCCTCTTTTATCTCTTATCAATCCTTATGGTGATTTAAACTTAATCGATTTATTGTCATTTATATCAGTAAATCGATTAAGCTAGTGCTCACTAGTGATGAGTAATATCCATTAATATTCACTCAAACCCTTTTACCTATAACACTTTAAAAACTGTAATTTCCTTAGATTTAGAATCTATCTGTTTTCGGTTGCTTGGTTGGCCTGTTGAAGTCTTAATGATCCTCTCCCTATGTATATCAGACATTAATTTTTTTTTTTTAAGAAAAAAACTAAGTATAAATCAATGGGGTGGTGAGATGGAGAGAGTAAATGGATAAATGGGATGATTTTGAAGTTGAAAAAGAATTTGTATCCATTTATGTATTTGTTTTCCATAAAGTTATCTATTGTTGTATTTCATTAGATATTATGTTATTTTCTCTTATCATTATTTTGTATGTACTTAATTATTCACTCTTCCATTGGTATTTCATTAGTATGACAAGGAGCTATCAAATTCTAAGAATGAGGCTCTTAATGACCAGCTACCCTATGAACAGCTACTATACAGTTCTACACCAGTAAGGACATATACAATTCAATTAGTGAGGCTAATTAGTATGCTTGAGTCATGCAACAACAACAACAATAGATGTAGGAGAATGTGCAAATCATTCAAGAGTACGTAGAAGCTTAGAAGCATGAGAGTTTGTGTAGGAGAGATGTTGGTGGTATTATCGAGTTGGTGGTGCTGGTGGAAATAATGGAAACACAAACTTAGATCTTTCAATACTGTCATCAATTTATCAAAAGAACAATTACACAATAATGGTCATATTGACTCCATAATGTCACATGTAAAATAAAAAAAGAAATTCACATGTGTACTACATAGAGAAACTCAACACCATTTATAAGTTCTAGAATATTAATTGATATGAGAATGAAATTTTATTCTCACTTAGATAAAAACAAATCAAATGAAGATTGAAACGGTGACACATATCTTATAATTCTAACACAAAGTGGAAAGTTTTATTTCACAAATAAATATCTAATCATACTATTTAAAGAAAAAGTAGAAGTAATAAAATTTAAGAAAGTGAAAACCGAACTTTAAACTTACAAAAACAAAAGAAAATACAATATCAACGACATAAAAATTAAGGAAAAGAAACTTAAATAAAACACTTGTTATTATTCTTAGAAAGATTATTCGATTCCTTGATAATGGCACTAATCAGGTTATTTATACTTATAAAGTCTGTCACATCAATTAAATTCGAATTCCACATTTAACCATTTGAAACATAACAAATGGAAAACCAAATTAGTTGCACATAAAAAAGAGGCAAAAAGATTAAACATTCATAAATAATGGATTTTTCTTTTCCGATCTTGCATAAAATTAAGACTTCATATATCAAATCAAGCATATTCAAACCTAAAAGAAATTTATTAAAGCTTTACAGGTCAAATTTATTCATATAATGTCTCTTATAATCGGAAAGTTCGAATGCTCATCTGTAGTGCAAATCGGAGCATGATTGAAATTATTATAAAGGTTGCACTTCACATCAAATAACACAATATCCAAGTATGACCGCAAAGAAATATTGATCGGAGTAAATACATGTTTATAAGGGAATGAAATGAACTTGGACAAAATAAGGTGTACCTAGATTAAATCAAACAAATTGGAGAAATATAATCTTAACTGAGCAAAGTGAGTGAATCATCAATTACTACTTACCTAAACAAAACCTTAACTATATGCTATCAAATGATAAATAATGGAAGTTGGAGATAGATGCAATTCGATCGGATGAGGAGGATAAAGAGGAATCTAGTTTGATGAAATAGCATTTGGAAAGAGAATGCGTAGCAAGTTAGGGATTGTGGTGTCCAATCGACGGGTCTAAAACATGGAAATACAAAGGTGAATATCTAGTGAATTATAATTTTCGTTTTTTCTTGATTGATGAAACTACTTGAAAACTACCATTTTTGAAATATTATCTTATTCGTTTTCAAAACTAACCCCACCAACTAAACAAAAAAGAAATTTGTGTCTTTAGTTGAGGAAACATAAAAGTTGGTTCTAGAAAATCAAAATAAAATTAGTTAGAAAATGCTAACTCAATTAATATAAATAACAATCCCAAAATTTTTGTTATAGCTGATATTTTAAAAGTTGGCAAAAGAAAAAAAACTGATTTTTTTTTCTTAAATCCATTGTTGCTGCGATATAGCTACTTTTGCAATATACTTGTTGTTTGTTTTAGTACAAAGTAATAACCTTCTAATGATTGCTTGCATGTCTTCCACATCTTCCTTCTTGTTATTGCCCATAATTTAATTATAATAGATCGAAAGAGAAAGTTTACTATGTCTCATAATCATACTATATATTCATTACACTATATAAAACCTTAAGTTTAGATAAGAAACCGATGTACAATTTAATTATTCAATAAAAAGATTTCCACGAATCAATTTTAAAATAAATCATAACCAAATCAAAATCCAACCATACCATACCAAGAATAAATTTTAAAAAAGGAAAAGAGGGTAGTTCTCAAATGGACAGATGAATAAATGCAATCAGTGACTCAACTGACATACAACTTTAGTATTTACTTCTTCTTTTTTGTTTGCTACCTAAATTTAGAGATGTTTTTGGGACATATCATTTGCCATCATTATTATTATCGCTTAAGCGGTAATAAAAACTATTATCATATAATATATAAATGAAAATTTGAGTTTTGAAAAAAAAAAAAATAGCTCAAAATAGATTTTACATTAAAGGGTGCTAAAGGTACATTAACATAAAAAATTTTGCTTAACAGTCCAAATAATGATACAAAGTGTATATTTTTCGAATTCAGATCTTATCTATTTTTAATTTATCAATTTTCATGAATTTCTAAATCATTCATTATGATTTCCTAAATTCTCAAGTATCTTCTAACATCATTGCGATATCATTTTCTTTCTAGTAATTTCTTTTTTGGGGCTAGATTCTTTTTAATAATTTTTATTCTTTATGTGATAGCATTTAAAGAGAGAAATTTGATGAAAATGGAAGAACGAAAACAGAATGAATCCATTTCCCATATTTTTAAGGAAAGAGAGAGAGAGAAGAGAACATGTTCTACATTTATAAAATGTGAAAAAAAAAAAAGCCATAACAATAGGGGTAAAAATGAATTAAGACTATTTATAAATTGCTTAAGTTCGATTTGGGTTTTACTCGAATTCAATTTAATAATAAATAAGTCGATGTCAAGCTCAAATTTGACTTATTTGAGTAGCAAATTCAGCCGAGCTCAAACTTTAAAATACTAAACTTATGAGGCTTATAAACTTAATTGAGGTTTAGTATAATTTTTTATTTTTTAAATATAAGTAAATATGAGGTTATTTAAAAAATATTTATAAAAAATTTGAGTTTAACCAAGTTAATTGAACAGTATTCGAGTTTGGCATATATATTTTCAAGACAAGTTTAAAATCAAAATTTAGAGTTTAGTAGAACTTAAGCCAAACTTAAACTTTAAATTTTTAAATCAAACTCAACTTCAAGCTCACTATTATATTAATTCAATTCCACTCTATTACAACTATATATAATATCAATAAAATCCATGAAAGTGCACTTTAGCGGTAAGGTTTGATCTTTTAAATGCTGGAGTACTTGGTTTAAGAATCGAAAGAAGAGAAGATGATTTGTGAACCTCATATTGATTTTGATTCCGCCTAACTTTGATTGGCCATCATCTGTTCCTTATTTATTTAAACTGGCGAGAAAAACCTATATAAAAAAATTCGACGCCCCAAGGAATCGGTTTTTTTTCTAACCTAAATCTATTCTTGACAGACATGCCTTGTACCTGTGTCGATGGCACAAACCTTCATCATCAATCTTATGTCTTCTACATAAAATATTATCGCTATTCAAAAAATAAGTTTCTTCTTTCTTTTTCCATACGCTGACATCCTTCTTGTATAACCACGTACCAATAAGATTTTGAGACTTCACATATCTGGTCTTGACTCGAGCGCGTGCCTCACACGCTCCTCAAAATAACAGTACTCAAGTCAACCTCGTTCTCTTGAGAAAACAATTTAAAAAGTACTCCACCGTCCTAAAATTATTATTGTATGATGATATCGTCCACTGCTTTGGTAATGAAATTGAATAAAAAAAACCCCTTTGTTATAAAACGTCTCCTTGACGTTTGAGTTTCATTCCATGCCCTTTCTGATGGGACCATTTAGTCTTAAAAAATATAGGAGAAAAAAAACATATTTTATTTTACTAGTTTTATGGTAAAATATACCCAGTTTTAAGAATTTTAATTTATTTAAACCGTTACCAAACAAAATTATCGCTACCATTGATTATTTCGGTAAATTTTCTGAGAATTTAGTAGTAATGAGAATATCAAAAGATTGAGCAATAATGTTTCCTTCTTTTATTATTTGCAGACGCATTAATTCATTTCATTAATTAAATTGGAAAATTAGATTTTACCTCAAATGTAACTTTTGGAAAGAAAAACTGAAAAATTCAATATCTAACGAGAAATTTTACAGTAACGTTATAGTAAATCACACCTAATTTTAGTAAATTATGCTATTATAAAATGAAAACTTTTGATAAATTTGTTTTTTTACTATTGACGAAAATCCAATAAAAACAAAAGCAGCATTCATTACATAATTTAGTAAAACTAGGTGTGATTTACCATAATGTTATATTAACACAATATTATCAAAGAAAAGTGAGATTTAAAATATAGTAAATTACACCTAATTTCAGTAAATCATACCATGATCTGTAAAATGTAAACTATCAATAGCTTTATTTGTTACTCTTGATGGGTACGGTTTACAAAAATCGTATAAAAACAAAAGCTGTATTCATTGCATAATTTAGTAAAACGAGATTTGATTTACCATAACGTTATAATAACGAAACATTATCATAAAAAAATGAGATTTAAAATGATAATAAATTATTGCATTATCATTAAATTATATACAAATAATAGTTGATGTCCAATTTGATACCGAAATTTTCACTTAGTTTAAATCCTAAATTTTAAGATTCGACCCACCAATCACCATACAACATGACATACTTATAAATGGGTTTGCATAAGTAAAACATGACATGATTAATAAATAAGTTGGAACTCATTTATAAATGTGTTTAGGTTGTTCGGTATCTAAATTCATTTAGGAATTTGTTTAATAAATAACACATTGAGGTTTAACCTGTGAACCCATATAAAATTGGCATTTCTAATATTAATAGTTGAATTTTATACTATGCTCTGCTTACTCTAATTGAGATTTCAATACCCACTTTCACACTTCTCTCTCTTTCTCTCTGTTGACCAATGCCTTCTCGTCATTTTTACTAATGTTGGCTCTAGCTTCCATGAGAATTAAGCTCTTAATTAAGAGAAACTAGAAGTTTGCTTTTATACACAAAATTATATATGAGATATAAATTATTCGAACCTTAACTTCAATAATGAGATCATTTAATACAATTAATAAAAGTCAAATTGAATATGTCAAAATAGTTTTTGTTTAAGTACATCACAAAATACAACGCATTATCCTAACAAAACAATCATATAATAAGCTTTAGTTTAAATTATTTATATAGCACTAAAAATTTGAAGCAATGATTACATTTTTAAACTATCATGTTCTCATGGAACTTGTCCATACATTTGGCCCAAAAATTGAAAGACGTCTTTGTGAGCCTTTTTATAATTTCTAATGTAGTTTTCTATATAAGTATTTAGTTAGTTAAAGATAATGTAAAAATTTCTTTAATAATAGGTACACTTTTTCTTTTAGGTCCTAGTTCTCACTAATTTGTAGTTACAAGATGAAATTTGTAGTAACAATCGATCATATTCTTTAAGTTTCATGATAAAAGATGAAATTCATAGGTTAACGTAAGTATATGCCTTTTCGTTGAGTGACAGAGAACTCTTTCAACTTTAGATCGTCATCAACATTATAGACATCAAGCATCTCAACAAACTTAAGGAGATGCTTTTTCACACTTCCTTACTTTTCATAAAATTTAGTAAACTTAGGATTGGTATAGTCCTTCGAATAAGACTTATTTATAACCCTCTATAGGTACAAAAACTTCAAATTGAGCATGTTTGTAGAAGGTGCTGCTTATATCTATCTCATAACCTCTCCATGTCTTCCTTCGTTACATAGGACAATGCAGTAGGTATGGGATTAGCTACTGCTTGGAGCGTTGGTGCAAGGTTGTGGAGTGTAGCCATATTAGTTGTTAGCAGTTGTAGGTTACATCTTGAATAAGAGGATACTCTAAGATGGACCATTGTTTCCTTAAACATAGGTGTCTAATGCGCTGGGGTTAAATGTTGTAGTGGGTTCATAAGGTCCTCTTATTGCCCTCCTTCACCTTCTGTAGGGGTTGGGTCAATTTGTTCATGTTATTAAGCGTCTTTTAGGGTGATAATAATAGGAATGGATCCCGAGACTTGTATGCTTAGCGCAAGTATAGCCGTACCAATGGACGCACCAACTAGTGCAACAATAGCAATAGGTGCCTATAGGTTCACCCCAACTAATATAGCAGTGTTTATTGATGAGATACTTGCCATAGCCGGTGGTAATAGAGCCGACTAGGCAATGTATCAATATTTGCAATAACTGTAGTTATCATGCGTAGTAGGAATTACATGAAAGTAGTAAAGAGTTAGTTCATCACATAGGTATTTTCCTATATTACACGTAATATAGGTGAATCATTAGTAGTGTGTGGTTACATAGTTCCGAGTGCTTGCATAGCCTTATGTACTTAAGCAACACTAGATCCTTGTACAGTTCCTAATGCTTGCACAGTTGTTAGTGCATTGGTATCTTATGTCACTTGGGTTTGCTTAACCCTTTTGTGTTAGTTCTTGTGTTCCTAAACGTACTTGTTATTTTCACTCTTTCTTGAGTATTAGTGCCATTCCATCAAGTTTCTTTTTCCTTAGTGAAGTTGCCAAAATAATGTGTGGTAGGGTTGCTATAATTGGCTAATCACATGCAATAGGTGTACTGGTTGACTTATGAGACGTCTTGAGCTGATGACACATGGAGGGATATCATTAGGAAGAGGTGTAGGAGGAAGAATAAGCAAACTTGGTGTCACAAATGTGTACATGTGACAATAGATTAGACTCGATGCTCTTGATCATTTTGGAATCGTTCTTGATCGAATTGATTGTTTGATCCTCTCTAAAATGATTTCAGTAGAGCTCTGGTGTTTGTCTTAAACTTATCAATGTTCTAAATGAGCCAAATGAAAAAAGAAACCTCATTTTTATAGAGTGTAAAGATAATCTTGTTTGTCAAATAGCTTTAAGATAGATGATTAAGATTAAGCCTCATTATTAAAGCTTATCGTTTTTTTTTTTAGCTTTCATGGGCTTAGATATGGGCTGTAAGTGTGTTTAAGGCTTTTATTAACTAAAGAAGGCCTATTAATATTATTATTAAGCTTAAAGGCTAATTGAGTCTCTTTAAGACCTAATATGACCACATGTAGCCTAAATAAAGCCTAAATAGGCCCAAAAGCATTGTTTTTAAGTCTTCTTTTTCGCATATAAGATATCCGAGTAAGGCTAAGAGTGGAATATCTAGTCCAACAATCCCTATTTTAAGCTTAACCAAGCTAAATCTCCCTAAACATCCCTAATCAAGCCGATTTCGTAAACTTTATCACCAACTTAAGATATTAGCATATGGCATTAAATTGGGTTAAAAGTTCAATAACCAAAATAACCCTTTATACAAAATATGCTTTTAAACCTCCTAAGCTTTAATAAATTGATAATATAAATGATATATTCTTTTATAGTTAGAAAAAAGTTACACTATTGTTAAAGTTTAGAGGGTCTTAGAGTATATTTTAGTAAGTTAAAAGGATGTTTATACACCAAAATCAAAACTTAAGAGGATTATTTATAACTTATGGAGGTTATTTGCCAATTTATTAAAGTTTAAAGGGTTTTAAAGAACACTTTGAAAGTTTAGGAGGTCATCACACTTAAGTTAAAGTTTAAGAGGATTATTTGTATTTTTCCTAAAAATAAATAAAATCTTTACATTTTTTAAAGCTTCATATGCATTTTATAGAAAAAAAAAAAATTTCTTTTCTTGACTTCTTAAAATGTTCCATTAGCATATATTATCTTCTTTTAAGAAATTAATTTTTTTTATGAATTTTAAACATGCCTTGATAAGTAATTTTATTTATAAAATAAGTATATGGTATAAAATTTTTATCAACGTATATACATAATTTATTATAACTTATGGTTATAAAGCACAAATACACACATAAATACTAAAGAAATAATTTTTTTAATCATAAGAAAAATATTGTGTTACTTCTCGTAATGGTTTGATTTGATTTTCTCCATTTGATAACTTTATCTCTCCAAATTAATGGTTTGATTCATTTAAGGAATTTCTAAATAATGAAATCCTTGTGAATAGTATTTAAAAGGAACACAACACGTTTTCATTGGTCTACATTGAAGAAAACATGAGAAAAATGTCCATCAAAATAGAAAAAAAAAAGAAAAAAGAAAAAAATGATAATTTTGCCTTTTCATTTTTATATAATGAAATAGTGATTATAAATTTAAATTCAACATCAATGATCAATTGAACTTTTGATTTATTTATTTATTTTATTTTTTTATCTTCAACAAGAGTGTCTACACTTATCAATATGAATTGTTTTGTAAAACTTGTTCTACCTCTTAACACTTGTCATTTATTATACTTCCTTTTAATTCTATACTTAAATTATTTAAAACCTAATTATTATGTTACTATGGACAAATAGGGAAAAAAGAAAAAAAAATATATTTTTAGAAAAGCCCCTAAAGTAATGCTATTTTAAAAACAATTCTAAAAATACTAGACTTAAATTAGGTTTTTGCAAATGCAATTTTAAATTAAACTAAAATTGACTCCTAAAGAATCGATTTAATGTATTTTCTTTATAAAAATCGATTTCTCTAATTTACGAAAATTGGGCTTTTAAAAAGTTGGTTCTTTAGTAACATAAGAAATTGACTTTTCAAAAACCAAATAATTTTTTATTAATGAAAAGCCAATTTCACCATGTTTTATCCTGTCATCTTCCTTCTTTTTCCTTATTTGCACTTTTGTTCTCTCTCTATAGCAAGTCAAAAGATCATCTCCCACCCCTTTTTCATCAAATTAAAAGTGAAATTGTGATATATTTATACTATTTGAAGTGTTAGTTGTCTAATTTCATGATTTTATTCCAAAATCATTTGGATGTAAGCTCTTTTTCTATCTACACTATTTGTGTGAGAAAGGTCCATTTTTTTTTCTTAATCTCATCAAGTTTTGGCTATTGTTGATGATTATTACAACTCTATTAAGATCATATGATGATACATTGTTGTTTTGATGCATTTACATGATTGTTGATATGATTTGTATGTCATCATATATCTTAGCCAATTTGGAGGTAAATATTTTGAATTTTCCTAACTTTGAAATTGATTAAAATGCCTATGATCACATCCAATATGTTTATGTGATAGTAAATTGTACTGATTTGTTGATTAAAATGCTTATGAACTCCAAATACAAACATTTATGTAAGCTTAAATTTTCATGAATTTATGAAATAACTAAAACCTATGAAATAATTATGTGAACACTCCAAATGAAAACATTGTGAACTAATAAAATGCTTATGAAATACTTTTATTAACACTAATTAAAATTCTTCTAGACCTTAGGCTAAAACATAACATCAATGAACTTATAAAGTACTCATGTTAGCTTGCAATATACACATTTTCTTGTTATATTTGAATTCTATCCTCACATGTGACCAATTTATTTGAGAAAAGCTCATCATTTAAATGTAGATAGGTGAGAAAATAGGTGGCATTAGAGTGGTTTCCTATACCATTAGTTATATAATGAAAGGAGAGAATGAGGTATGCTACAATAGATGCCTAATGACAGTAGTTAGGGTCCCATACGAGACAACTTATAAGCAATTGGTGAGTATAATATGTACTCATCTTCAAGTTGACATGATGACCTATTAAGTGGAGCTGATCTATAGATGCCTTCTTGCAAGAGGTAGTAAGGATTCGTTTTATGTTATACTTATAAATGATGATTATGATGTCCAATAGATGTTGGCATCCTTCTAAGGACATGGTGGGATTAGTGATTCAATGGAGCTATACGTCAAAATACATAAAGTAGACATGCTTACTACACTAAAGTGTGATTTAAGATAAGGGAGTAATGTTAATGATCAGGTTGAAATGTAGGCATATGAATTTCAACCAATTCCAGCCATTGAAGAGCTAAGTATTAGTTGCAATTCTCTCTAACCTAACATTTTGGATACGAGCAAAGCTAATGGCAAGACAGATGTCGTGAATGAATTAGCTTCCAAGGATCTTGTCAAAGATTTTGTTGATACTCATTTTTTATAATGGTAATGGGTAAAGTAAAGGTTGGCTTTAGATTATAGATGAGGGACATGGGTTGAGTAGGAGGAAAGATTGACAATGTAAGGTTCCCACTAGATGTGTATGTGGTTAGGAGTTCAAGATTCATACCAATTTATGCAACGAGTGTAGATAATGGATATGTATATGAGGAAAGCATTCGTGATGGCAAGTGGAGATTCAATGATGAATTTAAGTTGTGCATGTTCTTTGAGTTGAAAGATCATTTGATACAAGTAGTGAAGATGCACCACATTAACTACGTTGTATTTTAGTCAGAAAGGAAAATTTGGCTTGTCAGATGTGCTAACAGAGATAAGGATTGTAAGTGAGTGCTTAGTACATGCTAGAAAAAGCATGCTAGTTATTTTATAACAACATAGGCGAGGGGCTTACACAAGTCAACTTCCCTTCTGTACTTATGCATATGACTCTTTTGCATAGCCCATTAGATATAGGTTTGGACAATACATAGATTACACCAATAGATTTGGATTAGCCTTAGCTTGATACTGAGATAGATACTTAAGAAGAGATGTATGCCTATAGTTGCAAGCAATGGAGACGTCCGTAAATATTTATCACTATTATATTCATGAACATTTTGTACATATCTTTTTATATATACATTAAATATATGAACTAATGAGACTTTTGAATTTCTTATTTGAATTGCGATTAGCTTTTCTATTAGTTATAATTGCTAATTATGATTAAGGAAAATGGTTAACTAGTTTTTATATTACAAGTATTATAATTATAATTTTGTAGATGTTAAGAAGTTTGGATATTAGCATAGAAATAGGATATAGCTAAAAAGTTTGGATATCAATAAATATTGAGAAGTTGGGGTATATAAACTGTATTTTATACATTGATTTTTTGTTTTTCAAGTGAATTGGCTTTTTTACAGATTATGTAATTTTTGGGTAAAGAGTTATAAAGGAAATTGGAGGGGAGTATGTCCTGATAAAATTGGCTTTTGAAAGTTGATTTCTTGCATTTGGAAAATCATCTTTTCAAAAATCGATTTCTTATAAAGTAAAGAAATTAGCTTATGGAAAATTAATAAATTTGACTTTTTAAGAGCCATTTTATTTCATTTTAAAGTTGCATTTTCTAAAACCAATTTTATTTCGTTTTAAAGTCACATTTTAGAAATAAAACCCATATTTCAAATTCAGTTAGATTTATGAGTCAAAGCCATTTTATTAACCTTTGTGTGCTCAGAGAGGTTTTGACTAGCACGTTAGATTTGTGGAATGAAATTAAATAAGAGAATTATAATTCCTAAAAAATAAAATAGAAAATTAATAGCTATTAGTTGGTTCATATGTACTTCAAATGATATTAGTAATAGATTAGAAAAAAGATCTAAGAAGACCAATATACATTTAATTGAATCAGCTACTTGATTATTCGACTAAGGTCACATAGATTGATATGGAAATATATTATCATTTGAAGGAATTACAATTCTTAACATGGTAAAGGAATTTTATAAAATAATTGATCTGCACATTAAATGCAATAGTAACTTTGTAGGAAAAGATTAGCTACTCAATTCTATGCTTATGAAATTAATGAAACTCTTTTAGATTGCCCTAGGCAAATAAGAAAAATTCAAACTTATAAGAGCATTTAAACCAAAATGATAAAGTATTGAACTAATGCTCAAGCTTGGTTGGAAATTTTAAAGTTTGAGTTCGACTTAACTTCAATTATATTTATAATTTTGAGTTTGAACTTGATTAATATTTATATTGATTTAAGTTCAATTAAGCTAACAAACTGATCAAGCTTATTATAGTAAAACTTAAGCTTGAATTGATAAACTACTTAAATGGCTCCATCTCAAACTATACTTAAATAGTTTCCAAGTTGATTTGTTTTCAATCTTCCATAAACTTTACCTTAAAATCTACACATTACAGGTTATGTTAGTAGAGATGCAACTTGGTGGGTTGTTATAGAGTAATCAATCCTTTAACTTGTTAAAAATCAAGTTTAGAGTTAGATTTTGGATCAAGTTTTAAGACACGATTAAAAATTCTATATAGTTTATTACTCATTGACTTTATCTTATATATGTATATATATTTATTAAAAAGATTAACAAGTAAGTATATTAAGTATTTGTTTATGAAAATCCTTTAAGAATATACTAACAATAGCTTAAAAATATATAAAAAAAATAAAATATTTTATGTAATCAGCATTAGGTGGTTTAAGTATATGATCCATACTCACTTTGGGGATGGATTCTAAAAATAAGAGGAAACCTGTATACGACGTTTGTTATAAAGAAAGATGAGGATCGGAATAAAAAATCCTTTCTTATGTCAGAGATTAATTACAAAATTGAATGATATTAAATGTTCAAATATAATTATTTATCACAAATACGTTGATTAATCATAATTAATAAAGTGGAAATGGAATTACTATTCTAGTTAGAATCGTGATTTTATGTATTTCCAAACATAAAGAATAAGAATAAAACTCGAAATCATCATTTTATTTCGGTTCATTCTTATATATCAAATGTAATAGGATTTTAGGAAAACTCAAGACTTTGTATGCGTAGATTTTGATAATAAAGATAAAAATAGTAAAAGTAAAAACTATGCTTTTTTTATAAGATTTTGAAAAATGCTGCACCTATAACAAGGATCCTGGTTATATAAAGCCATTTCCAAACCTTCCATCGCTTACAAAATCTTAGCATGCCCTTTTCCTCATCTAACGGGCAAAATTCGTTTACATTTGGGAATATTTGCTTGTCAAAATGGAAAGATCTATATGCACACTGAAAAGTCTATTTTCTAGACCAAAAGAGGCCATTGAAAAATTAAAATAAGCAATTAGAAAAAAAAAAAAAAAACACGCAATAAAAAACAGCATGAGAGCCACCATTTCCAAATACAGTACACGAAACATCCACGACTCTGCTCTGCCTTGCTCTTTTTGAATAATGCTCTCTGATCAAAGTTCCTCTCTCATTTCTTTTTGCAATATTCACTAAATTCTGATTCCTCAGACTTCATCCATAGTTATGTTTTGGAGAATCTACTGACAAAATGGCTGCTTTTACTGAACTGTTCACGACTATTTTCACACATAAATTCCATTTCATGCTAATTTTATCACGGTTTCTCTTTTTTCCTGGGTTCTCTCACTCACTTCAAGACCAAAAGGAGAAATCTTATAATACTTATATTGTTTCGAGCTTTAGCTACCCAGAAACTAGAGTCAGGCCGTATGATGTCCGATATATCAGAGGTGTATTATTGTCTTGTTCCTATTTTAACGATTATTTGTTTATGTCATTGATAAAGTTGTTGAGTTTTGCTTCTTTCTTTTTTTTTTTTTTTTTTTTTGATTCTGGGTTGTCTCAAGATTGCACCTTATGAAATTGGTGGAATTGCTCTATAGTACTGAACTTTTATGATAATCTTGTTTATGTATATATTTGTTAAAGTTGTTAATTTTTTTTTTTCTAGTTGTGTGCATGTTTTTAATTCTGGGTTGTTTCATAGATTATTGCATCTTTGTTGATTGGTTGCATAGACATGTTGCGTAGTTGGTGGATTTGCTTTGTGGTATTGAATTTTCATGATAATTTGGTTAACAAAATTGTGAATGATGTTGAATTGTATATGTTTTTGACTCTGGGTTGTCTCAGGATAACATTATTCAGTTATTATATGGACATGGTATTTAGTGGGTGGAATTGCTTAGTTGTATTGAATTTTTATGGCAATTTTGTTTATATATATGTTAAAGTTTGAAATTTGCTTGGTCTCGTTCGTTTTGAATTTGGGTTATCTCAAGATTGCATCTTGATTTACTGTATTGGCATGTTATAAAATAGGTGGAATAGCTTTGCCGTATTGAATTTTTATGATGATTTTGTTGGCAGAACTGTTAATGTTATTGAATTTTGTTTCTTTTTTATTCTGGGCAGTCTCAAGATTGCATCATTATATTTATCGATGGACATGTTAAACGGTCGGTGGGATTGCTTATTTTTATTGAATTTCTATGTTAATTTTGTTTATGTGATAGTCAAAGTTGTTGAATTTTGGTTGTTTTTTTTTTTTTAATAAATAAATATTTTTGGTTGTCTCACAATTGCATCTTTATTTATTTATTCTATGAACATATCATGAATTGGGTAGTCTTTAATGTTTGAGATAATTTTTGTTTATATAATTGTTAATGTTAAATTTTTTGTTGATTTGTCTACTTATCATTAAGGGTTGTCTTAAAAATGCATTTTTATTTTGATTCTGTTAAACTTTTATTTATTTTATGAACATATAATGAAACGGGTAGTCTTGCCTTGTGAAGATATAATGTAATTCATGTTTAGAAATCGTATTTACCGTTTTTGCTAATGTCGTTGTATTTTTCAATCTAAATTCTGTTTTATATTGATGAACAAACTTAAGGGTGATTAGTTTCTTAGGTGAAACTGTTTTAAATTCGCATCATGCTCTTTGATGTATACTGCTCCTTGCTCTATGCCTGTATTGTCTGGTTTCAGTTTTATTGTCATGGTTCTTATATCAGTTGTCCACAGAGAAAAACAATAACTAGTCTGTTATTTTATATTTTAATCCAAAGTAATTCAGTCTCTTTATTATTTGGAGGAAATTTGTTAAGCACTGAATCGAAAGATGGTCCAGATTTAATTTTGTCTATTCGTTTCTTACAATTTCTGGTGATTGTTATTGACATTCTTGTAAATCGTAATGAGCCCCACAACGCTGATTTTTTATTTATTTATTTTTCGGTAACCTGTGTTGGCTTACCAGTGTTGTTCTTATATTCTTGCAGTTGATGTACCACCATCATTCTCTTCGATATCTATAAATCTCAAGTCTGATGTAGACCTTGTAAGTATTAGTCATCGTATCATGAGTATCAAATATGCCCTAGTTTGTCGGTAGACACCATTTTTCTTATGCCCAGCTGATGATTTGACTATTTGCTTTTGTTTAGCTGGATATGTTTTCTTCTTCCTAGGAGACGTACTGTCATTTTTGCTGGAGTCCACTTTCTGGTTGTATGTGTTATATTTTTCATCTGCTGCCTGGGTGGTTCCTTAAAATTGGAATTCTATTCTACTTTGTCAGTTTCTTTTCTGCAGTTTTGGGTACACTGCCATGGATGTCATTTCATTTTTCATTTTGCTCACGATCAAATGTTGCAGGACATACAGAGCATAGACCAGGCTGCAAAAAGCACACTGCCGATAATTTGCTTCAGAGATGGTAGCCTTCCCCTTCCTGACGCATCAAACACTTCTTTGAACAGTCTAGGTATATTTTCACCATCAAACTTCCTGTCCTGAAAATTTGATTCACTAGTGAATTCAGTGGCGTCATGCTTTGATTGTCCAATTTACTAGCTTTGTTATACTGTTGCCATTATATAGTTATCATTTTGTCTGTTGGATTTAGCCTCATAACAAACAGTTGGTTGTGGGTGCAAATTCAACATTTTAGAGCAGCTGGTCCCATGGCATTGTCATTTCAATTCCATTCAAGTAAAGTGTTCAGTTAATGGGATTTAGTGAAAGTCAGAGCTCCGTTGAGGGAGATCACTTAGTAATGAATTTAAAAACCCACGCCATCTAACAAGCTTAGCTTTGAGGCGAGTTGGTTGTTGGTGTGAATTCGAGATGGTAATAGAGCTGGAGATCAAGAATTAGAATTTTTGCAGTGTCATTCCATTCTCATTAAATTAAGTGAACTACTTGATGAGTTTCAAAGTCTTAATCACAAGTGAGGGGGGATATTATGTAAGAAATATAAAAACAATTCTATATCTACAAGTTTAAGTTAAGTTTTCAGATTAGTTGGCTATGAAGCTAAATTTTACACAATGAATTGTTGTGCTTTAATCAAAAGTCCCTCTTCTTTGTAATGAAGAGTTTAGACAAGTGATTAGTCTGACTGAAATGTGTGGTTATACCTCTTCTCTTTATGTTCAACATAGAGTATTATGCTAACTCCAGGCCTTGAAAATTTGCCACTGAACTTTTTGTGTTGCACATTTCATTCTGTACAGATCTTAAGTTTTCCAGCTCAGTTTTCTTCTCCTGATCTAGCGATTAAAATGATTTTAAATCGCCCTTTTCTCATTAACTTAGATGGTGTTCTAAGCTTTTCTCATGGTGCAGTGTTAGGTAACTTATCTAATGGATCTCTTGAAAGGATACAAGGACAGCAAGAGGTCGAGCGGTGCTATCCTATGCAGAGAAACATTTCCATGGAGTTGTCCAGTGAGCAGGTTTGTTGAATGCATCTACTCAAGTTATATCTTAGAGAAGTGATTAGTACTTTCGGAATTCAATTTTTCTCTATATAAGGTTAATTCAATATGTAAGCTGTGTACTTACTCTGGATTGATGGAGATGAAAGATGCATAAAGTGAAATTTGTATGGATTATATTTACCTGCAAGACCATAGGACATAGACTTAATGAAGAGTTAGAAAATAAGTGCCATTTGCGTAACATGTAATGGAGAACTGACTGTTGTTAGTGCATATGCAGTGTAAGATATCATTTTTCAATCATCATAAGATTATGATAGGAAATATCTTGGATGCTGATTTTTCCCCCAGATAAACCATGTGCTTGCTAAAAGTAGATACGGAATTCTGAATGCTTTTTGTTGATGATATATATTAGCAACTGTCATGATATAAACAAATAAGTTTAATATAATTTTACCAAAGAGCAAGATTTTATATTCAATTTTATGAAAAGGAGGGGTTGATATGAAAATAACAATGTACATTAGGTCCTTGAAAAATGGATAAATTGAAGAAATGATGTGCTAAAGCCTCATGTGAATTTGAAAGCAAGTCTTCTCTGCACTTAAATTTCATAGGATAGCTGCGAAATGATGCCACTTTATGGAGGTAGAATGTTGAGCAGTTGAAAATAACCACAATAGGTAGATGAGAGTTTTTTGAGGATGAGCAGGGAGAAATATACTCATTTATTTATTATTATTACTTTTTTCCTTTTGGCCAAGAGAGAAATATACTAAAGATAGTTCAAGAAAAAGCTATATGCTATGAGGTTTTCATTATCAGGCTTAATTGATAGATCATGATGCTTTTGGTTTTGGCCTTCTGAATATTGTTGTTCGTTTATTCAAGTAAAAGGTGCTATAGCAAAAGTTTGCTTCTATTTTATCCCTTTTCAACTTTTGAAGACATAATTTTGTTCCCTCTTTCTTTTCCATTTCTCTCATTTCAACTCACAATGTTGTTGTCAGGTATCTTCAGGAGCTTGGTACTTTGCTCTTTTTAATGGCATTGGAGCTATAAGGACTCAATCAAAGATGGTAATGTTTAACTGTGCTTGATGATCTAATTTGTTTTGATGCAATTGTGCTGTGCTTTCTTGTGGTATGAATTTGCTGCACCAAATCCGTTCTTATTCATTTGTGGAGTTATGATGCATCCTCCTCTTACTCTTTTATGAGCAAGCTTGGGCAGTAGACAAATAATGGCTTCTTTAATCTATTTGTCTTTGTTACATAACAGAAAAGCTTGCTGTACCTGAGAAACTTTTAAAATGGAAGATAAGATTATAGAAGATTTCTAGCCGTTTTTTTTCCCGATGTTTATAGTTACCTGATTTATCCATGTCAAAGCGTGGTTTGATGTCATAAACTCCGGCATTCCAGATTGTTCGAGGGTCATCCTACTCATTCAGTGCCAATGTTAGTGTCGAAGGGTGTACATCCCCTACGATGCGGGGCCAGTATTGCAACCAGACAATCGACACTCTTCTGTGTTCTTATTATGACAAAGGAAGCATTCCAGAAAATCTCCCAGGTCTTACGTATAACTTGACGACTGAAAGCTTGGTCTCATGTAACAGCTCATTTGTGACATGCCTTGAGGATAAGGAACAAAAAGTTTATTCCTTGGATGTGATAGGGGTAGTGGAGGAGTTGATTATTTCGGCAGCAAACATCAGCCTTGGTTCAATTTCATTGAATATCTCTGCAAATGGTAGTGGCATAAATTTAATGTGTTATCTCCGGCATGGTGCCATACCTTCAGCAGGTATTCATGATTATTTCGGTATTCTGAATAAAGGACCTTTGGTTGTTCGTTCCCCGATAATTGGTCAGTGGTTTATATCTCTCATTCCTGCTAATATCTCGGAAAAACAAGGAAATAGTCAACCCTCTAATATGAAAGTATGCTATTCTATGCAAAGTCTGGTTATTGAATGTCCTGCTGGAAGGGCTGGACCTAATTGCCTGTGGAACAAATACGTGCTTCAGGTGAGGTTTTAGATATATAATGTCCCTCTCTTCCTAGTTATCTATTTATTCTTTCCACTGTTTCTTTAATGTAGCATCTTGTGAAAATATCTTATTACATAGAAACAAAAAAGATAATTGGATTTAAGCGTGTGTCTGTTTTGTGGAAAAATTTTCTTGAACTTATTTCATTATTTTATTTTAATTAAGACAACAAAGATGTCAAATACTATTGTATTAATCTCAAGAAGTTGCAGTAGCTATTGGCTTTTAGCGCCAAGTGATGATGAGGGGTGAAGGTGGTAATTGATGACTAATGATGGTGGTTAACTGTCAAGGAAAATGTTTATGAAAAATGAGAAAAATGATGTCTATCATTTTCCTCACCATCGGTTGGTATTTTCTACTATCATTGATCACCACCATAAAAGGCTGACTGCTGCTATTGCCTTCAAGTATCATCACCACTAAAAGCCACTGGTATCCAAAACCCCTTGAGAGTAATGCAATAGTATTTGACAATTGCAAAATTTTGCCTATAAGACATATTGAGAAAGTCCACAAAATGTTTTTGGCAAAATCAGCACATAGATCTGCTTCTTGTTGCAATTATTAGCAATAAGTTTAAATTATGGGATGATGTAATCCTTATTATAGTTGAAAGGATAAAAAGGTCTTGAAGCATGATAATTGGGAATAACAATGTACCTTGACGTAATATCTGTTAATTGTTTTGAGATCTTTTATGACAAATAAATCATTAATGAGTCAAGACTGATGATCTGCAGACAATTCCCAGGATATCTGTCCCTTTTGAATCTTACTATCTACCAGTTTCGGAGAAAACATCTTCCAACTCTGCTAGTTTTTTGCTGAAGCCCCTTCTCAGCAACTTTTCATCCAGTGAATCAAATGATACTTGGACATATTTTCTTATGGACATACCTCATGGAGCAGCAGGAGGAAATATTCATGTGCGACTAACTCCGGATACCAAATTAAATTATGAAATATATGCCAGATTTGGTGCACCACCGTCTCTTCATAATTGGGACTATTATTATGCAAACTGGACAAGCAGCAGTGATGGCTCTATGTTTTTCATGCTTAACAATTCTACTGAAGATAAAATTGACTTCTATATCCTCTATGCTAGAGAAGGTACATGGGGATTTGGAGTCAGATATCTGAATACCACTAATACCTCTCCTGATGATCAGACTACAATGTCTATATCGCTTGAAAGGTGCCCAAGAAGATGCTCGTCTCATGGGAGCTGCAAAACTGCTCTTGATGCCAGTGGTTTAACGTCTTACAGGTTCTTAGTGCGGATTTACTCATTTTTGTGTACTATTTTATTTGCTGTATCCTTAGAATTTTCTGATAATATTTGTATGAATGACCTGAAGCACATTTGATTATACATATGTTATATATCTTTTTCTAACTGTTACTCAATGTTCCTGTTCAGCTACTGCTCTTGTGATAGAACCCATGGCGGCTTTGATTGTAGCATCGAAATAGTCTCGCATCAAGGTATTAGTAATACAACGATTGTTATCATACCTTGTAGCTCTACTTGTTTGCTGCAAATGTTTTTTCATATTATTTTAGTGTTAATCACAAATACTTTCCTAAATCTATTGGTTAGGTGCAAATAGATTCTTTAATTATCCCATAACTTTTGAAGATATGTGCTTATTTTCTTAACTGTTGGTAAGTCTCTGAAAACCAGAGAGTTTTGGGTACTTTAGCGACAATTAGGAGCTAAATGCATATCTTCGAAGTTTTAGGAGGTAAATCATTTTCTATTTTAGGGGCTACCACACCTGACTAATAGTATTAGGGGTGTACTTGCAACTATCTTTTGATTTTTATAATAGTTTTCAAGTTGTTCCCTATCCTTTGAATAGACAAGTTTTAGTGTTCAAGGAGAGAAAAAAGCTTTACTTAATCATGATGTCTGGCTGCTAACTGTTTAGGGGGTACCAGACCTGACTAATAGTTTTAAGGATGTATTTGCAACTAGAGAAAAAGGTGAGTTTACCCTTTGTCGGCAAACTATTTCTTAAAAAATAATCTCAGTTAAACCAATTCTCATGCTACCATTGCAAAATTGCATCTTGTAGTTGCGATTTCACTTTTCCCGAATTCCATCAAACTAATGTGGCAGGAAGAAGAAATTGCATTAAAAATTGCAACCCTGAAATATGATTTCAAAATTGCATATGCGGCTTGTATTTGGCACCTGCAGCCTGCAGATTCAAAAAGACACATCCCATAATGTGTGCAAGGCTTCCAAGTATATAACACCATGCAAGAACAAAGGGCCTTTTGACATTCTCACACTTTGTCTTCTCTCTCTCCCCCTACAAATCGCATTGTCAAAGTGCAATTTCCAAATCACAATCTCAAATTGTGGCTTCTTAATAATTTATTGAGTGGAATGCCAAAGACCTAAATTGCATTTACTAAATGAGATTTTGCTACGGTGTTTGACAAATTAGTTTGGCAACAACCCCTTTTTTGAGAAACAGTGTTCTTACGAGCTGTAAGCTAACCTTATTCTCTTTGCAACTATCCTTACTTTTGTAAAATTTTTCATGTTCTTCCCTATCCTTTTAGTGGACAAGTTTTACTGTTCTAGGTGAGAAAAAAACCTCTACTTAATCATGATGTCAGGCTGCTAACTTAGTGAAAATTTTGCAATTGTGTCATAATGGTAGAACCTAGAATTTAGAGGTTCTCCTGTGCAGCATTTTGATTATGGTGAAGCCCTGCAACCTTTCAATCTGAAAAAGGGTCCATAGTTTTTTGCATTGTTGGTCATTTAACATTGCTGATGCAGTAAGCTCAATCTGCAACTTGTAAAGGTAGACATGATAGCTAGGACACTTTGAAGACAATAGCTGTGACCAACATATGTTCAAGTGAATCTACTATGATGCAGCAATGTGCTTCTGGGTAAAATATGTATGTGATTCTTTTTTTCTTTTATGGGAGAGGGGTGGAGAAGGGGGAGTTCTTTTTATGGGGGGGTAGCGCATTTGACATTGGTGAGTGTTCAGTGCTTTAAATTTGCATTCATAGCTTAAATGGTAGCTTTAGATTAGCTGGTAAAAAATTGAAATGAAGACATCCTTAATTGTGGAGTTCTTATTATTTATTGTGTATTTTCTATTCACTATTTAAAACTGATATAGGACATGTACTTCAGTCGGTATTTCTTATTGCATCAAATGCTGCAGCCATTTTTCCAGCATATTGGGCCCTCCGTCAGAAGGTACCAAAATTTTTCATCTTTGTTTTGTGGCTGTTGTTCTAGGGAGCAGGGAAGATGTTTGGAACTGTTAGGCTCTATGATTTTTGATGTAAATGGTTATTTTATTGCATTTCTTTGTCTTCCTTACTGCTGCAGGCATTTGCAGAATGGGTGTTATTTACAACTAGCGGGATTTCAAGTGGATTGTATCATGCTTGTGATGTGGGCACATGGTGTGTATTATCCTTCAGTGTCTTGCAGGTATAAATTTCGGGTAAATTATGCCATCCCTTGTAAAGTATTAAAATGCCAGGGGCATCTTGAAATGTAATGCTGCACCTTTGTTCAAGTTATGGGGCTCATTTTATTATCTAACTATCATTTAAATGTGTTATTAACCTCATCCCAAACTTTGACAGGGGGATGCTGTGTTGCATTTTTAGGGTGTCCTCATCATTTCAATACGTTCTAGGGGGTCAACTTAATTAAACCATAAACTTTTGTACCTGTCATCTTACACTTTCTTGATCTCGTTCCATTGCTTGATTTCTTTGCATCCTTGTAATGCTACCATGTCGTCATAATGAATGATCCAATTAAATTCTAGCAATGAGATGAAGAAAGTAATATGCAATTGTACAATTGAATGATTGTGATGAAGGGTTGGCAACTTGGCAATCACCATGTGGTTATAAATGAGTACTGTTGAAAAGATGTGGCATGTTTGATAAAATGGATATAACCCATTTTGACCCAATTTTAATCATCTAGAGGTTTTTGTCTGCCATTCACACTCATTTGCAAAACTTAAATAAGTAGGTTTAATAAAAATGTCCAAATCTAAACCACCAGCCTGTTTAATATTATTTTTTAATTTTTTTTTTTTTATGTTTATACTCTGCATAAGTACATTCGTTCTCTCTCTCTCTCTCTCTGTTTGCATACATTTTGGGCATTTGAACACCAAAGGCATAAAATATGGCCTATCAACAAAATTGTCATCCCTACTGAGATGTTACTGAATTCAGGGAGAAAATTTAGGATAAGTTATCTAAGAGTGGTGCACTATGCTGGTCTTGAATTTGATGTAGTCCTTTCTCACATACTTGAAACTTGAGTTATATAATGCCCTGCTATTTGTTTCAGTTCATGGACTTTTGGCTCTCCTTCATGGCTGTTGTGAGCACATTTGTATACTTGACTACTATCGATGAAGTGCATAAGAGGACGATCCACACAGCTGTTGCAATTCTTACAGCTCTAATGGCCATAACTAAAGCAACACGGTAAATGAAATTACCCAACAGATTTGACAGTTTGTTTTTCTCGTTCTCTAAATTAGTACGGTAGCTTAAGAAAAGCTGGACAGGTCGTCAAATATTATCCTTGTGATGGCAATTGGAGCTTTGGGTCTCCTCATTGGATTGTTAATTGAGTTAACAACAAAGTACCGATCGTTTTCATTTTCCATCGTCCTTTCTTTGAATGTACTTGAAAGGTGAGTTCCAACCTTGTTTTCTTGTTTCAGTTATAGTCCTTTATGTAGAAATTTAGAATATTACGTAAACTTACTTGGTATTAGCATAATAATTTTTTCAATTGGCTAAAACATCAAGAAATTAGTCCATCATACAGCATACTTTCAGTATGACCACCATTTTGGTCCCTAAAGCTTCTTGTTTGGTCCAATTAGGGCTCTAATCTTTTGAGTGGATTGAGTCTCTCAAATCACAGAAATGCATGCATTGAGACAAGTTGGATGACCATAATAACTATGTCAAGTTATTGTTGAAAATAGCACTGCTTTTTGAGGAAAAGAACAATGCACAATAGCATGGACAGACTTATTCTGACTGCCCAGATTTGTTTCAATTTTGTATATTAACAGTAACTTGAAGGACTTATTTGGTCTGTTGATAGATAGCATTTAGGGGTTTATGTGGTCCAATTGCGAATTTCAAAAATGTATTTGTTCCATTCATAAAATTTAAGGTACCACTTGAAAGGAACTAAATATATTTGGTCCAATTGCGAATTTCAAAAATATATTTGTTCCATTCACAAAAGTATATGGACCGAATTGATTCCTTGGAAAAGTTAATGTTGAAGAGCTATTGCCTATAAAAAAAAAATAAAAAAGAAAGAATGTATGAAGAGAAGAATTTCCTTATTATCATCATAGACAAGAATTTCCTTATTATCCTTATTTGGATTCAGTTTCATGTTCACTCATGTAAAAGATAGATGGTAATCAAGCTATTTGCAGTATGGCATCAAGTCAAGACTTGTCTGGTCTTGTGCTTTTTATTTTCTTATTATCTTCTCAGCACTGGTGTAAAACTCATTGTTTAGCAAAACAAACTATCTCAAAAATGAAAGTATGATTGCATAAATCTGCCTATTACAAAGCAAAATACTTACACAAAATCCCTGTATAAATATATTTATTTGCCCTTCCTTTTTTGAGTTTTACACTAAAAGATCTTTTTTCCATAAACCAACTCTCTTTCCAAGACTATTCACCTTGAAATACGGGCATCTTCACTTCAAATTTTCATTTCCCAACTGCCATAACCACCATAATTATAATTAGATAAAAATATGACACTTTAAAGGTCTGATGGGAAAATATCACAAACTATATACAGATCACGTTGTTATGTGAATATTGGATTTCAAGCAAGTGAAAATCAAATACATGATACATAAATATAAGATGTGGATAAGAAAAGGAAAGCCAAATATACTTTCAGAAGACGGTTTGTTTCAACTTCTTTGGACTGTGCTCATTGATTAAATAACCTACTGGCTTTCATGTGTAAATGATAGGCATAGGCCTATTCTGTTGCTAAAGAATATACATGTGTGATTTCTTATGGTTTACTGTCATTACAGATGGCAAATCATCAGAGAATGGCTACACAATCTAGTCAAGACACTTATCCGGCGCTTCCGATGGGGCTTTCTTATAGCTGGCTTTGTAGCATTATCTATGGCTGGAATTAGCTGGAAACTTGAGACAAGTCAAAGCTACTGGATTTGGCACAGGTTTGTTGCAGAATCCTCCCTTCTCTATTCTTCTTATGTTTATCTCTCTCACATTTTTCTTTCATATCTGTTCATTTGCAGCATCTGGCATGTTACAATATACACATCTTCGTTCTTGTTTCTCTGTTCCAAAGCCACTCTCAGTAGCGATACTCAGAGAACATCGGATGGAGACTACGAGTTGACAAGGCAGGATTCTTTCCCTAGAGGCGTAGATACAACATGAAATTGAGGGCTGCAGATAAATACATAAGAAGTAGGTAAAACGTGAGTCTCTTACAAATGTGGGTTGAATGCTGACAAAGCAAAAAGAATGCTGCTGCTTGTTTGGCGTAAGCAACAGGTTGTGGCAAAAGTGCATGTCTAAGATTTTGCTAAAGGTGGGTGAGTTGCAAGATTTAAATTTTAAGGACGAATATCAAATTTGTAAGTACATTCAAAATTTTTTCCCTAAAATTTTAGATGCAACCTTTAGAGGGTTTCTGAAGGTGGATTGGCACCAGGGCACCTGCCAGTGGTTCCAGTTATAGCAGCATCCCTGCCATCATGTTCTAACTGCCTCTGTGTTATACCTTTTGGATTTCAAATGTATTGGCTGCTTGTGTATATGAAGTGTCTCATGACAAAGATTGAAGTTCACACAAGTCTGCTGGCAATTTTGGAATTTTATTGTTTCGACTCCTTAATAATGAGGTTTGTTTCAATTAAGATAGGGCGTAAATAGGTAGATTATACAATCACTTTCTTATTTTCTTTCAGCCTTTTCAATACTTTGTCAAAGTTCAGAGGCAATACATAGGTTTGTTCATATTAACTAGTGTGCAAAGTTTGTATCTTTTCCTAATAATGAATGCATCAAGAACTCGTATTCAATTTTGATTCTTTACATATTTCCTTACCGCTCTCCTTTCAGAAAGAGCATAGATTTGTGCCATCTTGTAAAATCGAGATAATGACGACGTGCGGGATATATATTGTGATGAATCTATGCATGGAAGTTCCAAGTTGAGATTGTTGTATTAAGTTTAGAGTGATTCAGATCTCTCTAAATTAAATTCGAACCTAGATCTGTGAGAAAAGATCTAGCTTTCGGACGTAATCATTCCATCTCATGGCTTCCTGACTTGGTTTTGAGTCAATGATGGGATTACCAATTACCATTCTATGATTTGTAATTTTACTTGAAAATATTCAACTCTTCTGATTTAATACAACCCTAGAAGTTTACCAACATTGTTAACGATCTTTCTACAGTCAATACCATGTTGATTGACTGTATCGCTGCAGTATTGGAAATTTTTTGTACTGATTTGGATCTGAAAGACTCAGCGACAAGCAGTCTGGGCATTTTATAATTTAATGTCTTGCCATTTGTCTGTAGTAACGGATTTATATGGATCCGATTTAGATAAGCATTTATATGATAATTATGAAAGCATCAAGATTGCACACCCACACTATCAGAATGTGACATATACGTCTGCCGGTTCACCTGGCTATGAAAGATGGATATGCGCATCAAGGAGGTATCATGATCAATCTACCTTAACAATGAAGTGTTTATTAACGAAAAATGTAACTCGAACAATTATGATTATTCTCAATGCCATTTAGAATGATAACCTATAGACTATAAAAAATAACATCAACCTGTAGAATGACATCTTCTCCTTAATAAGAAAGAACAACGGGAAACAAAAGATAAAGCAGACGTTTCTCGTTCGCAAAATTTAAGACTAAAGCCACAAAAATGATGACGTGCTATACAAACAGAAGCAATACAAGGGTATGATCCTATAATAATCTTGTTTTTATCTATAGGTTCTCTTAGAAAACAATCAGTGGTGCTCGAGAGTATGGCAAAGATCCATATTCCTCCAGCGAAATTCCATGTGAACTTGTAAACAGCAGGACCTACGTGCAGTGCAGGCACTCGGTTCATGGGAGTAGAAAGTGAGCTTGACTTCTTGTTAGCTCTTTGCCTCAGCATTATTCCATCTGCAGCTCGGTACGTGCAATACAAGGAAGTTGCATCAAACTAGAACCAGATAACTGGCTTATTCCTCTTTCACAGAAGCGTTTCTTTGGGAAAGGGAACGAAAGCCAGGGTTTGAAAGTTCTCGGTAATCCTTTCGGATGCTCCAGAGGACCTCCGCACATTTCCTCATGCTTGGCCTTCCTCGCCTATTCGGAGCAAGGCATTGTAAGCTTAACTCGAGAATCTTCTCTATGGCGAAATTGTTGGATGAAGTTCTATCCAATCGTGGATCCAGTATCGAAATGGCATCTCCATCTGTGAATTTCTTCATGGCCTGCATTTGAAGCAAATCACTGTCAGGGTGAAATGCAGTAACGGTCTCCTTAATCCGCAAAGACCAAAGAGAAAAATTTCCTTTCCTCCCAAGTTTAACAACGAATACAATTATTGCAAACCACATTTAGAATAACTAAGTTTGCAGAGGATTAACTATCGATTGGTAGAGGAAAAAGAAGCTCACCCATCTTGCTGTTATCCTCTCTTTGAGTTCCCGTTTTGGTTCAATTGGACGCCTTCCGGTAACCAATTCCACCAACAGCACGCCGAATGAATACACATCACTCTTCTCGGTAAGTTGATAGGTTCTTAAATACTCAGGGTCCAAGTAGCCAGCAGTTCCTTTAACTTGGGTCGAAACATGAGTGGCACCAGATTCACTATCAGCTGCAAGCCTAGCAAAACCAAAGTCTGCTACCTTTGCTCGAAAGTTTTCAGTGAGAAGGATGTTGGAAGACTTTATATCTCTATGTATGATGGGATGATCTACATTGCAAAGGCAAAATGCAACCCAGTCATACAGGAACTAGGAGTGTCAACAAAAAGAGAAACAGCTCTCTGTGCAACCTAGTATAGCACAAACCTGTATACACGTGAAGATAGGTCACTGCATGGGCCACATCGATCGCGATATCTAGCCTTGCTGCAAGGTCAAGGACATTTCCATGTATGCCTGCATAAGTTCTTTATTCCTAGTTAGAGTATTCCAGCTCAAAGTTCATCGCACGAAGCCTGCAGATGTAGAGTTAGAATTCAAAGATGAAGTGAAAGAACTCACAATCCAAATGCTCTCTGACAGTTCCATTGGGAACAAACTCCACAACAAGTACTCTTTCATCTCCATGCTCCAGATATCCATAGAACTTCACCAAATTCAGATGCTCTACTCGTGCTAGTGTACGAATCTCACTCTGAAACTCCACTCCCAAGTGCTTATCGTACAAGCTCTGGAAAAAATCACAGAGATCCCCGAGTTGTTAAGCACTGGGATACTGCGTAATACATTTATCTTGCAAATGGAAATTAATCATGTGCAGATTATAACACCATATTATAGAGAACTTTACTGTCTAAACTACATGACTGCCCGTTTTAGTCCTGTTGAGATGAAAATACCAATTTTGAGGATTGTAAGAACACTACAACCAATCAAGATTTTACTACTCAGATTTGGATCCTCTTCATCAAAAATAAAGTTGATTAATTATGTTTCACAGATTATGCAGCTGAGATCAACCATAGAAAAAACAGAGGAATTATGACACATCATTAGCTGAAAAACCTACTTCAACTTTCATACGAATGATATAGTGATGGTATGTCAGAACCATCCCATCTTAGTTACAGCTGATCTCAACCATAAGTTTACAAAATGGACTCCATCCATTTCAATCACGAATGAGGGAATCCTAATCTATGTCACTTGAAAGTCCAGTTACTAGATTAGTTATGTTCACTGTATCATCCTTTACATGTACAGCCACATTAGAGAGACTTCAATGGAACTTATAGACCACATGGGTAGGGAAGTACTAGTAATTTTTTACCATGTGGCAATCTTTAGGAAAGTATTAGTAAATTCTTACTACAGTGGCAATTTTTGGAAAATAGGGATAATAGTTCTTGAGAAACTACCCACAGTCAGCACAATGTGTTCATATATCATTGCTATTTGTTCATCACTCATCAACACACGTGATCTATAATTTCTCATGGATTCTTTTTCCAACTACACACTCATGCTCATCTACAATTCATATCGAATTTTCTCTTTTCCCCACATTCGAACTCCCAAACACAAACTACCAACAACATAAATGTACAATTACTATAGAAAAATCGACCATTTGGCATGTCCAACAACTGTTCCATCATTTTTAACATTTAAAACGAACATGAGTTGAGATAAAAGCACATTCAAACCACTGGACTTGAGAATGTACAAACCCTTTTAGCACGCTTCACTGCAACAACCGTCCCATCCTCAAGTCTACCTTTGTAAACCGTCCCGAAACCACCTTGTCCAATCTTAAAAGTTGGGGAGAAGTTCCGGGTAGCGGCAAATATTTCCTCCATTGTGAATTTTATACTCCCTGGTTCTTTGTCTTGTGTCGAATTATATGAATGTGTGTACACACCGCGATTTGAACCTCTCGATCTCTCACTGCTGCTTCTTGACTCGTTCGGTCCAACTAATAGGAAAAAAAAAAAAAAAAAAAAAAACAGATTAGAATAAAAAAAAAAAAAAATTAACCGCATTCACATTTTCATACTCCTGACAAATCTTCAACCGTTTTCTGCTAAAAGATTCCTCGACACTAATAAACAGATAAAGTTTTCTTTCTCACGAATGTGTCCTATCCGTATCCCTATGGGACGGGAACATCTTTTCCCTGACCAACTAGCAGCAATTTACCAAATTAATAAAGGATATAAGCAAGAAAATAAAGACACGATGCAAACATGACTTTTTTTCCAGGTTCTCTGTTCTGACTCTGTTATCGCCAGTTACACTCATGGAAACTAAGAAGAATGTTTAACACAAAGCATTGGTGAGTACGTGAAAACTTAATTTTACCGGAACGAGCCTTGAGATCATCAGAGACGGCAAAGCTATTAGAGTTTTCGGCCTCCGGAGGCGTGAAGCAGCCGGAGAAAGCTTTGAGAACCGATCGGGTGGCGATCGAGAGTGACCTACGGCTCGAATTCGATTTGCTGGAGACAGTGGTGGTGGTGGTGGTTGATGCGGAGTAGGTGGAGCTCGGTGAGTAAGGGAGTCTCTCTGGGGTTGACCGTGCATCGGAAGATGGTCTCCGGCGACTGTACATCTGTCTTGGACTCGTCCGTTGAAGTTTCTGTTGAGAGAGAAAGAAGAGATAGAACGAGAGAGATTAGTGGCGCGTACCGGTTGTTGAAGCGAAAGAGAGATAAAGAGAGAAGACTTCGATTTTTTGATATTTTCAAAAGTCGGTAGAGCTACTTGCTTTCTCCTTTAAGATTTTCAAGTTAGTTGGTCGTTGAATAATTATTTTTTAAAGTTTTCTTTTAAGTATTAAATGGATGAAAAAGTAGTATAATTTTGGGATTTTAATCCATTTATTAAATTTTCAATTTTAGCTAATAAATCAGTAAATGTTTTACAAATATTACTATCAAAGAATAACATATGATGTAGTAATAAATTATATTTTAATTGTTATATGATACATTAGCACCATATAAAGGGAGAAAAATAATCACCTTTAAATTGTGATATATCAAACTTTTTGTTTTTTAATTTGCCAAAGTTGGTATATTTCGAACTTTTGAAAATTAAAAAGTTGAATACATAAATAACCAAAAAAAAATCTAAAACAATGTGCAAAATGACAATGTGGTGCTCTCCATTACATGTCAAATTAGAATTACCACTTATCAAAGAAAATATGCTGCCACCCAATATTTGTTCAATTGAAAAGAACAAAAACAGAAAAAGAAAAATTAGGGGTTGTGGGCTAGTTTTGGCATTCCACATGGATTCGACCCTTCTAGGTGAATTACAACTTATCTCTAGCATGTTTTCAACATCCAACTCTAATCTAAATATAGCGATTTATAAAATTTAAGCTAACATTTATAAATAAGAAATATCATAGTTCTATTAAGATGATCATAATGGAACGGGGTTTAGTCTTCTAGTTATTATAAACGGACAATAGTAACACTAGGCATTGCATCGTATCTTAGTATAAGTTATCATGCCTTATATGACATGCATGTTTAGTCTCCATAAAGATAGAGCATGTTCAATTCTTTCAATCCTATATTACTAAAATATATAGTTTAGATTTTTTTTTTCTAATTATAAAAGAGAGAAAATTCGAATCATAATCTATCTAAATGAAAGATTAGTTGCGATACTACTAGACTATAATAATCTTGGCTATTAAATAATATAGTTGAAAAAAAATAAAAAACACATTAGGAGCACTTGTTATCACTAATATTTTCTTACAAAGGAAAAAGAATTACTATCCATAATATTATGGCTAATCGGCTACTTAGTACATGTTCTTATTTCCTTTGCCAATTTCATTAAAAATGTCAAAGCAGCCTTATCATAAAGAAGTGATAAATTAGGGACATTAATTGTTGTTAGTCCTATAATTATTATAGACTCTTCCTTTGTTTTGTTGTTTTGAAGTCAAGCGGGCGCGACGATGTGCAACTATGCAACTTGCATGGCTGGCCGGGTACGCCAGTGATCAATCAGCTAGCTGTACATGGACCACCCTGACTGTCCGACTCATTGATTTATCGGGCTTTTCTTCGTTGACCATCCAAAGGAGGAAGACCGAAAGGAAAAACTCCATTCAAAGTCAAAGAAATTTTTTTTAGGTTACTATAAATATATGCCTAAATTATTAATAGGGTGTAAATAAATCTCCTAAATCATCAAAAGTCAATGTTAATTCATTATAACTTCATAATATATCTATGTATCCTAAACCATAGGTAAAATCCAAAAACCATAGCTAAAAGAATTGTAAAAGGGATAAATTAGAGGATTTAGTAACCATATGTATATTTTCAAAAGTTAAAAATATTAAAATATATTTTGGAAATTTTGAATCTATCCACACCTAACAATAATCTTAAAAGCATAATTGCAATTTCACTTAAATTTAATACTCTCGCTGTTTATTATCTTTTGAATAATGCTCTTTATTATAATTTTAGGCAATTGGTGATAATACTTGTTGTTGGTGAATTTTGAGAGGAGGAAATAATCCTACAAAAGAGAGTAAGATACTTGGCACCAGAATTAGTCCGGTATGGTCACTTTGATACCTAAGTTAAAACGGTTATTTAGTATAGTAAAAATATAAATAAGAAGTGTCAGAAAGCTCTTGCAGAGTTTCTTTTCGATATTTATAGACGATTGTCGTGTCTAAGGCAATTGTCGAGATAACTATTAAGGCATATAGAGATCTCTTGACTTGACATCTTTTCTAATATGTAGGGATAGTAAGTGGTTGTAAAATATAATCGTATTTATGATAACTGGTTGCAACATAGGTTTGAATTCAAACCAGGAGCGTTTCTTTTACATGGCATAAGTGCCGTGTGTCTTCTACAGAGGGCGAATGCCAAGAGAGTCGTTTACTCAACATCTTGGCCGATAAAAGGACGAGTGTAAGTTGAGCGAAAACTGACTATCAATATTTGCCCCCCAACTCTCGTGTTTGAATAGTCGACAAAGGGAGTTATATATATATATATATATATTGCAACAAAGGCGAAGTAGGGAGAGATTCATTAGATTCATGCCGAGTAACATGGGAAGTAGGATGGATCACATCCTAGTCGAAACGTCACCATTTCAAAACTCTCACTCGTTCAAGAAACCAAAAGGTTGTAGGCACGACATTTGTCACCTAAGTCATCATTTTATTGCAGGCCTAATAGTTGTTAGGAAGTTTTTAGCCATTAGATTTCTGTCAAGCGACACACGTCAACAATCCACGGGACTATCATATCAACACATCAATATCGTTAAAAGTAGATTTGCAGTTACGAGAACGGATCGTCCATATATAAGATATTATTCATAATCAGATTTCACTTCTTTGGTTGCACCTAAAATTTTCATTTGTTTTCTAATCTTCAAAATCTCATTCTTCAACTTCTGTTATTTCATTTCATACAATCATCTACGTATGGTTTGCAAAGTTATACGTCGACTTGTTTTATCCAATTCCAAGACGATGGAAACTGAGGCCACTCTTCCCCTCCAAAATAGGACCGAAGCGGCGTATTCTTCGAACGGTTCAGCCGATAGTGTGGAAGTAAGGTATGATAAACTTACTTGGATTAACGAGCTTCCTAGGGATAATTATCCTGAGGATAAGGAAGGGAGGTCTTTAGCAAAATATTTGTACAACACAATAGCCTACTTTCGCAATTATCTTGATGGGATCGCCAGTTCTGTTGATAGAGTTCTTATCACAAAGTACAATTAGAATTGGCGAGATCTTCCTGGAATGTGGAACTTAAGGAGGCCAAGAGACTGGGGGAGAGTATGCTTTCCACAAAAGCGTAAGTTCTATATATACTTGAAGTTTTTGGATTTTGGGTTGCACTTCCCTTTCTCGTCTTTTGTCCAAAGCTTCTTTAATTACTTCAGAGTTACACCGAGTATGTTCTCACCCAATACATATCGACTTCTGACGGCTTTTGAGATAGTATGTGAAGAAGTTAAGGTCAGGACTACGCCTCAACTATTTAGATTTTTCTTCACTATCCGTAGGTAACCTGACGGGTGGTACTTCGCTGCTGTAAGGCATGGGCATAAGTTCATGGATAAGTTAGAATCTAAGATTCAAAAAATGGCATGATAAGTTTGTGTCGATAGTGTCTTATAAGCACTTAGACTTTTAGACCTAATGGACTGAGTCGATACATACAAAGGATATATATTTGATGCTGAATGATGCAGCAACAATGAAAATGATTCAAGAGAGAAGGAAAAACAAAATGTTCTTTTGGCATATCGAGAGAATTACACGGTGTTATAAAAATGGCGAACCAATATTTTTTAAAAAAGAAGGTATGCTGATGTGTTACCACTGTGCCGAGTATAGCAACGAGGAAAGCCATTCTTGAGACTTTAGAGGAGAGAGTAGCCTTTGAGCCTTGCTGGGCACGGAAAACGTAAGTTCATATTTTTCTCCTGTTTATATTAATTGATTTACTCGTCTTGTAGATATGGGTGTCGGAGAGGTAAATCTTGCAAAATTACTTGCTTAGGCCAAGGTTAAGAAGTCTAAGGCTGATAGAAGGGGGACCACCTCAATAACTATCTTACGGCCTACTATCACAAAAAGACCAACAAATGAAGCTGTAGCAAAGTAGACAGCTGCGCAGATCTCTCATCTTGTCGAGAGAGTGAAGGAAAATGAGAATATATAGTCAATCGAGGTTCGTTTTGAGGAGCCTGCGATCGTGATTATTCAAACTTCCGTCGAGTTGAAGAATAGTGAGTGTCGAGAGACATACCCCAACGAGGAGGATGAAAATGCCATTGCCGTAGAAGGCTCATCACAAGTGATTGCAGTGGCTCCAAGTGGTGAAAAAAGACTAAGGAAAGAACTTGTCGGCCAACCACCTATCAAGAAGTCCAAAGGCCTGGACGAAAGAGTGAAGGAGGCAATGCGTTCTAAAACTCTCAACATCACTAGCGTCGAATTCTTGCCAAACAAAGAGGTTGGCAAGTACTTCATCTCTTGTTGAAGCCAGCAGATTTTAGATACTGATTCAGCTTTGGGAGACAAGATGAAATCTTTGGCTTTAATGGAAGAGATCATTCTTCCGAAAGAAAAAAATATCGCCAAGAAGGATGTTGACAAGGTCGGCGATTGTAATAAGGTCCATAAACATTACTTTTAATTATCGAGCTCATTCAGATAATTAACACTTTCTTTTTCCAGATAAGCAGCCACATTCTTATAGCTTTGAACGAGGCTGATAGAGAGGCAAAGAAGGTAATATCTTTTGTTATATCTGTGTAATATGCAAACATTCTCTATTATAATAACTGAATTTGCTGTAGAAAATTGAGGATGTGCACAATATATCAAAGGCCCAAACTGCTGTGGTCGAGAATGCAAGGATTAAGGCTGAGATGGAGGCAAGAAAGCTTAAGGGGGAACTTGCTGCCGAGAAATTAGCATAAGACCTCGTCACTGATGAAATCTCTAGCTTGAAGGCTAAAATGGAAGAACAGTACAAAGAGTCCGAAAGCTTAAAAAAGGAGTTGTAGAAGGAAGAGTGCTGGGGCTTAGGTTAAACTATTTGTACGATGAGCAACGATGAAGATAGGCTCAGGATGCAGATAAAGGAGTTGGAGACCAACAACTTGAAATTGCAAAGCCATGTTGTCGAGTTGGAGGAGACTGTAAGGAGGGGGCCATCTGTTGAAGAGGCTCTCGATATAGTCACTCCAAGTTGGCAATATGAGAAGCTTCTAAGCAAAAAATTGTTAGAGGGAGTTCAAGCGGCGAGAGAAGAGGTCTTGAAGTTTTATCTCAATTATGACCTCTCTTGTCTCGACTTTGCTGACATTGACGACAAAGTTAGTAGTCCCGACAAAGATGAAGGCGACAAGATGGGTGCCTAAAGTACTGATCAAAGTGATAATGAAGCTCAAGCCGAAGAAGTTGCCCGCTCTAAGAACCCTGTTGCTGAGAAAGCCCCAGCTAAAGATTTAAGAATCACTTCTGCTGAATCTGAGAATAGGCCGTAGGACTTGTTGTATTGGCATATTGCATTCTTGTGTAATTAATAGTTAGAATATAATTAAGGCAATGCCGAATGCTTATGACTTTTTCATGTAATTGCGCTTTCATGATTTATATGGTTTATGCATGTTGCTTCGCTTACTCATTAGTTGGCATGCTTTAATTCACTCCATTTGCTTCTAGGTATGTTTTATTTCATACACTCATGTGTTTCTCGACATGTTTTATTTCACATGTCCATTCATTTCTTGGTACGTTTTATTTCACATGCCCACATTTATTGGTGTGTTTTATTTCACACGATCATTGTTTCTAAGCATGTTTTATTTTACACGACCATTATTTCTAGGCATATTTTATTTTACACACCCATTGTTTTTAGGCATGTTTTATTTCACACGCCTATTGTTTTATACCATATGTTAACCATTTAAGGTGTAGACTAGCCTCATTACTCGGCTCTATAGATAATTTATATCGTTCTTTTACCACGTTAGGCTAAAACTTAGATAAGCTCGTTTGCCTTGTAGCCTAAAACTTGCTCATTTGGCAATTTTAACCAAAACATAATGAGACTTTAAATATATAATTGTCATAAATAAGTTTTACAAGCATGTTAGCTACCGCCAAAAGAGTGATGGCAGAAATCATTCGACATTAATTGAAATAAAATTTCAGATTATCAACATTCCAAGCTCGAGGGATGATGGATCCATTCAACTTTTCTAGTCGATAGGCTCTTTTGCCAATGACTTCTCGGATCCTAATAGGATCCTCCCAATTCGCGTTGAGCTTTCCTTGATTTGCTCACACGCCTATTGCTTCCATCTTACAGCAAACTAGATCTTTAGGTTGGAAAACCTTGTGCTTAACTTTCTGATTGTAGTATCTTGTTGCTCTATGATGGTATGCCGCGACCTTGGCTTTTGCAACGTCTCGAATTTGCTCAATAGTATCCAAATTCATTGTCAATCCGACTTGATTAAGCATAACGTCAAAATCATATGTACGTAGATTAGGCAAGTCCAACTCAATCGATAACACGGCTTCAGTGCCGTATGCTAACTTAAATGATGTCTCTCCCGTTGCGGTTCTATGAGTGGTTTTGTATCCCCATAAGACGTTTGGTAGTTTATTGATCTACTTCTCCCTAACTTGATCCACTTTCCATTTCAGGCTGTTTAGTATAATCTTGTTTATGGCTTCGACTTATCCATTTGTCTGAGGGTGCACTATGGACGTATAGTTCAATTGAATGCTGCACCTTTCATAAAACATTAAGAACCTATTGTTGTCAAATTATGAGCCGTTATTTGTAATTATCATATAGGGTACTCCGAATCTTGATATGATGGCATTGAAGACAAAATCTTTCACTTTCTGCCCCATGATTTTTGCTACAGCCTTAGCCTCAACCCATTTGGTAAAGTAGTCTATAATAACAATGATGAATTTTCATTGGGCGGTAGACTTAGGAAAGCGTCTAAGAATATCTAGCCTCCATCGTACGAAAGGCTAAGGACTGGTTAGATTACATCATTCACTTGCGAGTGCTTTACTCGACAACTCTTGCTTCTAGCATTGAGGATACTGTTAGACAACATCCTTTACATCTTCTTTCACAGTTGGCCAATAATAGCCAAGTCGTAGTGCTCGAATATACAGCGTTTGCACCTTCACATGATTGCTACATATGCCTCCATAAAGTTCAAATAATATCTTCTGGGCATCCCTCGAGGAAAGGCATCGAAGGTAGGGTTAGGATATGCTACACTTATATAGTTGACCATTAATTAGCGTGTAATTCGTGACTTGTTAAGCCAATCTTTGTGCCTCCTTTTTATCGTTAGGGATAGTACCTTTTTTTAGATAATTCACTAGGGAATCGATATACAATTCTTCTTTTGGGCAAGGAGCTAGTTCACAGCTCTATGAGAGATTGGATAAGTTTTTATGTGGGAGAAATTCGACAAAAAGTTTCTTGTTCAGGTTAGGGAATACCATACTGACCAACTTCAACAGTTTGTCGGCAATAATATTCTTACTTTTCAGAATTTTGTGATTAGAGAAAGATAGGAATTCTTCTGCGAGCGTTTGTACTATTAATAGGTACTTGTTCATCTCTTTTTCTCTTGCCACATAACTTCCGATGACTTGATTTACCACCAGCTGGGAATCAGAGAACACTTTAAGTTTTTCGGCACCAATTTCTTTTGCCAGTTTCAGTCTGGCGATTAGAGCTTCGTACTCTACTTCATTGTTACTGGCTGGGAATCCAAATTTCAAAGTGTAATAAACTTTAACATTATAGGGGCCTTGAAGAATTAGGCTTGCACCACTTCCTTCTCGTGTTGAAGAACCATCAACATAAAAAAAATCAGATAGGTTTCTCAGCAATCTCTATACAGTTCTCGTTTCCAGTGAATTCAGCTATAAAATCCCCTAATACTTGGGCCTTTAGTGTTGTTCTAGGTTTATATTATACACCATGAGCACTGAGCTTTAAGGTGTATTTCATCATCCTCCTTGAGGAGTTGGGCCGTTGCAATGGTTGACTGGTGAGGATAATAATCTGGTGAGATTCAAAGTATGGCTTCAACTTTCTTGCCGAGAGAACCACAACCAATACAAATTTTTCTATCTTTGTGTACCAAAGCTCTAGCCCTTACAGAACATAACTCACATAATAAATGGGTTGATGCTCTTTACCGTCAATTTGAACCAGTACAGAGGAAAGTACTTGGCAGCTGATTGATAGATATAAGTATAAATTATCTCTAGGAATAGGTGTCAAGAGTATTAGAGGCGATGCAAGAAATTCCTTGAGCTCGTTGAAAGCTCTTTCGTAATCTTCGATCTAGTTGAATTCCTTTAGATTCTTCAAAATTTTAAAGAATTCTGTACACCTATCCGCACTTTTCGACATGAATTTATTGAGGGTGGCAATTCGTTCGGTGAGTTCCTACACCTCTTTGACCATGCGAGGTGACTTCATATTCCTTATGGCTTCAATCTTTCTCAGATTGGCCTTAATGTCGCGTCATGTGACCATATACCAGAGAAATTTCCCTAATGCTGTGCCAAAGATGCACTTCTGTAGGTTGAGTTTCATGCAATATCTCCACAATGTGGTAAACGTCTTCTCTAGATTTGTGATATGCTGATCTTTTTTCATGCTGACATACTTCAATATTCCTATGGATATGAGATTTGAACATCTTCGTTACTAATCTCTAGTATGTGGCATTAGCGTTCTTCAGCCTAAAAGGCATTACCATATAACAGTATGTTCCAAAATTGGTAACGAAAGATGTATAAACTTCATCTACCTTATCCATCTTAATTTGATTGTAACTAGAGAAAGTGCCCATAAAAGAAAGTAACGCATGTCCTACGGTTGCATTTACCATTTGATCTATTTTTGGTAGCGGGAAACAATCCTTAAGACAGGCCTTATTGAGATCCGTGAAGTCTATGCACATTCACCACTTGCTGTTAGATTGCTTAACTAGCACACAATTTCCTAGCCAAGTCGGATAAGGCTCTTCCCGGATAAATCCTGCCTTCAATAGTTTCTAGACCTCTTCTTCTATTACCGTTTGTTTCTCTGGTGCAAAATGTCTCTTTTTTTGTTAGACCACCTTTACATTCGGGTCAATCTGGAGCTTGTGTACCGTAACGTCTCTCAGAATACCCGACAGGTCTGATGGTAACCATGCGAACATGTCAACATTGGTTCGCCGGAAGTCAATCAGACTTTGCTAAACATTTGTTGACATGGGTTTTCCTATCCTTGTTGTCTTCTCGAGATCATCTCCCAAAAGAATCTCCTTTATATCATTCTTAGCATCTCTATGCCTACTGACTTGCCTTCTGGGCAAGTCTCGACCTGAAATACTTCTTCCTGCCTCAAAGCCCTTATATATAAGGAGTGCACTAGTTGCTGATCTCCTCTCCACATACTGGCCCCTGTAGGAGTGGAAAACTTAGCTTTTAGATGTGCTGTTGAAGGGACAATGCCGAATAAATGTTGGCATGGCCGTCCCATTATCACGTTATAAGGGTACTAACATTTGGCAACAAGAAAATCTACTTTGTCCTCTACAACATACTCATCATCCCCGATCTGTATCGGTAAAGAGATAACTCCGGTTACTTGGACAGGTTGATTATTGAAAGCATAGTGGTCATACTTGTAAGACCGCAGCTGTACTTTGATCTTGAGCCTCATTTGATCGAAGGCATGATGAAAAATGATATCAGCTGAACTTCTAGTGTCAACAAGTCAACAAGAATCTTCTTGACCTCAAAGTTAGCGACTTTCACATTGATGACAAGTGCATCATCGTGCAGCCTCTGTATGCCCTCAAAATCCGCTTCCCCGAAAGATATTGTATTGTCAATTATGACCTTTTTCAGTGAATATTGCAAATATAATTCTTAGCATTAACCGAGTTCAAGGAAGTTAATTAGCTTATACTGGGTCCGCTGACAATTGTATCGATTACTTTGTTAGGATTAACATCCCTTGTATCTCTCATGGCCATTGCTGGCCAAGTGTCATCCTCGTGTTCCTCTCTTCTCCTCTAAGATGGTTTATCGATTCTTTCGACATCATGCACTAAAAATTTTTGCAAGTGCTCATGTTATATTGCATTTTTGAGTTGAATGCACTCATCCGTATTGTGACCTTTATCATAGTGGAAGTTGTAGCACTTGTTTGAATTTCTTCTCGAGGGATTTCTTTACATTCTTTCCAGCCATTGGAGGACACCTCTCTCCCTATAGACCTCCATCAAAATATCTGAGATTGGACGATTGACAGGCGTATGGGATGAGAATATGTCGGGATCCTCAGTCTCTTCCTCTCGGCGTCTGAGCTGTTGTCGTTGTCCATACCAAGTCTATCCTTAGCATTTTTCCATTTGTCTTTTTTCCATCTCCTCTACTTTGATCAGCCTCTCATCGTACCTTTATGTTATCTTCTTATTAGATGTATGAGGTGGCTTTAGCCTTAAACTTAGTGAAAATTTTTGGCCTATTCTTTGTGAAAGTCTCTATAAGGCTTGAAAAAGTCTCTATGAGGCTTAACTTTGTTGATTACAGCATTGAGGGCCACACTCATATCCAATTTTGGGATTTAGACCATCTCAGCCATAAATCTAACCGAATAGTCCTTGATTAACTCATCGGACCTTTATTTGATGGTGTTCAAGATTAAAGAATCCTTAACAAAAAGTTTGCTAATAAGGAAGTGTTGAAGAAACACTTATGCTAATTTATCGAAACATGAAATGGTATTGGGCTTTAGGTGTTTGAAACATGTGCTGGCTGCATTCTTCAAGGTTGAGGGAAAGGCTTGATAGGCCACCGCGTCACTTAAACTATGCAACTTAGTTAGTGTTCAGTAGTACTCCAAGTGGTCTTCAGGGTCCTTCGTCTCATCGTCTCATCATATGTTTCGAATTGAAGCAGCTTAATGTGTTGAGATATTACCTCTTCCAAAATCTCTAGGATGAAAGGGTTTTTCTTGATTTGGAACTGTTCGGTCGTTGAAATAAGGGTGCTAACATGCGAGGGTCTCGCATTATGCACATGCTGTAGTTACTTACCCTTATCAATCTTTTTGAAAGTAGGAGTTGTGGGTAGCATTGAAACCTCAGCTTGCTTTTTTGGCAATTTAGGTAAATAAATGGAATCGTTGGTACTATTGGCATCATGATTACCATGCTCTTTTTCTTGATTCGAGTGAAAACTTTTATGGAGAAGGTCAAGGATTTGTTCATGCTTTTGTTTAACTCGGAATTTTCTTTGGTTAAATCGAGATAGAGTTGCTTGAGTCGAGCCAATTGTTGTTCATTAGCATGCCAACTCCCTCCTTTAGGGTGTTGGGAGGAAGTACCAGCACCTACACTTCGTATCATCCTAGTTCTAGCCATGTAGTCATGTTTAGAAAAAAAACAGATGGCGCTAAATGTTGTTGGTGAATTTTAAGGTGAGGAAATAGTCATGCAAAAGAAAGTAAGATACTTAGTACTGGGGCCAATCTAGTGTGGCTACTCCAATGTCTGAGTTAGAATGGTGATTTAGTATAGTAAAAATGTAAATAAGAAGTGTCAGAGAGCTTTTACAAAGTTTTTTTTTTGTATTTATAGACGGTCGTTGTATCTAAGGTAGTTATCGTGGTAATTGTTAAGACATGTAGAGATCTCTTAACTTGACATCTCACTTAATATATAAGGATAATAAGTGGTTGTAAAATATAACCGTATTTATGATAATTGGTCGCGCTATAAATTTGAATTCAAACCAGGAGTGTTTTTTATAGACAATAAAAGTGCCATGTGTCTTCTATAGAAGGTGAATGCCAAGAGAGTCGTTTACCTGGCATCTCAGCCAACGAAAGAATGAGTGTAAGTTGAGCGAAAACTGACTATCAACAATACCAATTTAGTAAATCTTAGGTTATTGTAAAATAAAAGTCCCCTATACCTTTAACATTTGTCTATTCAGGTTATTAAAGGGTAAAAAGATGAAATTTTATATTGGTAATTCAAATAGCAACATATCATTAACAAGGACCAAAAAACTAACATGGAAAATCTCTCTTACTTTCCTCAACTAAGTTCTAAGGAGTATAACATGCATTACTTCGGTAACTATTATCCATTTTATTGCAAAGATTTAAATTTGAAGTCGTATTTTCAAGGAAAATTTTTTAATTTTTCAGATGCTAAAAAAAAAAAAATAATAGAAAAATAAGCTTTGTTGAAAGATAAGGCTTGATTCAAATAACAATTTCATAAGAAAAAAAATTGAAATAAACACAATTTAACACAATCAATTCTTATATGATCCAAATGTAAATAGATCAAAAATAAATAATAAAAGAAATACAATGATATGTTACATACAGACCTATAAAAAAACCATCAAGTATCGGTTAGGCACAAGGCCTATATTCACTTAGTATCGAAGAGTGTAAATAATTACAAGAATCTATACGAACATAGTAATAGCTACATGTACTACATATATTGAGTATGAAAATTGTAACGGCTTAACAATAATTCAGTTGTACTTAACATGAGGACAGAATATATAAAAAAGCGGCATGAAACAGAGAAAGGGTACTTAAAAAACTTTCGCAAAAATTTGTCTCTTGTGGAGTATGGCTCACTTGAAACAAGAAACTATCCACCATTTCACCTCGTATAGACACAGAATATATTAGCTTCATTTGATTAAAGTTACTGAAAATAAAAGAAATATACGAGAAACGAGAGAGAGAGAGAGAGAGAGAGAGAGAGAGAGAGAGAGAATAGAGTTTTTTTTTTTTTTTTTTTCTGCTTACGGAAAGAAAGAGAGAGTTTGGGCTAGTTCACATCCGAGCTATTGACTTGGATTAAGGATTTCTTAAGAAACCTAGTTAAGCAATATCTAGGGAAATTCCCCCCACCAACCCCTTAATTGAATAATTGTTTAAAATAAGTGTTCTTTTATTTTCAGGCTACTTTGGTCGCCTGGCCTCAAATGGAGGGCTAACTAGTAACTAACCGGCTTGAGTTAAGACGAGTGGATCGCTCATGCCATGGGGGTGTATTGACCAAGCTTTTTGTGGGCTAGTTTTTTCGGCAATAGACTTCCTTTATTTATTTATATATAAAGCAAGTATCCCATTACGAGATATCGAGGGCATTCCCCCATTGTGGTCATCTGTCAAAAGTGCGACATTATATACATTAGCATGAGTGGACATTTTCTGGGTAGATACAAAAGGCATGATGTCTCTCGCAAGTAGATGTAGGACTCCATGCGGGCTGCAAAAAAAAAAAAAAAAAAAGAAAGAGCTTTATTGTCCTTTAAAAGCCTTGCTTCTTTGGCCATATAGTTTGCTACCGGGTTAACATCTCGAAATTGTAAAGGGCCCGACTCACACAAGAGTATTGCTACTGCCTCCTCCCTACTACAGAACACTAGGGGGTTGGTTATTATACTCGTCATTGGGATTATTGCTGAAACTATTGCTGGCGTGGGTCTGAAGTCGACTCTTTGGAAGAACATTTAGTTAGCTGTGATGTAGGTTAATTGGCATTGTTTCAAGATCAGATCTGGATGGGTTAAATGATCCGGAATCATGGTTGGGATGGTCATGAGATATTCTAGAGTTGTGGTTAGAAGAATACCATTTCTCTAAGTTTGCCTACCCTATTCTGAAGTGATGTAGAGGCGGATTCGAGGGACTTGCACTATCAGAACAATGTGGTCGTTCATGTATATGACTTGATGTAGCTCCATTAGCGTTTCATTATGGCCATTGAGAAAGGATACATACAGAAGCCTCATTAGTGGTGTCAATCAAGGAAGTGGTGAATTGCGGTGAATTATTTTGAGTGCAATTGAAACATTGATGCGCTTGTCTATGTGGGGGTTAGGTTTCTATTTCTGTTCTATGGTGATGGTTTGCAAGTTAGGGTTGATGGCTTTTGGGTTTAAGGAGGAGCTTTAAGCATGATTTGGGGTTGTTGTTCTTTAATTTGGGGTAATGATGAAGTGTTTCTAGGTGTGTTAATTGGATGGGATTGTTGTTGTAGGGTTGAATTATTGGCAATTGTTCCTGTAGATTTGGGGTTTCTTGGTTGTTCAACATGTTGGTGCATTGAGGAGGAGAGATTGGAGTTGCTCTACGGGTCAAGTTGGATTGTATCTTTTGTTTTTGGCCGAACGCGAATCTATTCATCATAGGGTGATTTATCTACAGATGAGCTTAACATTAATGGAGGCACAAGAAGGGTTTCTTGGGGTTGGGATTTGTCTAACTCAATAACAAATGTTATGTATGCTTTTGAGGTTGGGGAGGAAGGATTTGTGGATAAGTTATTTTTATGTGTTGTTGTATATTGAGGCATGGGCTTTTTTACATTTAATGCTGTAGCGGAATCATTAACAGAAGGATATTGACATTTTGTACTTAAGTGCACAATTCGACTGCAATTAAAGAAAAAATTTTAAAGATCTTCATATTGTACCTTATAATTAAATCCATCTATAATGTTTGTATGAACCAGTCACTTAGATTTATTTGTACACATAATCGTACAGCTCGTCCTCTTTCTATGAGTAGAGTGAAAGCATCATCTCTTAAAACTAAACCAATAGCTTCTCCAATTTTCCTTAGTGCAGTCATGGAGAAATATTCAAGTCGTAATTCCGATATCCATATCTAGACTACTACAGCATCAAAAGATGACCGAAAAGCTTGAACGTCAGGCTTCCCACTTTTGTTTCGTAGGAAAATGACCAAAAACGAATTACGGGCCATTTTTTTATGACTCTTTGTAAGTCTTCAACAGATTGAAAAACTACCATTTACTAACCTAAGCCTGGATTAACCATAATACAGTCATCCGATAGTTTCCATAGCGCCTTTAATTTTAGGAACAGTGTTGGATATTTTGTGGATTGCCCATAAAACTTGATGATTAATGGCTATCGTATGGATTATTTCTCATTGCTTGTAAAGGAAATTTTCTTAGTTCCTTCAAGTAAATTATCCTCGTTGGGTTCATTTACTTTAGTGGATTTGCTAAGAGTGTATCAATTTCATTTACGTAGTGATCTTCTTCTATGTCCTCATTTCCATCCTCCAAATGAAAATCTTTTTTGTAAACATCAGAAATGAGAGTTGCGGCGATATCGCAATAGGATTTTTTGCTACTTAGGGTTGTTGCCTGTGGAGTTTTTTGACTTGCTGTTTTGGAAGGAGACTGATCCTTTTCAGTAGCTTTTGGTGGGGGAGAACTTGTCGAATCCACCTTAGACTTAATGAAGTAATGGAGTTCATTTAGTTTTAGTATTCTTTTCTTTTCTTTTTTTTTTTCTTATTTAATAGGGCTAGAAGAGAAAGGAAGTGAGTTAAGGAGTCTAGATGTGTAGATGAGGTCATGTAGAGGGTTGGATGAGGTAAGATATGTTGTGTTGTTTCATCTCGATATCTCTACCTTCTCTTGTCCCTACAAACCAACTACAACTATGGGGACTCGATTGCTTCTTCAACCTTTACGTTATTTTATGTTGGTCTTTTATCATTCTTTTTGTGAGCTAGTTGATTGCCCTCTAACCCCCTAACTTGACTGACTAATTAGATGCCCGTTGATTCACTTTTCATGGTATATATTTGTGTGTGTATATGTATATGTATTTATATGAGTATATATATATATATATATTCTTTGAATTATGAAATCATTTTCTTATTCCTGAAAACACGTTTTCCATGTTAAGTTTAACCTTTATCAAATCAACCAATTTACTACATGACTATTTTTATAATCATTTATTAGCAACTCCTTCCATAAGATCATAACACCCCACTTTCTTAATTTCCAACCATTAAATATTGGATTATCAACCTTGATCTCCAACCTTTGACTTTCATAACAACAAATTTTCATATTTTTTTATACTCCCATACTCGTTGTTCTATATTAACAATGCACTAAGGATCAATTACTTATAGGATCTTAATCTCATATGATATAATCTATCTTCTTGATATCACATTCAATAATTAACTCCATTTTTGTCTTAACTTCTATGATTCCATAATTTCGTAACTAAATAAATTCTTATACCATTATTCCCAACATTAACAACTTTTAGCTAAAGGAATGGAATGTGTTTACCTTCAATGAAAGTGCACATCCTCTACATGGTGTGATTCACCAAACCTAACACTCATGTAACACTTTTTTGTCTTTCCATTTCCTTTGAAAAAATGTAAATTTACTCTTGTTTGGCATGAGGGAAAGTAGGAGGAAAGAAAACAGTGGGGAAATTTTGCAATTTCATTGTTTGGTGAACAGTAGAATCAATGTAGAAAAGGAAAAGCAAAGGAAATGATTTTGTAGGCCTCACAATTTTCATTTCCACCCAAATTAGAGAGAAAGGAAAGGGAAAGTGAAAATGAAAAAAATTGTTAGATTTCCAACTTTATCACTCTCCTTCTCCATTCTTTCCTTTGTTATTATCTTTATAGGGATGGTGTTAATTTTATATCATACCATTTTCCTATCTTTCATAGTTGTTAATGTTCCTTTACTCTTTATTCCCTTAATAATCCAAACACATTCAAAGTAATATTTTCCATTACATTTCCCCTCCTCCCCCCTAAATCTTTCCTTCCTATTTCTTTCTCTCATAGCAAACAAAGGGTTATGGATCTTACTATCACCATAAATCTAAAATATAAGATATTCCTTACTTAAAAGTTGAATGTGGTTTAAGAAGCCCTAATAATCTCACTCTTATGGGGCAACGGTCTTTAGTCCTATAATGTCTTTTACTTGAGACCTTATAAGGAATGTCAAATCAAATCCGTAATATATGGTAGAGTTGAAATTTTAAGGTTTAATTAATTTTCTTTACATCAAATTCCTTTTAGATCTTAAGTTTCTTATAAACCCTTATGCTTCTTGCTTAGAAGCTCTTAATCCACAAAAGATGGATAGATTTTAAGGCCTTTCTAGATTGAAATCAATAAGTTTGCACAAAAAGGTGAGAAGAAACCTTTACCTCTTACACTTGATGATCATGGCAATAGAGAAGGGAATTAGCGTTGAACCTAAGGTTTATTATTTGATTTTAATAAGAACAAAACAAAAAGTATATATGTAAATATGTTGTTTTTTAAGAGAACAAAACAAGTGAATAATTAAACTAAGTATTATTTGATTATTTTGAGTTAATTGAGTAAGATCGATTAATTTGCTTGATGATTAAATATATTAATTATCTTTACAAGAAATTTAATCTTTTGAGTGGTGATCAAATAATCTTGAAGTTAAATTGCAAAGTATATTTGTTTATTGTGTATTAAAAGGATTTTTAGATGATATTTGGCTTATCAGATTGACGACTTAAGAAAGAACCAAGCTGATGGTATAAAACCCTGAAAAAAATACTTACAGGCTTGAAGGAGCCAACATGCCAGTTCACTTGCCGGTAGAGTATTTTGTTACCGACTTGCTAGCAATATGAGGAGCTAGCATGCTGATAAGTCTAATTCAAGTAGCCATTGGAGAATTTAATACGTAGTAATAGGAAGAATTCAATAAGTTACTATAAAAGCTCAACAATCTAACTAAAGGCACTTAAGATATGATATTTTACTGCAATATTTCAACATTCTTTTGTGTTCTCATTGTTTCTTGTACCTTAATTTGCTAATATTTAGAGAGAATTGAAGTGTAGTACTTGTGAGCTATTAGTTGCAAAGTATTAAGAGTTAAAAGTACTATACCAATAATCCTTGAGATTAAGTTTTGTATTGTGAGTAGAGATTGTGATTTGTGTTGAGAATTGTAAGTGAGAAACTTGTGTAATCAAGTTTGAGTGTATGTATAGCTTTTGAACCTTAGATTGAGAAATTAATAAAGTAGTGTGAAGTCCTTGATTGGAGGCATAGTGTGCTCGTAGAGAGTAAAGGGCGGTTTGAAGTTCACGTTAACTCCGGGCTTGATTTTCTTTATCCTTGTCTCTTTTAATTTCTGCGTTTATTATTGTCTTATTGTTACTTTGATTACTCTTATTATTGCATTTAGTTATTTATATTGAAAAAGAATTGCAATTCCCCACCCCCACCCCCTCCCCTCCCCCCCCTCCCTCCCTCAAGTTTGGCCTAGTATTCTTCAATTAGGTTTCTTTTCTCTTTTGTTTTATGTGCAAGATTAGCTAACAGTCTAATGCAACTAATTTGAGGAGGGGCACACCAAGTAACTATCTTATTTAGTCCAAAATGATGATTAATAAAACCAAATAGGTAAAGTATTAATTATATTTTTTACATAGGGTAAATTATTAAATAACTCTTTCTTTTTCATTATATGTTTTAAGAATTTCAATCTAGCTACGTTGCTAAGGGCTTAAAACCCAATTGGTATAAACATTGTTATATAGGTACCCATTCCTACTTCTAGGATGGAACATGCTTGAATCCCTCTCCCCTAATTGTGTAAGATATAGATGGTGAAAAAAAAAAAAAAATCTAATTGCATTATCACATAGGTCATAATTGATTCCCTATCCAACCTCGCACCATCGCGAATTACCAAAACTTTTTGTATATATTCCTTTTTCCACTCTTGTCATTGGTGGCATCATTACCTATTCTCTCATTAGGATTGATAATCATATATTCCTTTTAACCTCATACATGTAAAGTATCTAATTAGTAAAAAAAAAAAAAAATCCATTTTTTAGAAAATAATCTTTTTAACATGATACATACTCTTCAATATATATATATATATATATATGTATAAAATATGATTTCGTATATGCACATATTTCACAAGGAAGATGAATACTTTTTCTTTTTTTTCCCCTCATGTCAAATAAAGATAGAATTCATTTAGTTAAACAAAAGTGACATCAAATGAACCGTTTCATATAAAATGATTCATAAGTGAACAACTAGGTGTTTGGATAGAAAAGTATATCTCTTCAAGACTAAATTCTCATATTTGGGCTACAAAAATTTATCTTAAGAGACTAAGACCTATCAAACTGTCAAGTATCATAAATTTCATGGATTCACCCAAAGCAACCTAACAAAAACTACTATGGAAGAATTAAAATGGAGGCTAATGAATGGTGGGCAACTAGGTTGGCGAAGAAGCTTAATTTAAGTGGAAAAAGATTGGGTGGTTTGTAGGAAAGACTTAAGGAAGGATGGTTTAAAGTGAATTATGATGGTGTTGTTAATTAAAAGGGGTAAAAGGTTGATGTGAGAGCTATTCACAAAGATCAAAGAAGAGTCGTATTAGGAGGCATTCATAAGCGGATTGTTAAAGTTTCACCTCTTGAAGTTGAATTATAGGCTATTAAAGAAGGTCTTCTATTAGCAATTAGATTGGGAAAGCAAAGGATAATCATAAAAGTGGATTCACAACAAGTCATGGGATGGCTTTATAACCACAACGTGAATTTAGATGTTTTCCATCCAGCTTTGCATGAATGTAAATAAGTCATGATACATATTCCTGATTTTGAATTTTTTCAGGTAAATCAAGAAGATAACAAAGCTGTAGATTGCCTCACTAAACAGGGATTAGTAATGGCTAGAGATTTCCTTTTTGATGAAATTTTCCTTGTTTTTTTATTAATGTTATTCTTAAGGATTGTGTATGTTTGTCTATTATGTCAACGAGATATGTTGAAAGTGATAGACCTCTTTTGCTATTTGGTGGATGATTTTTGTGTTTTTTTGTTGGACAAAGGGCAAGGATACCTATATAGGGATTATAACAAAAGGAAAAGGGAAAGGAAAACTAAAAGATCTAAAAATAAGACTCAATAAAGATTTTTTTTTTTTTTTGGATAAAGAAACTTTAATTCAAAACTTCAAATACATCCCAAGACACTTGTAGCCAAAATCAACCAAAACCAAACAGTAGTCCAAACATAAATAAATTATTAGAAACACCATGAACATTTAAACTAGATAACATAAAATGATTGGTGTGATTGTCAAGGTTCAAGGAAGAGATAGTAATATCCTTATGCAATAGTGAGAAAACATTAGTAGGAATATCTCCTATGAAAGTCACATTCATGGTTTTCAAGTGGGTAAGTTTTGTCACTCAGTTTGTATCTTCATTCGCTTCCCTCATCACATACCTAACAATACTTAGTTCATCCCCTTGAGCATTTTCCTACAAGAAAATTTAATGTGGGAGAGTAAATTTTCATCATGTACAACTTCCAAGAGGCGATCACATGCTAAAGTTGGATCTATTTCGATGATAACATAATCTAGCCCCATCTTTTCCCCTCCAGTGGAGAAGATGGGCTATGGACTTTATGAAACCACCTAGGACTTCTCCATTTGAATTACAGAGAATACCAACAACTCTAGATTAGCTATTCTTAGAGTGAATTGTCCTATCTATATTAAATTTCAACTAGCCAATTTTGGGCCGAGTCCAACAATATTTTTCTTACATTCCATTTCATGTAATCATTTTCTTTTAATACACAGCCCAAAAATCTGAAGCTTTGATGAGAGCCTTATTCCTAAAGATTATATCACATCTTCCCAAAAAATATTAACATTTCTGTCAAACCAAATTTCATACAGCACATGAGAGAAAATAATTGCCCATGATTTTTCAATTTTCTTCATCATTGCTAGATTGCATTTACTATTAACTGGTAACTAGTCTAAGAATGGCGTATCCCAGTTTGTCACAAATGAATTAGATGGATTCAACTCTTGCCACTTACTCTTTATGTAAGAACGATTTCAAAATATATGTTCTACCGTTTCTTCTGCACAATGGCATCGAAAACAAGTTAGGTTATTCAAAATACCTTTCCTACAAAGATTAGGCTAAGCATGCAATCCATTATGGACCATGTGCCATAGCAGAAGGTGGAATCTTGGCATCACCAACACGGTCCATATCGATTGCCAATGATGGTCATCATGGGTGTCTTCATCTTTGGTGAGAGTTGTAATAATATTTACTATTTTTATCTCCCTTCCCCTATCAAGTTCTCAGCTAGTTCTATTATCCTCATGACTCTCTCTATTTAAGTAAATATTACCTAATAAATGTCGAATATCATCATCTAAGGGGCATTGGATAATCTCTTCATTCCATTCACCCACTCCATCCCAAGCTTCTGTTAATGATATCTTAAACAATGATTAAGCTAGGAATCCATACAGAAGCCGTAATAGAATGCCATTTTTATTACACCTATCATTCCAAAAATTAACTTCTTTTCCATAGTGTGTTTAGATGATGGAATATTAATTAATCCACTCCTGCTTTTTGAATATGTCAAGCATTCATAAAGCCTTTTTGCCCTTGCAACTTCTCAAGGTCTCTACTAAATCTCTCCTTAAAAAGATACGCCTAAAGAATCTTAGGCTTTGTCTTAAATCACTAAGCAAATTTGATAAGGAAAGCTTTATTATGCTTCTAAAGATCTGCCAAGCGAAGTCCTCTTTTTTTTTTGTCCTTTTCAATGTCCTCCCATGCAATTCGATGAACTTTCCTTTTTTTCCTTTGTAGAACCCTAAGGGAAGTTACGATAATATTTCTCAAGTTTATTGAGAATGTATACGGGAATCTTAGTGGCTTGAATATAATAGTTAATGATCCCTTTCAGAACAAATTTTACAACCACCCACCTGCTTGCCATACTTAAAATTTTTGTTTTCCATCCAGCTAACTTAGCTCATACTTTTTCAAGAAGAAAGTCAAAGTCTCTTCCTTTCAAAACGCTATGCTCATTAAGAGGAAAGCCTAAATACTTTCCTAAACTTGCAATTTGACAGACATTCCATACTTAACAAATCTATTCCTTGAGCTGTTGAGGAGTATTTTGGGAAAAGAAAACATATGACTTGTTAAGATTGCATTTTTGCCCTGAAACATGCCCGAAAATGTCAACAGTCACTTTCATTTATGGGCATTAGTAGCTACTACCTCAATCATCAAAATAATGTCATCTACAAGAAAGAGGTGTGAGATATCCAAACTAGTTCCTCAAAAACAAATCAGTTTCCATAACTTTAAATCCACATTAAGAAGAATGAGATGGCTTAAACATTCCATCACCAGAATAAAAAGGTATAGAGATAAAGGATCTTCTTATCTATGACTCCAACTAGCTAAGGTCTTAGGGATTTGAGTGTCATTTAAGAGAACAGAATAACTTACTAAGGATATGTAGGAGGTGATCCACTTAATCTACCAATCCAGGAAATTCAATATTTAAAGGAAACATTACAAATAGTCCCATTCAACCCTATCATAAGCTTTTTTGAGATCCAATTTAAGGATCATCCAAGTGTTCTTTCCTTTCTTCTTATGGGCTATGTTGATGATTTCCTACAAGAGAATTACATTGTCTAATGCAATCCTTCTTGAGACAAAACTAGATTATGTTGGACTTACTAAAGAGTCTAGATATGGTCGGAGGTGATTGACAAGAATTTTGGAGACAACCTTCTATATTGTAGTACATAAACTGATTGGTTGAAAATCTTCAATGCTTAAGGCACCATTAAACTTTTTTAGTAACACAATGAGTGTTTTGCTAAGCTCACTAAGAATAGATTTTTGCTGGAATATGTTTAAAATTGTAAGACACACTGTATCTCCCATTATCTCCTAGCATTTTTTTTATGAAAAACGGCGTACAAGTTATCTATACCTATAGTTTTGTAGTCTCTTATACTCTATAAAGCTTTCTTGATTTCTAACCTGATTATGTATCAACTTAAGGTAGAGTTTTCCTCATCTATGAGGTTTCCTCCCTAGCCTTTTATACCTTCTAGAACTTTATATGCCTAAGTATTCTTTGTGGAATAGAACTTCATGTAAAACTTGGTTAGCTCTAATTTGATATCATTTAGATTGATCTTCCAATTCCCTAGTTCATCAAATAAACTAATGATTTGGGACTTGGACCATTGTGCTATAGCTATGGCATGGAAAAACTTTGTGATTCTTTCTCCTTGCAATATCCATTAGATTTTAGCTTTACCTGCAAATAAGCATTCTTCTTTCTTTAAAATGTGCTTTGGCTAACTCTCTAAAATATACTATTTATTGAGCAACTCTTGAGATGGATTAGTGAAGCATTCCTCTTTTAACTTCACCAATTGGTTGTGGACATATCATCTTCTCACATGGATAATGCCAAAGACTTCCTTATTCCATTTCCATAATTTTTCATGGAGGGATGCCAAATTTTATAGTAGTGAAAAATGTGAGTAAGTCTAATTACTTGAGACAAACTTAGACTTGACAAAGATAACTTATGGTAAAAACTAATACTAAATCAATACTAAGCTGATCGCTATGGTTATCAAACAAATAAGATTGATGATAGTGAATTTGTGGTAATGGATGGAAACGCTAGTAGTGGATTTATTCATTCAAGATGATGGAGGAAGGGAATAGAGTTAAAGTGGCTATCCTATAGATTAGGGTTTTGTTGAGGAGTTTCTCTTGTATGTGAGAGAGAGGAGGGCTTTCAATCTTAAGTCAAAGTTGGCAATATGTATGTATATGTGAGTGTGTGTTAAGTCATGTAAGAAAGCAATCATAAAGAATATCCTCCTTAATCAATTTCAAAAATTATGTTTTTATTAATATTTAAACAATGCCATACAATGTTAACAACTATTGAATTTATTGGTCCCTCAACAATTTATATTAAGGAAATTTAAATTTTTAAGTTTAAACAGCTAAGGTAATTATAGTATAGTGACATCATCACTTGTCTTCCATAATAATAAATTGAGATCTAAATCCCCTCTCTTTAAATTGTAACATATTTGGCCAAAATATCTAAGTTTAAGCATAGGGGCATCCTTTATTGTTAATAACGATTATCTTCCGGAAAAAAAAAAATTTAAAATGATATTAATACGCTACATATCCAGATAAATGGCATACAAATAATAATAATAATAATATCTCATTTTTTAGAAAAGAATTATTTTTTTAAATGTTTACGTGTTGAAATTTGATTGATAATTATATACTACTTATCCATCTATATAGTGTATTAGTACTCTTAAAGTTTTTCTTATCTCATACATGCCCCAAGCTACTAAATGAAGGTAGAAGCAATTAATTGATTTTGGTTAAACCCAGCCTTTTTTAAGCTGTTTCCAAGTTGCCTTCGATTGTGAACCAAATCATTTAAATAATAGTTATCTAGGCCAGACCATCAGAATGTTTTCTTAACTTCTTACCCATAGTAGAGGTTAAATTACATCTTTAACTCCTAAAAACTATAAAACCGTTGAAAAATCTGATTTTTTTAAATATCATACTTATACTATATGATAATTTGACCTTTTCGATCTAGGCGTACCGTAGTAAGCTTCACTGGGCGGCGTCTTATCGAAATGAATCGCACTTGAAATAATATTTTTCTTTTAATGCAATACCAAATCAGTCCCATCAGCACATACATGTAACCATTTTGCGTAACACGTATAATTTTAAAAAGTACAGCAATTTTATATTAATATAAACTATTAACTTTTACAATATTGGAAGAATAAAGTTTCAGTGTTAATATTTTTCCAGGGATCAGATTTAAGTATGCCATTTTATATATTTAATGTATCTCTATATTTTAATAAATTTCAAGAGGTGTATGCAGTAATTTACCCCAAATTTTCTTTGTATTTGCTATATTTAAATTTATATAGTTGTTAATTATTGTCATGTAAGTTCAAAATATTATAGATATTATAAGCTTTTGGTCGTAAATGGTTGTGGAAAACAACAATAATAGTTGCCCACTAGTTATTAACAACTACAAAAGATATTAATAGTAAATGATGTCTCTTATAAAAACTGGGAATAGTCTTCTCGAGGAAAAATTCAATACATTCTAGTCAAAGGCTCTCTCAATTTCTATTAACATTCTTCATAATGGTTAAACCACCTTCAATAGTGATTAAACTGATACTTTTATTTTCAATCATCACTTACCACTAGAAGTTACTAGTAACGTGCAACCCTCTAAAATTTCTGGGTTTATACCTGTTGATTCTAAAATTTTGATTATAATAAAAACCAAAAAATTCTGAAAATGATTTTACGAAACAAACACATTCGTTGCTTCTTAAAATTTCTCTCATCGAACCCTTCCAATTGGGGAATTTTAAAGTCCCAATTTTCTAGGTACTTTACGGATATTAGAGTTAAATAATGATCATTGAGTGTTTCTACAAATTGATGGAGTTATTTTGCGAACTATACTGGAAATTTTTATGAGGTTTTACGAATTCTTAAATACTTTTATGAATTTTATATAAAATTACGAACATTAAGTGATTATAATAAATAATAAAGGTCATAAAATATTATTCGAATGTTTGTAAGAAAGTAAACATTAGATAACGTCTAAACTTAAGTCACGTCTCTTACGTGTTTCTATGATCTCAAGCGAAATGACAAATTTTAAGTGCTTTTAAGAAATATATTGTTAAAATACCCGGCGGTTTTTTAACAAGCTTGATAGCGGATGGAAAAAAAAAAAAAAAAATTTAACGAAAAGTAATTGAAAAGCTATAATGATATTGATATTGATAGGTTGCAGAAATGCAGCCGATTTATAATTAGATATTAATCGATCATTTGTCTGGTTCAGTAATCTTGAATTAGAAGCGATGTACTTTTGATTAAGGACTTAGGAAACACGTCACTAGTCCAAAATCAGCAACTTCAAATACTGTAAACGAAGGAAAGGAGTACAATTGGCTGAGTGATTCACCAGTTTGTTGCTTGAAAACAAATGACTATGTGTTAGGTTAGAAACGCCACATCAATCAATATCTGCTACCAACATTTAATTTTAAAATAATAGTCAAATGGTATTAATATATCACGTGAATTGATAAATAATGTATAAAAATTAATAAAATTTAAACATGTAAAAATATAATTATTATTTTTTCAAAAAAATGTGCTTTCATTATTAAATATTTAATATTATTGGTACTTACACGTCATACATTTTATTGATCCGTAGTGTATTAATATCATTGAATCTTCTTCCAAAAAAACATGCTTGTTTTATGGATAATAGCTAATATCTTCAAAGTGATGATTAAAAAAAAAAAAAGAATGGGATCCTTCCAATTTCATCTCTCAATTTTTTTTTCCCTCAATTCACAAATCAACAATTAAGATTGTTTAAACATTTAAAAAATCTTTTAATATTATTGTGACACTATTTATTTTCTTCTAATCTTAGCCATTAACAAAAATATATACAAGTGTTTTCTTGCAATATAATTGCATATATATTAAGGCCTCTCTTTTTAACTTTTTAAAGAGAGAAAATCGTCCTATTTGCTGAGTGGTTCTCCTACCCTCGTGTGGTAGTTTGTTAAAACCACATCACACTCTTTCTATTTCTTTTTCTTTCACTTTTCTCATTGTCATCCTGATACTTAGTAAATACTCATAGCTAAACAATTAAATCTAGATTAATCTAATGAAATCAATATGAGTTTAAGGTACAATGCTTATCATCATTATCTCTAGTTTCCTCTCTATCCAATTGAATCTATCTATCTCTTATTTCTATGCTTTAAGTGTTGCATAAACCTATTAGTGTTTCTTCTATCCATTTGGGTCTTCTTGTGTCCTTTTTCTTTTTCTTTAAGTATTTCCTCTTTTTTTCTCTAGTTTTCCTTCTCTTTGTCTTGGTTTGATTGTGTTTCTACTTTATCTGTTTTGTGCTTTGTTTGGTGTAGAAATGGCTTCTTCTAGTGACATCTGTGCAAAACACTCCAACATGATGGATGAAAATATCAATGAGAAGGTAGATATTGAAGTGATCTTAAATAGCACATTCTCATGATAGGAAGAGTTGTTGCTAATAAATCCTTAAATAAGCCTAAGTTATTAGGGTTTTCAAGAAGATTTGGATGGAGTTTGATCAATTGACAGTATCATCAATAGGTGATAATTGATTCGTATTTGCCTTTGATGATGTATGTAAGGTAAACATAATTTTGGATCAAGAACCCTAGTCAATTATGGGTCATGTGTTATGTAAATCTCACAATCAGTCACTCAAGGTTTCGATTGGCTAAAAAATCCAATCAAGCCTAAATTATAAATAAAGCAAAAAATATTAATAAAAATAATCCTGCAAGTTTGAATTTAAGAAAATAAGCAATAAAATAAAAGAATATAAAAATTTCAAATTTTAAATATATAACTTGTTATTTAGCGAAAATACGTAAAATGCATTTCGATAATTAACGAATCGCTAGAGATAAATTATATGTATACTAAAAATCATAAAATGACCTAAATGATATTTAGGAATATTTATTTGTACTATATATGAATTTATATGTAGGTAGAAATACACGTAATTACTTAAAATATGTGAAATGTGCTAAAATAATACTAAATAATTAAATAAAAATCATAATTAATTAAGGAAAAATCAGGAAAAATAAGGAATGATCTAGATATAGGTCATGGCAGCTGGGGAAAATAAGAAAAAAATTAGCCAATTAAATTAGAACAACACAAAAGTCAAATTGGAAGAAGATAAGGCAATTGTCTTGTTTAATTAATGCACAATAATTCCTCTAAAGCTCTATAAATAGCAAGAAAATTTTAGAAGTTCATTTGGTTAGTTTGGAGAGTGAGAAAAATAGGGAGAGGTGAAATTAAGAGAAAAATTAAGGTTAGGAAAAATATAAGTAAAAACTGTGCAATTAGAGCCATAAAGGGGAACCCACACCAGACGAGCAATTGGGAGTGGATAGTCACCACCACTACACGGTGGTAGTAGTGCCTGGACCGGTTGATAAGGCCACGGTGGCCAGCAGTGGCCGGAGCCGCCCAGATTAATGAGTTCGATTTCCAACCCGATTTTGTGTAATTTTATAAAAAATAGTAAATATTCTTAGAAAATTATGAATTTTGTTGTAATATTTTTGTATGTAGTTTTTAGGAAAAATATTATTTTGATGAAAATATGTCTTGTGATATATGGTCCTTAAGAAATCATATAAAACCGAACATGTTTCGGTTTAGAAATAAATGACCTTAGGAGTGTAGTTTTAAACTCAAAATTTTTGTGTAGACTACTTAGATGATATAGAACAGTGCTATGAAGCCCATTTTCAAAAATTAATTTTTGAAATTTTTAGATAATTTTTAGGCCTTAAAATGAGGCATAAAATGGGTAATTTATGGTTAATTAAGTAATTAAATGATTAATTACTAATTTAGTGAATAATTATATATTTTAGGATGTTGAAATTTGATGAAGTACGATACTTGTAGCATTTAGGGTGTTAGATGTAATTATTAGGTTAATTATGTAGTAAATAAGTAATATGGAAAAATAAAACATTTTAAGTTAATTTTGTGAATTAGGGTAATTAGGTATAAAATCTGATTTAGGATGAATTTAGACACTTTGAAATGATAATTGATGTTGGGAGATGGTAATTAGAGTGTTAGAAATATCATATGTGTATTATATACATAATAGGTGATAATATGTAATATGTAATTATTGGAAATATAATAAATAGAAAATATTAGGATAAAAATTGATATTATATAAATAATAGGGATATACAATAAAACTGATAGAAAACTTGAATTTATGTAATTATATGAAAAATATAAAAATTTCTTACATCAGGAGTAAATTCGGTACACTATGAAGGATTTAAGTGTATTAGATATAATAAAATACTGATTAGGGATAATTATGGTAATTAGGATATCAGGAAGTAAGGTGATTAATTTCACATTATGAGTAAAAACAAATTTCTAGGGTTCGAGTATAAAACAATATTTAGAAATCGAACTAAAACGTAATTTAGAAATCGATGCGGAAACCAAACCCGAACCTAACCCCGAACCTAGAATAATTGTAAAAAACTTAAGACCTAGATAATTAGGTATATTAAACCTTAAACAAAACATAACAATAAGCGTTATAGGATAAAACGAACCTATAATAGTTATATGAAAAACTAAAACCACGTTTGTGTTATAGGGATGATCGGCAATAGCCTGAGTAAGTCGGATCTCGAGTAAGTGAGCGAGGAGTTAAGGTAAGTTGGGATTAATACGATGTTGTATTTTAGAGGCTTGAGATTATGCTTAGTTGTGCTTGTTAGATAGTTGGATGTGTGCATGTGCTTGATTATGAATGATGTTATGATTTTGTTTGTTGTTCTGAATTGTATTGTGTGATTTATATGAAATGATTGATCACCCTAAACTGGATCTAATCAAATATACTACTTGTAATCATAATCGAACTTACATGATAACCCATTAGGGGAAACCTAGGATTCTTTGGCCAAATACCGATCCCTTCGAAAGGGATAGTGCAGGATTGCAAAGGGTCCCTTCTTCATCCTTAGTCGAACTAAGTGACAAGTGAGGAGGTCGCGGCTAGGGTGAAGTTAATGGTTCAAAGGTAGTCGCGAGAGGAGCGAGGTCTCCATTGCACGAGCCTGGGTTTGGTCATGAGCTATTGCATTAACGGCAACTCCTCAACCCGGATTAGAGCAGGCGCAATTTCTCTAATCTCATGACGGGCCAAACAACGTCGTGCGATAACATTTGCTTGAACATGCATTGTACTTAATAAGTTGGTTAATAACCTTGTTATGTTTATGGTATAGTTTAAAGTTCTTTATCCTAACTTACTGAGCTGTGGTTGCTCACATCCCTATAGACGTCATGCAGGTGCTGGCTAAGGAGCGGTAAACAACTACTCTGAAACTAGCAACTGTTGGATCTTGGAGAGTGAGGAAAAACATTTGAAGAATAAACACATATTTTTTTTAAGGTCTAAGCTTTCACTTTAGAATTTCTTTTTTTTTCATTTTTGAATAATGTAATAACTAGGAAATATATTACGGAGAAATATTGTAAACTTTAATTATAATAACTGAATTATAGTATATATATATATTTCATCACTTTCTTAGGTAAATAATTTATTTAAATTTTAAACTGTTTACTTCAAAGTGGGTTAGTCATGGACACCTTGTGTAGATCAGGTTTAAGATAGTGGTTATAAGGCCAACTTCTATCTTAGAATGGTTTACATGGTATGGCTATTACGACTCTGCCGCTTCAGGGTGTGACATGTTAATCTTAGAAGAGTATGAAACCTGATAAGAATCTGCAGGATGTTTTGAATAGAGTAGCTTATTGGTTCCAAATTCATCGAATAAAACTTGATCAAAATACTAGTAAGAGTGTAGAGAGATTGAGAAGATCAATTGGTGAATTAGTTAAAATAGAATCAATTAAAATCTTGAGAGAGAGCCTACATAAGTCATCTAAGATTACATGTCCTAGTGAATGTTAGTAAGCCTCTTATATCTAGGTTATGGGTTAAAAGACCGGATGGTGACAAATATAAGGTATCGATGAAGTATGAAAGGTTATTAGATTTGGATGGAGTTTGGTCGATTGGCAGTATCATCAGTAGGTGATAATTAATTCATGTTTGCCTTTGATGATGTATGTAGGGTAAACATAATTTTGCCTTAGTCAATTATGGGTCATGTGTTAATCTTAGAAGAGTAAGAAACCTTATATAAATGTGCATGATGTTTTGAGCTTATTAGGTCCAAATTCATGGAATAAAACCTAATCAAATAATTAGTGAGAATGTAGAGAGATTGAGAAGATCAGTTGGTGAATTAGTTAAAATAGAATCAATTAAAATCACTCTTAGGAGCCTTCATAAGTCATCTAAGATTAAATGTCCTGGTGAATGTTAGTGAGCCTCTTATAGCTGGGTTATGGGTTAGAAGATTGGATGGTGACAAATAGAAGGTATTGGTGAAGTATGAAAGGTTATTAGATTTTTACTTTGTACATAGAAGATTAGTGCATGTAGTAAGGGGTTGTTCTTACCCACGAGATTCTAAAGAAGCTTTTGGGCCATTTATGAGGGAATCAAGTATTTGGAATAATTGGTGAGAGGACGGTAAATGGAAAAAAAAAAAAAAAGGAAGCTAGTAGTGTAGAGAAATTGTGATGAAGAGAATGTAAGCCAAGCTGTTTTAATCAATCAATCCAAATTCAAATACAATATCTTCCCTTAAACACATAATTGTAATTACCCTCAAGCCTCTAAAACCTCAACAACTTGTTGCTGCAACTAGTGAATCTACCTTTATTCTCATTCCCTTCAAATATGACCTTCATGTAAACACTGAACCTATCATGGTGAACGCTTCCCCTAGCCTAAAACTTAGTTTACAATCTTATTTATGCCCATCCTCATTACCTTCTTTAGTATCATCCTTATCCAACAACCTAGACACTATTGAAAACCAATTTAGACCCCTTTGCCCTCTAACTAAGGATTTAGCTATTATAGTAGGGATGGTGGGTGTTAAGAGGAGATAGGATGTAGAGGCAGAGAGAAAATTTATAAAAAATTAAGAGTTGAGGAAGTTATGGAGAGTGAAAGGGAAGAGATGGGGAAATGAGTGGTGGTTAAAGGAAAAAAGAGTGAAAAGAAAGGTACAAATCTGCTTATATATCTAAATATGTAAATTAAATGGAGTGATTGCCATTATTTTGCTAGTGTTTGATGCTAGCAGTCATTTAATTAGAAGAATGACTTAAAATCACTCAGATACATTTTTTGATGGGAAAGTTAAATTATGGAAGGTGTTAAAAGACATTGCAAGTTATTAGTTTGAACCCTAAATGTGTATAGGAGATTTTGCATTGTGATGAAAGAAGGAGGAAGAAGAAGTCAAAGACAAATTTATGATTTTCAAAATATGGTTTCAAATGCAGGACTTATTAATGTACATTTTTAAGGGCCTAAGTTTACATAAGATAATAACAAGGAAGAAGGGGTAAGAGTAAAAGAAAGAATTGATAGAGGTCTTAGATCCTCAAGTTGGTTGAGGAAATTTCCTAATAGACAAGCTATGCATTGCTCTTTTATAGGGTTTGATCATACAACAATTATTCTTGATACATTGAAGAAAGAAAAAAGAGGAAAGAAGTTTCTTTTTGAAAATATGTGGTTAAAGATAGTTAGGTGGCTAAAGAGAGGGTTGATCTGCTGTATGTTATGAATTTATTAAGTAAATGTTAGTTTAATTTACAATAATGCAGTAGAAGGTTTTTTCTTGATAATAGAAAGACGTTTGATGAGTTTTTTTAGTAATTTAGCTAAAGCTCAAGAAGAAGGGTATGTAGTTGAGGACGAGAATATTCCAGGGAAGTTAAATAATGTTTAGGAACCTAAAGAACTCTATTAGCATCAATGAGCTAGGCTTAATTGGATTAAGTATGAAGATCAAAACACTCTTAGTTGGAGAAAGTGAAATAAAGTCTATCGCATTAAAGGAATAGATGGGGAGTGGATTAAGGAGGAACAAGGGAATATGGAGGAGTTTGTGTCAAATTACAACCGACTCTTTAGAGCATCGAATAAAGCAAGTCAACAAGAGTGTTCAAATTAGGTGCTACAGTTAATTACAGAAGAGATAAATGAAGTTTTATGTGATGAAATCACAAATTTAGAGGCAAAACAAGCGATGCTTCAAACTAGTGCAATGAAAGCCTCCAAACCCGATGGATTCCTTGGTATTTTCTAGCATTCTCATTGGAGTTTTGTTGGAGGGGAGATCACTTCACCTGTTCAACAATTCTTTCGATCAAGTCAAATTCCCTTAAACTTCATCTCTTTAGACATTATCCTCATTCCAAAAGTCCAAAATCCCCAATTTTGTCTCAATTCAGATCTATTAACTTGTGTAATTTCCTTTATAAAATCATTTAAAAAATATTAGCTAATAGGCTAAAACTTTTCCTAAATGCACTAATAATTGAATAACCAAAGGAAATTTATTTCAGGACGATTAATCAAAGATAGTATTGTTATAGTACATGAGGTTTTTCACTTTCTAAAGAGCAAAAAGAAAGAAAGGGATGCTTTTTGTGTTATAAAAGTGGATATGAATAAGGCTTACGATCATATAGAATGAGGATTTCTTAAAGATGTGTCGTTGAAGTTGGGGCTTAGCATAGATGGATTAATTCGATGATGGCTTATGTGACTTCAATAACATATAATGTGACTATTAATGGAAAATGTGATGGACAAGTGATTCCTTCTGGGGGACTTCAACAAGGAGATCCCTTATCTCCCTATCTTTTTATATTAGTGGCTGCTATTTATCTAAAGGTGTTTTGCAATTGATTAAGCATAATAAGTCTAGAGGCATTGTTCCAAAGAGTGGTTGCCCTATTTTATCTCATCTCTTGTTCGCTGATGATTCTCTTTTCTTTACAAAACTAAGGAAGGAAAGTATAGAAAATTTGCTGAGAGTAATCAGTATGTACTATGAGGCATTTGTTCATAGGGTTAACTTTAATAAATCCTATGTATATTTCAATTCTAATGCAAGTGATGATGTGAAGGAAGAGGTGAAAGGGTATTTGGGTATGGATGTTACTCAAAATCCCAATAAATACTTAGGAGTGCCAACCATTTATAGAAGAAATCTAAGACAAAGGCTATAGGCTATGTAAAGGAAATAAATTATAGTAAATTAAAGGGTTGGAAATTGAGATTCCTCATGCCAATAAGAAGGGAAACACTCATTAAATCTGGGGTGGCAGCTATTCCAATATACTCCATAGGTTGTTTCAAACATACGAAAATGTAGTTGTAATGAAGTAAATTCGATTCTAGCTAAGTTCTAGTAGGGTCAAAGAGAATGTGAAGGTAAGATACATTAGATTAACTAGACAAAGTTGACTCAAGCTAAGGAGAAAGGAGGACTAAGATTTAGAGATCTACATGACTTCAACTTAGCTTTGCTGACGAAGCTAGCATAGAAAGTATAAGCATGTCCTAATGTTCTTTGGGTTAAAGTCTTTAAGGGATTATACTTTCCCTAGTATGTGTTTTTTTGAAGCAACAAAAGGATGAAGAACATTGCACAGTTGGTTGAGTCTATTGGAAGGGCAAAAAAGTTTTGAAGGAAGGCAGTATGTGAAAGGTAAGAAATGGTGAGGAGGGAAATCTTGGATAGATAAATGAATTCGGCTTTGGTGAATGGAAAACTATGTAGTAGAGGTAGAGAAGTAGATGAAGAGATAAAGGTAAGCCAATTGATAAACATGGATTAAATATTGTGGAATTTGAACCCTATAAAAGAGATTTGTAGAGAAGAAGAGTTAAATGTAATAAGAATCCTAACCTTATGCCAAATGCTAGGAGAGGATGAAATTATATGGCCTTAGGAGAGAAGTGGTGAGTGCTCTATAAAATCTACATATCACTTCATTCACTTGAAGGATATCAAGCATGACATCCCCTCATCATAATCAACACCCCAATCGGTAGATTGGAAGGTAATTTGGAAATACATATATATATATATATATATATATATTTTCCCCAAAATAAGGCACTTTATGTGGAAAGTAATTCAAAATATAATTCCAACTGCACTAAGTCTTATTTGTAAGAGAGTTATTTCAAACCTTAATTACAAGATCTATGGGGAAGTAGAGACAATGGAACATGCCTTATTGCTTTATGAATAGACTAGATCTATAGAGTTTGGTAGTTTAGGTTTGGTTTTTTATAGAAATAATGTGTTGAGCTTTCTAAAATGGTAACAAGATTTTCAATCGATGTAACGTTTTTTTGGGGAAGTAAGAATAGAGATAGAATGTAAAGTTGCTTTACTCTATTAGCTTATATGGTGTGAAAGATGTAGATTTGTTTTTGAAGATGTATGCCCAAACCCTAATTGAATTTTACAAAAATTCAATTCTTCTTACCTAAAATGGGAGAGTTGTCATAAAAAGGTACTATCTCTTGAGCTTTAGACACACAGAGAACCTATGAAACCTTAAGAACCACCTATGAATCGTTTTGTCAAGGTGAACATTGATGTTTCTTGGGTAAAAGGTTATGAGATGGGAAGAATTTGTATAATGGCCAAAAACAAGAAAGGTACTCCTATTTAGGGTAAAAGTGAAGATTACTTTATAGTTGATCCAGAAGCCCTTAAGTGTAAAGCTTTTCTCTTAGGGTTACAAATGATAAAGGAAAGAGGATGGGATATAGTTATTCTTAAAACAGTGCATCTTGTGTGTTTGATTCAGTTAATAATTTTATACAAGGATCAAGCCCATGCCACAAAGTAAACTGGATAGCTCATAGCTTATTAGATGACATTTTGTCAAAAGCTGCAAGATATCGTGAAAATAAAGTATTACTTTTTAGAAAATGTAATAAAAATGCCAACTCAGTGGCAAATTAGGTATCCTCTTTTACTAAGAGGGGAGTTTATCTTATGGATTAGTGATCTGACCCCTTATTCACCCTCTAAAGGCTTATCAAGTTATATTTGTATGTTTGTAATTTTCTTTTATCTTCAATGGTACATCATCTGTTGTCCTAAATGATGGTTGATTTCTATTAAGGAAATCACTTTTGTAGCAAAAAAAAAAATTACATATATATAAAAATATATATATATTTAGTCTAGTCAGTACTTAGATTATATAAAAGTGAATAATAACATGAACTTAATTATATAGTAGGATCCATAACATTGTTCTCGACATTGCTTGCAATTATAGGATACAATTTCTTATAAAAGGTTTTCGGATAACCAATAATTTCTTAATGATTATCATTAATATTGAAAATCCCCTTTCTGGCTATATCTTAATAGTTTATCTAATCTAGATTTCTATGTTTTGATGATAATTAAAAGAAATTTAAACCTAGTTCTTAAATTCTTATCAAAAGCTTTTATATCTACCAGCTATAAAACTCATTGAGTAATCATAGTAAACAAGCCTAACCTAAAATTAGGCTTTGACCGCTACAAACATTTAACACTAAACGGCATCACCAAAAGTAAATAACATGACAAGATTTTATACATCAACTAGTATGAATATTGTTCCTTTACATGCATGGAATAGCTCTAAATTTCCTCTTCCATTGTTGAGCACATAATTCTTAACAACTTTTCTTATCATTTATTGCTTTTCAACTACAAAACAACACTTAAGTCAAACAAAGTAGGATTTAATTTAACCCATGATCCATATATACAGAGGCAACTTCATTTAAACAAATTCTAACAATAGGTTGATTTTGCATCAAAGGAATTACTTTGTATAACTATACCCTACTTATGTTCTTAAGCTTCATTTAGCCGACTTTCATTAGAAGAACTCCATGGAACTTCAATCGATAAATCTCTTAGAATCATTCAACCGAATTATCCCAAACTTTAGATATTCTTCACTCACCTCCTAGACTTGATGGTATTATATCTTTTGCACTCTAGAAATTCTTCCACCAAAAATATTTCTTTTTAATAAAATGTAGTTCATTAAAATATAATTAAGGCAATTATAATTACCGAGGTAATACCTCGCAATTTTCATAGACTAGTTCAGTAGAAAATAATTAGTACGTTTAGATTAGGTTAATAGACTTAATGATCAAGGTGGTAGTTTAAAAAATTGTAAGCCAAATAATGAGCTTAATATATATATATATATATAAAGCAATCGATATAAAAGGCTAGTAATCCACCACATTCTTTACTAATTAATTCACTAATCTATAAGGTAGGAGGATGGCCTTCAAGAGAGAGATGGGGGCTTAGCAGTACGAAGGCATGCTAATCTCTTATGCCAACTAAAAGGCTAGTAAAAGAATTTGATGAAGAAAAGGAATGGAACCTGAAATCGCCATTTTATTCTAGTCCATGAACATAATCATTTGATATAGCTGTTCTATGATATGGGTATATTTCAAGAGAAAATCTACATTTACGAAATTTGAACAAAACATTTATTTAAAGCTTTGAGATTAAATATTCCTAGGTTTTTTATTTATAAAATAACTTAAAAATAAAAGATGGATATGAATAATTAATTTAATTGATGAGATGCTACAATTAAGTTGATTGAATTAGGGTTTCATTTAATTTAACCTAATATATCAAAGACACCATAAATTAAATCAAACATAAGGCTTTTTATTGCCACAATTCTTTAGAAAGAATCAACTAAATCAAAATTAAAAGAGAACGATGTACTGTTTAGACATTTTTTGTAATCGATGGTAAACTAATTGAATAATGTTCTTACAATAAGTATTTATACTAAAACCTTGAAATCCTTAAGGCAAAAGTAGGAATTAGACTCTAATAAAAGGACTAAAAGGTAACATCCAAATAGAATAACCTATGAACTAATAAAATAATATCAAAATGCCTAATATGCTAAAACAACGAAAAATATCAAATCCTCATAAGATAATTTATTTAGCCTAAGGAATTTGATCCATATCATCACCACTGGGTTGGAAGAAATCTATTGAATCTAAAATAACTATCCTCTTGATCAAAAATAAATTTGTAAAAGAAAAACACAATAGATGTATGACGGTATAGCCGTGTTTGGAATGTTATCAACATCCCATGATCCTTCCACTTACCACATATTCTATCAAGTAGATCTAAGGAAACTCAATGAACATAATATTCCAATTACCTTACAATTGTTAGATTTCATAACAAAAGACATCTGGCCTTGTTGCAACTTTGCAAACTTAGTGACATCAGGTGCCGTGAATTGAACTGCAATTGTAGTCTAAAATCCATATGTAGATGCTTACGTCTATGGATCCTCTATTACTTCCTCAGCACCTTATATTTCACTCTTTACATTAGTTTTTTCCCTTCCCAAATCTTTTCTCTTATTAATAACCTCTTATATAGTTTCAATCTCAGTATTTATCTTTATAGCTAATGGAATCCTCTCATTCTTATTTAAACCTATAGTAACGCATTCCTAAACAACTACTAAAAATTTCTTATTCTTCTACTTCTTTTGTTTCTACTGTAGTTAATTCCCTTTAGGAGGATTCATTTATGACCCCGCAACTTTAATATCACTCAAGCTTAGAGAAATTACTACTACCCTTTTGCAATCCTTCACAAGAGTATAAACAACACGATGATCATCATAAACTACTCTTTTATCCTATATGAGACAAGGTAGTATGTACCACATCACACACAATTTTAGTCAAATATTTCCTTGGAAATAAAATTAGCATACTTACCTACTCAGCGATATAACTTAATTCCCTAATATTCTTATTAAGCATAAAGGGTTGTAGATGAGCTAGAGTTAGCACCTTTAGCCTATCCACCATAGCCTTAACAATAATAATGGCATAACTATCATGGACAACTATGATAGCACATGCCACATTGTTAACATAGCACTTTGTATGAGATAAATTCTTTACTTACTTACTCATTTCATTCTTTATACTAAACTTTTCAATAATAATTTTTTATTTATCTTCTTTTTCTAACCACTAAACTCAAAATTAAAAATTTCAAAATTTATTTTTTCATTAATAAATGCAAATTATTATTATTATTTTGCTAACTAAAATGTTGGGAAGAGAAATTCAAAATTCACATCAAAATTCAATCATCATCTTCTTCCTAACTTATGCACTTTGTCACTACATGTAGCTACACAAGACAGCTACTTTTGAGATCATAGCAATAGCAAAGTAATAGCAATCATTGAAAAGATGAGTACATAGAATAACGATGGAAGTGAACAATTGGTAGCCACTCTCTCACTTGCGCACAACACTTGAAACTACAAGTTATACACCACTAAATTATCACAACCTTTGCCAAACTTCAATACTGCTTAACCCTAATAAGTTTACATTTCCTCTACAAATTAACATAACCAAATCAATATGCCTATGATTGAAACCATCAGCACCTTCAACTAAGACCACAAAAGCCCCACAATCCTAACCCAAAAGCAACCCTACACAACCTACATTAAAAATCATATGAAATTTGTCCATATCATAGAAGATAGTGCTTAAGCTAGAAAGAGCTAAGTATTTTTACTTTACTTTCTGTTGAGATTTTTCCTTGTAAATTCATGGTCATATTTGATTCTTAGGTTCAAGGAGATCTTATTGCCAAAAATTTGGGGACAGATCTTCTCTAACTTGAGCTGATGATGAGATCAAATTCCTCATTTATGTACTTTGGAGACTTATTGAAAAATATGGACATATGGTGACTTTTGCTTGAGTTACATGAATTTGCATTGGAATTGGATAAACTTTACATGGGATATCGAAAGATCGCAACAATGTAGAAGCTAGATATGGACGTCCATTTTTTCATGAAGACTATTATTTTGTTTATTTAGTCAATTAGATATTTAATAGTTATTTTTTTAATTATTATTTCTTGCAATTAAATCATTTTATTTAGTCTTTATTACTAGTTGGTATTATTTATCCTGAGGATGTTAAAGTATTTTTATATTCATGTTCACAAAAACATTAGTCAAAATTAAATGATTTTTGTGTAAACCAAAAGCTATTGCTATTCTTACTCTGAATTTATCGATTCAATCAAATTTTGACATTTAAATCCCTGATCTTATCAATTCTTTCCATAGAATTATGGCAATCAACAAAACCTTCTTATTTAATTTAATTTGTATTATCTTATACATATTGAATTGAATTAAGCAAGACCCTAGCTTAATTAATTTAATTGCAACATCATAAACTTACCGGTTAGATTAATTGTTTATACCAACTTTTATTTCCAATTGTTTCATAAGTCAAGAACCAAATCTACCTATATGAGATTTGAATGGATCATTTTTCTAAGGATTTAAAATTGAGCATTTTTAGGTTTCTGATTGATGAAACAACTGGAAAATAAAAGATAGATATGGATAATTAATTAATGAGTTATGATGCCATAATTAAATTAATTGAACTAGGCTTTCATTTAATTCAATCAAAAAAGTTAAAGATGCTACAAATTAAATTAAAAAAGAAGGTTTTCTATCACCATAACTCCTTGGAAAGAATTGATTAGATCAAGTGTTAAAAGAAGGATGATGTTCTCTTTAAAGTTTTAACAATCAACAGTCAACTAACTAAATAATGTTCTCATGGCAAGTATTTATACTTGTTGTTATTAGTTTTTAGTAAGCTCGTTAAGGTTATAAGAAACGTGCAAAATGAGCACATAAGCTTTATAGTTCAAATGCTCGTTCGTGATGTCAATCAACATCATGATTGGAGATAAGATATAAATAAATGAGGAATAGAGTAAGAGAAAACAAATTAATACAGTTTACAAAAGTTATAATTTTTGGTAATATAATGAAATGAGTGACAGGATGTTAGCAATGAAGAATTATGTCAAAAACATTAATGACTGTTTTAAATATAATAATTTACTTATAAAAATCTTGGATCAATCTAAGGAATATTATAACAAATGTAGTAATGACATCATCATAAACAAATGTAATTAATAAATAAGCTTATGTAAAAATATGTAATTTATCAATTGACTAAAGACACAGAAAAAAAAAACTTAAATACAAATGATAAGATTTGAGCTTGTAGTGTAAATGGGAGAGGAATAAACATAAGAAAATTACTATTTTGTCCTTGATATTATTATGCCAAATTTATATAATATGTTTTAATAATTTTTTAATATGCTTTAGGAGTACTTTAAGGAGACACTTGGTTAAGGTCCTAAACAACTACATTTTGCTTATTTAGAGTTCTTGTGTTCTAAAGGCAACTAAATTTCATCTAAACTCCTGCATGTACTAAGATTTGGACCCTAACATGGTATTCTCAAATTCATGCAAGCCTCAGATGGCTTGCCACAATATTATTTATACAAAAAGGTCAAGTGCTAAACATTTTAACAACCATACACTCTTTTACAAGCTAACAACTACTTTAAAGTTAGATAAGATCAACATGCAAGCATGGGTATGTATAGAAATCAACTTAAAACACTTTAAATGGCACAAATATGGAAGATTTAGGGGCTACCATTACAAGAAAAAATACACACATAACTTGTTTTAACAAGGTAGACTTAAACTGAAATGGAGTGTGAAGATCTTACCCAATCTTTTAACATAAAAAACAACTTAGATGATAGAAGCAAATCGTGGAGCTACCATCTATTGTGTGTGTTCTTAAGATGTTTTGAAAAGAAAATGAGAATGGTGAGGTAAAGGAACAAAAATGGTGAGAAAATATGATGAGGATGGTGGCATTGTTTTGTGTGAGAGAAGAAGAGGAATGAGATTGTTTAAATTTACGTTTTGTTTTTATGGTTTACTGTGAGATCTAAAAAATTAGCAATTTAGATATAGTACCTAAATTTAGTGCAATCATCAAAGTTATTTGTTTGAACAAAATATAAGCCTGCAACATAGTAATTCAATTTAGTACATAAACTTAGGGCATTTGTGAAAGTTGTCCGTTGAAGCCTAAATTTTGCAACGATATTAGGAAAAAATTATTCGAAGTGACCCTATGAGATTTGATATGGGAAAATGGAATAGTAAAATAATAATATAGTAAAAAAATAGCAAACCATATTAATATTACTCATTTTATAATAGAAACATAAAATTCAAGTTCCAATAATCGACTAATTATTGAGGATAAATTATTGGAGCAATAAATATAATAAAATGACATGAAAAAATATTTACTAAATATGCATATACACTAAATATATATTTAATATGTAAATAGGTATACCCATAAATCAATGGAACTTCACAATAAATAAATAATATAACTAAAATAGTTAGATAAATGTTGAATACTTAACAAGCTAAGTGTAATAAGGACAGGGTAAATTACAACACAGGAGATCAACATTTAGGGTAAAGTTCAAATAGGAAATCTAGATTTCAAAAAGTTCATTTAGGCGATCAACATTTGGTTAAGTGGGTCATCCAAGGGTTTCCATTACTAGGGAGTCAAGACAGTACTATCTTTATCATATATGGTACATTGAAGCACATGTACATGATGACATGAATTTAAAAAAAAAAAAATAGGGACATGTATGGTATGTGTTGACATAGAAAAAAATACAAAAAACCAAATAAAACCCAACTAGAAACAAATAATTACAAATCCCTCCCATAATTACAACACAACTCTTTAAATCAAAACCCTAATCCCAAACGCATTGACAACCCTTAATGTGAGGAAGCCTAAATTGAAACCTAATTGAATCTACAATAAAAAAAACGAAGTCAATCTCTGGTTAGTTTTCTCATGTCTATTAATTCGAATGATTTGATTTCACATGTCTTTATTTATTTTACTTGCTTCCATTCCATTTAAGAACTATTAGTTAGGTCTAAGTTGTTTACTAGGAATGACATTGTAGAGGCATGGTGTAATTGTTTTCCACTATGAAGAGATGTTTTTCATTTGCAATTTTTTGGGTATGGAGATGCACGATGTGTTGAATTTTGATTTTCACTGTGCATCGTTGATGTATGGCACATTGAATTTTTTTGGGTTTTTTTTTTTTTGCAATTTGTTAGGTTTTTTATTGCAATTGTCTAGGTTTGTACACAATTCTAGTTAGCGAGTATAAAGAGGTATATAGGATATGTGACCATAAAATAATCAAGGTTCACAAACTTTCCCGCTATGAAGATTGGCTATCTATATGCATTCAGTACCATTATTATAATATTGTATCTTTTTGGTCTATTATATTACTATTGTAGCTTATTAGTAATACAACGTCTGTAAAGGACATTTAGTTGGTCCTTTTTAAAAGATAGAAAAAAATAAAGCACAAGGTTGTCTATTTACTTTATTTAATACAATGTGTGTAAAGGACAATGCGTGCCAAGCTGTTGATTAGTCCAAGCAATTAAGGCTATCTACGAACAGCATTACAATATCACTATAATTTACAATATCAACTACAATATGATTGTCTTCCTCTTTCAATAACAGAACTTGGCATCATAACAATATTGAAATTTAAGATCATTGTAATTCAACATCATCAATAGCTTTACAATATCAACTGCAAAGAACACTAACCATGAAAAAATAAGGCAATAAGTTGATATCATTATCTTCCTCTTTTAGGAGTTTGCCCTTTCCTTCAAGGTAGCTAGAATTTCCTTCATTACTACCAACTTGATGGGACATGCATATTTGAACCTATAGAGTCGCCCAACTGCTTAAGAAGTTTCAAGACCACCTCCTTCGTACACTTAGGCATCGCCGAGTCTACCCACTTGAAGAATGCATAGTTCCCTTCACTTCTATGATGTGGACATTTGTGGAATCTCCTCTCAGGATTGCATTTCATCCAGCTTGTTTGCTCTGTGATAACAAGCCACAAAGCAATATTCCATGCAATCGTCACTATTGGAGTTCCTAATAAATGATGAACCTCGCATGACACCAAGGGTTATGGAACTCTTACCTAACCTTCTTCTAGCTGGTAATTCAGAGAACATCTGGTAGCAAGTTCTTAGTTACCTTAAAAAAACTTACAGAAAAATGAGGTAATAAAAAATATGGAACACAATATTAGTAACAAGAATTTAAGCCAAACACTTGCTTTCTACAGAAACTAATGCAAAGTAATCTTTATACATATCTGGCATTTAAAAAAATAAAATTAAAAGGATGGATAGAAAGTTATTTGTAAATAACTATAGGCAGGTTTCATACTTATGCTTCTAGATCATTCAAACAAAAACTTTGCCATAAGATTTCACCAATTTCATCCAAATATCCACCCTACAAATAACCTAAACTCGTTACATCGAGATAAAAGAGAAGAAAACATAGGATAACTTATTAGATTAATGCGTTGATTTGTATGATTGTAACTTCAATTAGGTTTCGATTAAGATTTCAACAGCGATTTCCAATCGTTCTTTGAGGATCAGGGATTGAGCAGGGGGAATTGGATATGACATTTTAGGCTTTAGGAATTCAAAGTTGCTAAATTCAGGTTCATGTGTAAGGGTTTCGATTTTCAGCTTCTTTGCATTTAGGTCTCTACTAAGGTTTGGGATTACAATTTTTAATTTAGAAAGCTTACTATTTGGGTAGGGTGTTTTTTACTTTTACTACTTTAGTATTCTTTTTTTTTTTTTCTATGTAATAGGGTACCTTTTTTATGTGTCCACATTTTATGTGTGTACGTCTAATATGCCATATAGGATAAGGATAATACCGTTATAATGCCCTAGTAATGGAAACCCCTACATGACTCACTTAACAAAACATCGATCTCCTAAATGAACTTTTTGAAACGTGGATGCTATATTTAAATTTTACCCCCAAACATTGATCCTTTATACTATAATTTACTTAATAAGGAAAGCAATAGCATTAACATAGCAACCACAAATTGATAGGAAATGAGAATAGCTTTAAATGAGCTAATGGAGACCTAAACTATATAATAAAGGCTAATTAGGACACCTTTATAAAATGTAGGAAATCTCCATCAACTCCTTAGGCACTATATGAGTACATTTCTAGTTACATATCTTATTTTGGCTAGAATAGTATTTTGAGAACATCAAAGAGTTCTCTAAAAGCATCAAATTTGGGGAAAATAAAGATACAAGTGAGATTTGAATTGATTGCATAGTGTTTAAGTATTGAATCAAGACTTGAGTGAGACCACCATCAAGGTTCGATAGGAAATACCTTGATAAGAGCTCTTAATATACCCCCTTTACCAAACCATAGCCAAAGATCGTCATATTAATGAGTTTCATTTTTTAATCTAAATTTCATTTAATTATTGAAAGTATTAAATCATGTAGGAAAATTCTAGAAATATGTATTTTTAGGTTATTTTTTATATAGTTTCATAGGAAAATATTATTGGCATGAAATTAAGTAGCTGTATATATTGCTTATAGAAATAACTAAAATTGGATGAAGATTCAAATCCATTTTTGAATACCCAAATGAAATAGTTTCTAATTAAAAAAATTTCTATAATTTACCTATTATATTTGAAGTGATGCTACAGAAAAAGCTTTGCCAAAACTATTTTCTATTAACTTGTTAATATTAGAGCTAATAATCATGTCATAATTAGAATTAATGGGATTATACTTAATTTTCTTCATGAAATTCACTTAAACCTTAAACTTAGTTTCTCAGAAATGTAATTTAATGAGACATTGTGATCTTAGAATGAATCTAATTAACGGAAGTAATGGGTTTTAAGAATATGTAAGTTTGGTGACTAAATTTTAATATTTTCTAATACATGACTTTGATGTTTGTTTAAGGGAGTTAAATGTAGTGTTCAATGGAGATGTAACGGGATAGAACTTGGATTAGAAGTTGCTCGCTGTTGTTAATTGAAAGAAGGGTAGAGTTATGGAAATATAGTTGAATATGTAACACTTATATAGAATTAGAGGATATTTAAGAAGATTTGTCAAATAAATATTATACTAAAACATATTTAGATGTTGATTCAAAAGATGTTAATGTATCATGACTCATAAAGTAGGTCAAAGAATGTTTTTAAGAACTTAGCAGTTAACTAAATTCAAATGATGTTTCATAGGGTGATTTAGAGAATAACCTAGAGGATAGCTTAAGTAGGAATCAATTTAAAATGACCTTAAAACTAAATACCTAAGTATAATAGCTTTCCAAACTAAGATTAACAAACTCAGTAGTAGCAAAAATAGATAGGATAATTGATTTAGATGAATACCAAAAGCGTCATTTATAATATAGAAACTTTTAGTGAAGGAATGCACCATGATTGCACCTAGTTGAGCAACAAGTAATCCAAGTAAATTGGGATCAATGCTCCACCACATTTCAGAATGTTGTTTCTTAATACTTGGTGACTAATGTGTGTTTTGCTTTTGGATATAAGTAGCCAAATATGCACATGTATTGTGTATGATTAGTATTGATATGATGTTGTCTGAGTTAAGCTCTATGTTGTGCTTGTTTTGTATATCAATTGGCTGTTTAAAACTGGTTAATTACCTTTGGAAAACGAATTAACCTGAACTTAACCTAAATTCTAACCGGCTACACGTTGCAACCCATTAAGCGACGATTAGGGTTCTTCAATTAATACAAACCCCTTTCGAAAAGGATAGCTGAAATACTCCATTCCTCACCCTTAGTCAAGTTAAGTGATAAAATAGGAGATTACAATAAAGTTAAGACACTGGTTCGAAGGTAGTTGTGGTAGGAGGGATATCTCCATTACATAAGCCTAGATTTGTCATAAGTTATTGCACTACGTTGAAACTCCTAAAACCTATATTAAAGTAGGTACAATTACTCTAATCTTACAATAGATTGGATAATGTCATGCAATGGTAATTTGCTTGTTCATCTTGCATCTAAATTACTTGGATGACAACCTTGCTTACCTTGCAGTGTATACATGCTTCTATCTCCATGCCGCTTACTGAGTTATAGTTGTGCACTTTCCAGTAGACTGTTTTTTGCAAGTCAAGAGTAGTTGTGCTAATGTAATCCAATGTCAACCTAATAGTTGATGAGGTTAGGGAGTGAGGGTTAATGAAGATGAGGCTAAACTTTTATTTATTTTGGAATTTCATTTGTCTTTATTGAAACTAATAGGGCCACCACAAGTGACAATAGTTTCTGTAGTTGGTTTGTAAGGTAATATTGAATGTAATACCACTTAAACTTACAAGATTTCTTGGTATGTATAAAGTTCTATACTAAAGAGTATGAATTGAGAAATTATTTTGTAAGTGTCGAGCTCTATTTCAATTTTCCTTAATTTAATCTATGTTAAGATCAGCTCGCTTAATATAAATTTCTTGATATAAAATTAAGGAAAAACATTTTTAAAAAAATGTTTAGAAAAAAAATATTTTGAAAAAATAATTGGAGTCACCAACTAGTTAAATTGGTAAAAAGTGAATTTAGAGTTTTTAGGTGAGAGAATTCTAATTTAGCCACTAGTCTGTAAATATTCTTAAAAAATTATCTTTTTTTTAGAAAATTAAACCAGAAAATCTAAGTTTCGGTGCTAACATATTAAGATTAAGTCACATGTAAAAATTAAAAAAAAACTAACGAGCTTTTATTTTTTTTAATAATTTTTTAAAAAATGCTAAAATACATATAGATATAAAAAAAATGTAGTTAAAATGAATTTTTAATAATTTTTTTATTACGAATTTTCAAAAAAAAATTATTTTTTTTTATGGTTGCCTCAAAAGTGCCTATGTACCTGCTAGTCGGAATCAAACCAATGTAGTTTTTTTTTTTAAAAATGATTTAGTGAGTTGATTTTTTTTTTTAAATTAAGCTAGATTTACATTAGTTATTAATTTATTATTATTTTTTTAAAAAACTTAAAATATCTAATTTTAAAAATTAATTTTATAAAAAAAAAACCTTAACTAACTAAATCTTCTGAAAACTCCAATTAAGATTTTTTATTTTTTAAAAAACCACTACATGCCAAAAATGAATTTTTCTTAAATCTTAAATACAATATTTACTAAGATACGAAATTTAGATACGTATATTCTCCAAAGATATGAATATCGGAGTAAAAATATGCAACTTTTCTAAAAAATGCAATTCTTAGTTAAAAAAATGCAATTTAACTAAAAAACATGAAATTAATCAATTTATCTAAAAATTGCAAAACTACATGCAATATAGTCAATTAAAATTTATTTAAAAAAACCAGCATTAAAAAAAGTTAGTAAAATAATTATAAAAAAATCAAAATAAATAACTAACTAAAATAATTTACTCAATTACCTAAACGGGTCAGATTATGTACGTGATCAGCATGTTCATGCTGTAAATTGATCGTAGACAATGGACATGCACTGTAAGTTGTAGTGTGCTGGATGCATTGATTCATGCATGCTTATGTGTTAATTAGTGAAGTGTAGTGTAGTGATCAGTATATGTTGTGTTCGTATGACAATGAGTAGAAATAGATTGTTAGATGCATGTGTGCATTGTGCTAGACAAACGCAAATAGTGGTATGTGTGAGTAACTGTGTGCGGAAATTGTACGTGATTGAATGACCATGGATGTATAGTGTAAATTATGTGTGTTAACTGTGGCGTAAAGTGTGTGCATATGACGTGAAGTGACTGTGTGAGTAATAAGTGTATGGAAATTGTGAGTGGGGAGTGAGAAAATTGTAGGTGTGACATGATTAAGTTATGAATGAGTATGTGTGTTAGTGACGTGATTGAATGTCTAACAGTGTAAGGACAGTGAAGTTTACGTGAAGGTAGGCTTTATGTGTTTGTGATTTTGGTATAACTGTGAAAAACATCTCTTTTTCAACCCCTATTATCCACTATTTTTAAGCCATCAATTTGAATCTTTTAGATCTTTTTGGATCAAGATTCTATCTTAACAAATTCAAGATATGATGATACTCGATTTGGATTTATTAAATTTATTGAAGATTTAACCTAGTTTTTAGAAACCCTACATTGATTTGGGCTTTTTATATTAGCTTGACTCAGTCTATCTTAATTTAGCTTAAAATACTCACTAATTTATTTAATAAATCCTAAGTTTATTTAGCCTAATATAAATTAGATAAAAAATTTGCTTTATAATGGACTAGAATAAAAAAATATTTTTATTGAAGCCCAACTATTTAAGACTTAGAATTTATTAAATTGAATATACATCTTCAACAATTGTTCACGACCCTAAATGACTGACTCAGCTCAATACTTTTATTATTATTATTTTTTCATTTTTTTCTTATTATTTTTATTTTTTAATTTATTTTCAAATCTGGCTTAATAAGAAAAGAATCTTTAGGATAGCAAAAATGAGGTGTGAACAACTGCTTCTCTATGTAGTGAAGTTTAATTAAAACTTCGCTATAAAGACAAAAGAGATGCTCATTTTTGCCGAATCCTATCTTAAATTGATAGGGTGAGAATTGTTGACTTGAATGGTTAGTTGAGTTGTGTCTCATCTTGAATAAGGATACCGACTTAAAAGGTTGATGCAAAAAATAAATTGCTTGACTTGAAAGGATGGGACAAAGGAATAGGAGGTCCTTCTTAAAAGGATGAGGTAAAGGAATAAGAACCTATCTTGAAAGGACAGTGTAAAGGAATAGGAGGAACTATCCTGAAAATATAGGGTGAAGAAATAAGGGGCTCATTTTGAAAGGACAAGGCAAAGAAATAGGAGGCCTGTCTTGAAAGGATGGGTTAAAGGAATAGGAGGCCCTATCTCAAAAGGATATGATTATGGGGCCTATCTCAAAAGGATAGTGTTGTGCCAGCAAATTGAAAACTAGAATGGGTATTCGGGATTCAAGTGGGTGTGAAGAATAGAAAGTAAAATGAGAGGTTTTGATGGTAATGTGTATGGATAACATGCATTAAGACATAAACACAATCAGGGGTCAAGCTTGAAATAGGGTTTGATACAACTCACGAAAGCTAAATGTCACTCGAGTTTCAAATGAGAGGTTAGATGCGACTCACTAACTTGCTTAAATGAAAATGTTCACCACAATCTTAAGAAAAAGATTGATAAGATGCAAGAAAAATTGAAGAGTTAGTCAATACTCAATAATCCAACAATGCTAGCTCTAAGAGCTCAAGAATGACTTTGCTCTAAAAGAGGAAAGTTCTAAGTATAGGTATATTCTTTTCTCCGTAAACTATTGTATGTCTCTTCTAATTACAAGTGTTGCTATTTATAGCAAGTCCTAAAACCCTAGTGGCCAAAATGTAAATAATATACAAGGACTTAAACCCTAAAGAATGGGCCTATAATTAAAAATAAGGAAAATATTCACAAGAATACAAAACTATGCGTTTAATGGAAGAAGTCAGCATGTGGTCATTCGGCTTGTCCAGGAAAGAGCAGGATTCAAACTGGACGGGGTCAGCAGTTAGATGTTTGGGTCCGAGAAGGAGTCCTTGAAGTCTCATAGTGCTTGGCCAAAACACCCGAAAGGTTGGCCTACAATTGCTGAGTATTAAAATTATTCAACACTAGTCTCTCCATGTCGTATCGAGTGGATCTTTGGCATTGAATCCTTGGTTGTACGGCCTTTCGGCTTCTCGACAGATGACAGCCCTAACACTGAGTGGGTCCTTTTCTTTCTCTCAATCTTTTGATATTAGCTCGGCCTTAACAAAAGCTGTTTGACCTTAGCCTTGAACAATTTGGCCTCAAGTTAGAATAAGTTGGCATCTGCTTCTGGTGAGTTGGTGTTGGCTTAGGACAAGTCAACCTCAGTTGGGAGAAAGTCATAGGTTGATTCCTATCAAATAAAGCAAAAGATCAAGAGGCCTATCTTGAAAGGATAAGACAAATGACTAGGGTACCTATCTTAAAAGGATAGGGCAAAATATCAAGAGGCTTATCTTGAAAGGATATGGCGAAAGATTAGAGAGCTTATCTTGAAAGGATAGGGCAAAAGTTTAGGAGGCGTATCTTGAACGAATAGGGCAAAAAAATCAGGTTACCTATCTTAAAAGGATATGGCAAATGATTAAAGTGCCTATCTTAAAAGGATAAGGCAAAGGAATAGAGGGCCTATCTTAAAAAGATAGGGCAAAGGAATAGCAAGCCTGTCTTGAAAGGACAGGGCAAAGGAATAAGAGACTCGTCTTGAAAGGACAAGGCAAAAAATTAGGTAGGCACTATGCTAAAAAAATTGATGTTTTTAAAGGAAAAATTAGATTCTCGAAAGGATAGATCTTTTGAAGAAGAAAACTTAGCAAAAGGGTTAGAAGTCATGGCTAATTGTTTTGTTATCCTTAGATAACTGATGTTCCTTTACATAGGATGACAAAAATTCCTACAGTGAAACTTTTAGAACTCTGAACACGGGATCGCTAAACTTTGAAAAATTCCTAAAATAGCCTAAACTCTTGGCATAATGACAAAGGTTCCTAAATATTCTTTTCATAGGATAACCAAAGTTCCTGAACTAAAGATAACTAAGACTCCTGAATTAGATAATCAAAGTTCCTAAGATAAGGATAACTAAGGCACCTATTAAGATGACCAAAGTTCTAAAAGGATCACTAAGGTTCTTGAAATTCCTTTAAGGGATTACTGAAGTTCTTAACTTGAAGATGACTAAAGTTTACACTATAAATTCTTAAATTTTTTACTTTTTGAAACTCAAAGAGAAAAATCGGTGCTTTTATTAAAAGAAAAAAAGACTATTCATTTTTTTTTTGTTAACTGATAATGAAATTTATTGACTCTAAATGTTACAGATAAACGGTATGCTCATTTTTTAGCCCATTGGCCATTCATTCTTCATATTTGATTGCTTGCCCGCTATGATGATGGAATAGGAAAAAAAAAAAAACTTCAACTAAATACCTTATTCTTCTTATCATATGGAATTCTCATTCAATTCTAAGCGATGGGCTTCTCGTACTCGTAGGGCATGCTTGACTTTTGCATCCATAAGTTTCCTACTAAGGAAAGTATCTCGATTATTTGAATAATTTAGTCCAAAAGGACTTCCTCATACTCTTAAATAGCTTGTTTTCACCTTCAACTATAATTCCAAAAATTATGCTCAGTCTTGTAAGTGATACTTTGATTGATTTGATAGGTCTTTTCCTTAAGGTTGTAACATAAGCTTTTGGTCATTGGCTTAAACAAAAGGAAATATCGATATGTTGGGACAATTTTGAAAAATTAATATCTCAACCTAAGCCTATAAGTCAAAAACCTTTAAGGAAAAATACTAAGATGGGTTTGACCTAGTTTCACAAGCAATGATTGCTTAAGATAAGTTAATTTCTTCAGTTAAAAGATCTTTGTTAAGGGTGGTATAGTAAGTGGGACCATAGAATTAAAGTTTCATTCTTTTATGCTTGAAATCTCTAGCTCAGGTTTGTGTTTTGAAGGATATTGGGGGAAAACTAAGGTCTTTGATCTTGGCATTTGTAGGCTAAACTTTTTTAAGATACTCAAGTTCGAGGTCCTTTTTTATTGCCTTTTAGGATACAATCACCTTACTTTTATTTTCTTCTCTTTTTTTTTTCTTGTTTTTCTTGTTTTCCTTTTTTTTCTTCGTTTTTGTTTCTTTCTTTTTTTCCTTTCTCTCTCTTTTGTTTTTTTTTTCCTAAAGGTGATCGCCCTCCAATTGTTTGAGTTTCCACTTAAAGAAATTGATGGCCTTAAAACCATGAGCTCAAAGTGTATAAGCCTAGTAAAGTAAGGTATGGCTTTAGGGGGAGTGTTAGAGGAAGATCAATGGCCTTGCAGTGTTTGAATCAGTGTATAGATTTGAGTGAAATGTATAGTTTGAAACTCTTCTTCATTTTAAAGAAATTGAGCTATCAATGACAATTATTGCTGATGAATTGACATGACTAAAGCTAGCACAAGTTAACTTATCCCTTTTCCCCAAAATCAATGCCCCTAACCTCCTGATTGCCCTTAGTGTAAGGGTGGTTTTTGATAGGATTAATTTTTTTTTTTTTTTTTTTTGAAAACTTCCCTTAAAAAGCTCAACTAGGCTCATAAGGGATAAAAATATTTAGGGAGTGAAATGAATGCCTATCATCCTTTTAATTTGTGTATCACATACAAGATAGACTTCTTTTAAGGAACGAGTCTTATCCTCGCTTTCATGTTTCTTAGCTCTCATGAGTGTTTTAGGGTTAGTGTTTAAGATTAAGGCTTCCCTCTTATCATTTTAAACACTTCAAACAATGAGATACTTTTGTCAGTTTGATAATGAAACATTTTATGTTTTGTTTACCCTTATCTACCCCTGTAAACCCTAAATTTTTTAACCCAATATCTGAAGTAGACTCAAGTGTGTTAGATATTCCTAAGAGTTGACAAGGTTAGTTAAGATAAAAACCCTAAGATAATAATCGAAGATTCAATCGCGTATAAAACTTTTATACCTTAAATGTATATAAACACTAGAGATTGTACCTAAAAGTGATAAAACTCTAAAATTATAACTTTAAGAGTATAAAGGTATTAATTTACCATAACTTACTCTAAAACCTTAATTGACAATATGTCCTTGGTATCTTACCAAATTATTAGTAAAAGATCAAATATAACTTTCAATCATTCATTAATACAATAATGCTGAAGTAGTCTTTAGAAACTAGGATATTGCATTATAGATCACATCCATCTTCTAATTATATAACTAGGTTAGTATTATATAGAGTTAAGAGCTTAGTTGATAATTATACTATATATAGTAAGTATTAGTACCCTAAATGACACTTTTCATGATAATTACATTAAGTAGCCTACTAAATGATGTGTATAGGATATAAATACCTAAAGAAAAATCTCAATACCTATTCTTATTAATCATTTCAATAAACTTCGCGTTTCCTTAATTTTTCTCCCAATTATTCTTAATCTTATCATTATATACACACAAATTCCATTTAATTTCAAAGGGTTGACTAAGTCAACATTTGACTAAAGTCAACATGGGTCATTTTCACTCTAGAATTCTCTTCTCTTTTCTATAGAATTCTTTCATTTTTTTCACATGTCTTTTTCTTCTCCTTATCCCCTCTTTACCGTTCAACATGAGAACATTGTAGACCTCACTTATTTCTTCCACAAAAACACAAATTTAGGTACAAACAAAACCTTTTCCTTCCCCATTTCCAAACCATCACTTTCCCTTTCTCCTTATTCCCCTTCAAACTCTTGTTTTTACCTTTTTCTTCACTCCTCAATAACTTCCAAACCACTACTCTACATACATAAACTCCTATTTCATATTACAAGGAGAAAAAGGTACAATTTCATTTTATTTTCTAGTTTAATAGTTGGTCAGTATCAACCTTATATTAGTGCAAAAAGTTTATGCAATAAGTACATATGTGTTGTTGAAGGTAGAAAGCTCCATATATATGTTTAGAAGTGTAGGAAATCCTTAGATAATTGGAAGAGGAACACATATACATATGTATAAGTATGTGTACACAAGAACATACTTGATGAACACATGTATGAATACTCTTATACATAAGTCACCCTTATGTACATAACCAAAAAGGAAGAGTATACTAACTATACATACATATACCTTGCTAAATAAGCCCTTAAAGTGCAAAAATATAAAATTTGTGAAGCTTTATTAAAAGGGTAAACTAGACATACGAAAATACGAATAAAAATATATATGTAACCGTATATATATATATGGATATATGTACTAGTATACGTATAAGTACACAAATATACATATTAATATATTAAAAGTATAAGTATATACATAATATATGTATAAGATACATAAATACATAAGGATAAGTATGAACATATGTAAGCGATGATATAAGCCTAAGATGACATAAGGAAATAATATATATATATATATATGTATGTATGTATGTATGTAAGTATACACATACATATGGGCCGAAACTTCTTTAAGCCCCTAATACATATCTTAAATTGAATTAGACTCAATTAAGCACATAAATTAGTAAATACAATGTAAAATCATCTAAGTATAAGAATCTAATGGTCAATTAAATCATTAAGTACTAAAATAGGATATAAACATAAGCAAGAGGAATATTTACGCTTCAATAGTTAAAATTTCAATGAATTTAGTCCATATCGTAAAACACGAGTTTTAATGTCCAAAACGGACATCACCATATGAATGTACATTCGAAAACGATGAAAAATAACTATAAGTTCGTAAATATCTGAAATAGAATGAAAAAGTTATATATGATTAGTGGTATGGTTTAATTAGATAAAAATTGATAGTAATCTAAGTAGAATTAGGTAAATAGATACCTTGAACCATTAGTTAATTCAATTGCTTACTATCGTTATTATATCTTAATGATCAGGTAATCGTAATGCGGGCGAGGATCTTCCAATTGATTACTATGACTAAAGCAAGTCATCATGGTCGAGTAAGTATTTACCCTATGATTACATACTTGTTTGTGATTGTAGTTAATGAACTTAAATGATTATATTAATTGAATGTTGTGTGGGGTCGGGAAATGCTTAGGTTTACTATTGTGTGCTGATTTGTGAATTTATCTTAAATATGGATAACAAATTATTGCTGCATAGTAGTATAAATGGTAATTGTATGCAATATTGTTTGGTCACAATATAATTGGACTTTACTATACTTGGCTAATAAAAAGAAACTGGTACATGCATCGCATTGACCTAAATCTTGGCCATCACATCACACGGGGGTAATGAGAGGCCATTCGGGGGTTGTTATTATAAATTTATTGGTTCTGTATGGTGCACTTGTACAAAATAACTTTACCCTAACCCACAGGAATACTAAGCGTTGGAGGCACTAACTGTTTAACTAAGGGTTAAGTCTAAAGGCTTTCATTTAAGGGTGAATGTGGATTACGGGGGCCTACTCATGATTATATTAGAACTTGGTTTTTATGAAAATAAAGGACTTTTTTATTTAAATACAGAACGTGGAGTTCTGTAGTAAAGTAAGTTCTAGTATAATACTTGGATCTGACTAGTGCCGTATATACTCCAACCCTGACTTTGGAGGGCATAAATTTGAGTTGTGTATATTGATTAGTTAACTGTACGTATTGTTCGGCATTCTATTTGTTCATTCATTCATATGTGTGAATATAATGTATTTATAACTTGCTTGTAGTGTGGCTAAGGGTTTTGCTCACTAAGCTTAGGCTTACACCGCCTTAGACTTTTGCTATAGGATGGCTTATTCATTGAGGCTAGTCGGGAGAAGCCAGAGGTTAGCTTGAGGACCTAGGCAAGAGTGAGCCATTTAGTATGTTGAGAGAATTGATTATGTGGACTTTTACTTATGTACTTTTGTTTTGTTAGTAATATAAACCTAGATGTACTAAATTACTGTTTATTGTAAACTTTGTAGTTTAAATTTTATATAAATATGTTTATGTGATGATATCGTGTGGATCTGTATGTTCTTGGAAAGTTAGTAGTTGTAGAGCCTTGTATATTGTGTGAAGAGTTCATGATTGGAAGGGTAACCAATCAGGAGTTTTTCATACAATATACAGCGTCTATCATGACTAGACCATCTTCAGTTCATGATAGCCCCAATCTCATTAGATAAGACTAGATATTCTGTGATGCCCTAACGGGTCACATGCCTTTCTACCTTTTAAAAAAAAATTACCCTTTTAGACTCAATTAAATGGGTCCTTTTATTGCCACCCCTCCAGCCCAAGCTCATTCATAGTGGACACAAACATTGTACTTGGTCTTAACATTGGAGCAAATGGGCTAGTTTTCGTAATGATAAGAATCAGCCTATGACTTTCTCCCAATCGAGGCCGACTTGTCCCAAGTTGACACCGACTTGTTCTAGCTCGAGGTTGAATTGTTTAAGGCCTAGGTCGAATTGTTTAAGGCCAAGGCTGAATAGCTTTTGCCAAGGCCTTTTGCCGAGGCCGAGCTAATACCAAAAGATCGAGAGGAAGAAAAGGACCACTCAGTGTCAGGTCTGTCATCTACTAAGAAGCTAAGAGACCATACAATCGAGGACTTAAGGCTAAAGATCCACTTGGTACAGCATGGAGAGACTAGTGCAGACTAATTCTAATACTCGTAATTGTGGGCCGACCTTCCATATATCTCATCTAAGTACTGAGAGACTTTAAAGACTCCTTCTCGAACCTAAACATCCAATTGCCAACCCTATCCAGTTCAGATCCTACTCCTTCCTGGATAAGCTAAATGACTACATGCCGACTTCTTCCATTAAATGTACAATTTTGTATTCTTGTAAATATTTTCCTTATTTTTAATTATGGGTCCATTCTTTAGGGTTTAAGGCCTTATACATTATTTACGTTTTTGCCACTAGGGTTATAGGACTTACTATAAATAGCAACATTTGTAATTAGAAAAGACATACAACAATTTATGGAGAAAAGAATATACCCACACTTAGAACTTTCCTCTTTTGGAGTAAAGTCATTCTTGAGCTCTTAGAGCTAGTATTGCTAGATTATTAAGTGTTGACTAACTATTTATTCTTTCTTGCATTTTTATCAATCTTGTCCTTAAGATTGTGGTGAACCCCTTTATTTGGGTAAGTTAGTGAGTCGTATCTAACCTTTCATTTGAAACCCAAGTGACATTTAGCATTTGTAAGTTTTATTGAACCCTATTTCAAGCTCAACCTGTGATTGTGTTTGTGTCTTGGTGCATATTATCCATATACATTGACTGTCAAAACGTTTCATTTTACTTTCTATTCTTTACACCCACTTGAATCCCGAATACCCATTCTGGTTTTCGACCTACTGCCGTAACATCTCGGTATCAGAGCTTTGGGGAGACACGTATGTTAGTGTTCTTCAAAGATTGTTCCGTTAATTAAACATCTATCAGTTGTCATTCTGTAGTACAGTATATTGTTCATATTTTTAGTAGTCATAGTATTGTCCTATTGTTGAGTCGAGTTACAGTAATTTTAGTACTTGGTTCTAGTTGTTGTGGAAGTGTTTAACAGTCGTGGATAGCACAGAAGTTGATTAGTAGTCATTTCTAGGTTACTGTAGTTGTATTTTGTTGTAAATTGTGATTGTTCTCTGGAAATTACTGTATGGACAAGAATGTCTGAGATAATGTCAATAATAATGGTGATAGTTCTCGTAGAAGCTTGAGGAGGCGCATTGATAACTTAGAGTATCAACTTCAGAATCTCATTGACTTATTTCAGGAGCTTACTAGTTTATTCAGAGGCCACAAATGTATTGCTTGAGGTGAAAGAAGGGAACAAATACTAGCTAGTAGAAGTGGCTCCAATGAGCTTAATGATGAGCGATAGCCGAGAAGAGCTGTTGAGCCGAGAAGAAGCTATAATAGGAGTGTTGACTCCAAGGCAAATCAAGGAGCCCAAAGAAGAGAGCCAAGGCTGAGAAGACATATGGCTGAGCAGAGCTCCAACAAAAATGGCTGATCCGAGGTGAACCGATCAATTAGGAATGTAAGGGATGAACCTTGAGCATAGAACCGAGGACTTGACAACATCAAGCTTAAACTGCAGACCTTTAATGAAAGTAGCTAACTCGAAGAGTTCCTTGACTGGGTTCCTCAAGTCGAGAAGTTGTTTGAGTGCTATGAGTGTAACGATCGAACAAAGGTTAAACTAGCTTCATTATCCCTTGTTCAATATGCAAGCCTTTGGTGGGATAAGTTAGTTGCTAAGCAAGATGCTGAAGGAGAAGAGTCGATCAAAACTTGGACACTTCTTATGAAGAGTTGATGAATCAGCACTTTGTGTCAACCTACTTCAAGCAAGAGATGCTCCATGCTTTCCAGCACTTGAGGTAAGGCTAAAACATTGTCGAGGAGTGCTCGTAAGAGTTTGAGACCTTAATGATGAGATGTGAGATTATCGAGCCACAGGATCACACCATTGGCAGATTTCTAAGTAGACTCCAAGACAACATTGCTGACATTGTTGAACTACAGTCATTCAACTCATTAGATGAGCTAATCAATTTAGCATTAAGGATAAAGAGACAGAGGAGAAGAAAGCACCAAAGGCCGACTAACCAATGTCAGCAAATCAGCCCTAAGCCTGAGAAGTATGCTGAGAGAAGGTTAGAGAAGAAGATGGAGAAAGGTGAGTCTAGCCGACCTAATCAAGCCGAGATAAAGAAGGTCGAGAAAGAAAAAGCACTTGACAATAAGGCCCGAGAAGTGAAGTACTTCAAATGCTTAAGATACAGACATATTGTGTCCCTATATCTGAATAAGAAGGTCATGGTCCTAAAGGGAGAAGGACCCGAAGCTCAAATAAAAAGTCAGAACGATAAGAGTTCGGGAGACGAGTTGATAAAAGAGAATGTCTATGCTGAGAATCCGGATGAACTCGTAACTATGACAAGCCGATGATCTGACCTGAAGGTAGATCTTAAACAAAGGGAAAACTTATTTCATATTCGATGTTTGATGAATGGGAAGACCTATTCCCTATTTGTTAATGGAGGAAGCTGCACCAACGTCATTTCTGCCAAGTTAGTAGAGAAGATGAAATTGCCAACTTACCTGCATCCCCAACCTTATGGATTGAAGTGGTTTAATGATAAGGGTATAGTCCATGAGCATAAGAGAGCTCAAATAGCATTCACAATAGGGCAGTATGAGGATAAGATTAGACTCGATGTAGTCCCTATGAATGTCGTGAATTTACTTCTTAGCTGACCATGGGAATATGATTGGAAGATGATCCATGATGGTTTCCTTAACACTTATACGATTCAAAAGGATAGGAAGAGCTATTGCTTGACCCCCATGAGTGTTGAGGAAATCTAGAGCAATTCTACATCCATGGTAAAAGAAAAGGGAAGAGAAGTTTGTTCGGCATCTCGGCCCATGCTCATTGTTTAACGTCAAGAACGACTTCTTTTCGGCCTCATGGTAATGATAGGAATCAGCTACAACTTTCTCCTAGCTAAGGTCAACTTGTCCCAAGTTGACGCAAACTCACTAGAAGCAGATGCCAACTTGTTTTAACTCAAGGTCGAATTGTTCAAGGTTAAGGCCAAACAGCTTTTGCTGAGGCTAAGCTAATACCAGAAGGCTAAGAAGAAGAAAAGGAGCCACTTAACGTCAAGTCTGTTGTCTGTTGAGAAGCCAAGAGACCACACGACTGAGGACTTAAGGCCAAAGATTCACTTGATGTGACATGGAGAGACTAATGCCAACTAATTCTAATACTCAGCAATTATAGGCTGACCTTCCAAATATCTTATCCAAGTACTGCGAGACTTTAAGGACTCCTTCTCGGAGCTAGACATTCAATTATCAACCCTATACAGTTCGAATCTTGGTCCTTCTTGGACAAGCCAAATGACTGCATGCCGACTTCTTCCATTAAATACATAGTTTTGTATTCTTGTGAATATTTTCCTTATTTTTAATTATAGGTCCATTCTTTAGGGTTTGAGGCCTTGTACATTATTTATATTCTTGCTATTAGGGTTTTGGGACTTACTATAAATAGCAACATTTGTAATTAGAAGAGACATACAACAATTTACAGAGAAAAGAATATACCCATACTTAGAACTTTCCTCTTTTAGAGCAAAGTCATTCTTGAGCTCTTAGAGCTAATATTGCTGAATTATTAAGTATTGACTAACTCTTTAATCTTTCTTGTGTTCTTATCAATCTTGTCCTGATGATTATAGTGAACCCTTTCATTTAAGCAAGTTAATGAGTCGTATCTAACCTCTCATTTGAAACCCGAGCGATATTTAGTGTTTGTGAGTTTTATCGAACTGTATTTCGAGCTCAACCCCTAATTATGTTTATGTCTTGGTATGTGTTATCTATATACATTCACCATCAAAACCTCTCATTTTACTTTCTGTTATTCACACCCACTTGAATCCCAAATACCCATTTTGGTTTCCAACCTGTTGTTGTAACACATGGAATGAGGGACCTTCTAGGCTTAGAGAAGATTGGTGTTAATGGGCAAAGCTTTGGGTGAAGTAAGTAAGCTATGTGTTTAAGGTTTTTTTCTGACTCAAAGTAGGTTGAAATAGATGGGAAGATTCGTGGTTTGTGTTTGGGCTTTTGTGTTTAAGGCTTTTGAAAAGGTTTAATAGTAGGCTTCTTTTCAAGGATTGTGTTTAGCTTAGGCTTTTCTTAGGGATAAGCTATGTCTCCACCATTTTCATTTATCAATTCCAATGTACCTTCCCCTTTTGCTCCTCATATCAAGTTTAACTCATAGGTTACACAATGCCTTGGGCTTAGATTGAGTGACTGCCCAGATTAGGCTTGGGCTAGAGTCATTGTTGTCAATTATCTTAGCTTAAAAAATGAACGGTTATGGACTTCAACAATGGTCTGAATCGCTCAAAAGTAATAACTCAAAGTCCGTAAAACCCGTACTCATTAGCATATATTTTTTTCTTTGAAAAATTTATGATTTTCTTTTTGAAAAACTTTATTCTAACAAAAAGCGTTTGAAAACACTTATATTATAAAAAATTATGTTACAAACAAGGTCACCAACATCTCTTAACTAATTGGAATGGCTGAAAAAGTTATAGATTTGACAAGGAGGAGTAATTATTTTAGAAAGTTAACAACCGAGGGTAATGACTTATTTACAAGTAAAAATTCTTGAAAACTTTAAAGGATACTAAAGAGAATCTATACTATCGATGACTAAATTGCTAACATTGTCTAAAAAAAGAAAAAGCAAGAAGTGATATGATGAGGACAACAAAGTTACAAAATGACAATCGATAATTGAATGGTTATAATTTTACAAAAAGGGTATCTAATGTTACAAAAATCTAAGCAAAGAATGATATAGGAATAATGGCAATTTATAGATCATGAGTAACAAATGTTTATAATTTGAAGGATTTTTACTTGACTTTTTTTTTTTATGTACACATGGGTTATTGAACAAATCTCTAATACAATAAGTACAAAAAAATGTAAATAAATACATAAATAGCGTGCAAATAAAGCACACCCATGCAAATGAAGGACTAGCAATTGGATAATAGTGTGATAATTAAAAAAAAAAAATCAGAGTTGTTACTTTATTAAAATCAATTGAGTACAAATGGCTAAACCCTTGTTGGATTTATAATCTTTCTATAAGTACAAACATAGACAAAGCATAGAGAAAATTTTACAAAAGTAAAATATCTCTTAATAGTTTACAAAGGAAAATTTTTTTTTACATAGAAAAAAGAAAACACATGGAAAAATTTATACAACCAATATATTACATGGGAAAATAATAAAATTGCAACTCATTACTCGTGATATATATATATATATATATATATTTGTAAACGTTGTATTAACTAATAATTTGTTTGCCCACAAAAAATTTTAATGCAATTTAGTAGGTTCGATCTTAAATCTTGCTGTGCCACTTTTTATTTGTAAAATTTAAAAAAAAGTGACACATAATACCTATATTACAAAATAATACATGAGCAACTATATAATACAAAAGAAAAATATATCTAAGATAACAAAATATATACAACAAAGTATAATATAAAATTAATGCAATATGCTACAAACACATGCCATATGATAAAGGTCAGTAAATATTAAATTATAGGAATGGAATTATTATGAACCTACAGTTAAAGAATACATTTATATATAGGTGGATTGAAATTTAAAAATATGAAGCTTATGGACACTTACATATAAGAGTATTGATTCTTTTAATTCCCCTTTTTTTTTTCTTTTGAAAAAGAAAGTCCAACCAATCGCAGATTATCAAATTTTCCTATAATTTAACAATGACTAACTCGTTTTTTTCAAATAAAATGATATAGGAAGGTGGGGTTTATGAGTCTCAAGCTTTGTAGCTTCAAGCATTTCTAGAGAAAAACTTAGTGAGCTACATTGAAGTATGAGTAGGTTTGCTTATCACTGCTAGGCGGAAGTAAAGATCCCAACAACCTAAAGATTATACAATGGTGGCCCACCCTAAATTTCTAAGATAGTCTAGGTCCAACCATATCTAAGTATATCAATGATAAAAAAATAAAATAAAAGTTCATCCCTAAATTCCCTAATAAGGGCCAATTTGGCTAAGCTTTTCTTAGAGGCCTATATCACTAAAACATAGTTGATACAACTATATTATAATATACAGATGAAAAGAAATAAAAAATGAAAGCCCATTAATTAATTTTTATTTTTAGATGGCTAGCCAACTAAGGTTTCTAGTGGAGTCGCCGATTCTATTAAGCTCTATTTCGATTTTCCTTAATTAAATCTATATTAAGCATAGCCCACTTAATATAAATTACTTGACATAAAATTAAGGAAAAATATTTTTCTTTAAAAAATGTTAAAAAAAAAAAAACAATTGGAGTCAATAACCAGTTAAAATAGTAAAAAGTGAAATTAAAGTTTTCGAGTGGGAAAATCCTAATTTAGCTATTAGTCTACAAATATTTTAAAAAAAAATTATTTTTTTAGAAAATTAAACCTAAAAATCTAAGTTCTAAGGCTCACTTATTAAAATTAAGTTACCATGTAAAGAAAAAACTAACAAGCTTTTATTTTTTAAATATTTTTTTTAAAATTGCTAAAATACGTACAAATATACAAAAATGTAATTAAGATAATTGTTAATAATTTTTTTATTACGAATTTAAAAAAAAATAATTTTATTTTTTTTTATGGTTTCCTCAAAGGTATTTAAATACCTACTAGTCAAGATCAAACCAATGCAGTTCTATTTTTTAGAAAAGATTTAATGGGTTAATTTTCTTTAAAAAAAAATCGAGACAAATTTACGTTAGTTATCAATTTATTATTAAAAAAAAACCTAAAAAAATCTAATTTCATGAATTTATTTTCTAAAAGAAAAACTTTAACTAACTAAATCTTTTGAAAACTTCAATTAAGATTTTTTATTTTTAAAAAATCCACTACATGCCAAAAATGAATTTTTCCTAAATCTTAAATACAAGATTTACTAAGACACGAAATTTAGATACGTATCTTCTCTAAAGATATGAATCTCAGAGTAAAGATATGCAACATTTCTAAAAAATGCAGTTTAACTTAAAAACATGAAATTCATCAATTTATCTAAAAAATGCAAAATTATACGCCATATAGTCTATTAAAATTTATTAAAAAAACCTGTACTAAAAAAAAAAAAAGTTAGTGAAATAATTAAAATAAATAAATAACTAAATAAAATAATTTACTCAATTATTTAAACAATTGGATCGTGCACATAATCGGCATGTTCGTTGTAAAATGATCGTGGACAATGGATGTGCATTATAAGTTGCTGCGTGTTGGACACATAAAGTCATGCATGCTCATGTACTAATTGATAAAGTGTAGTGCGGTGATCAATATGTGTTGTGTTCGCGTGACAGTGAGTGGAGATAGAGTGTTAGATACGTGTATGTCTTGTGTTGGATAGACATGAACAGTGGCATGTGTGAGTGATTGTGTATGGAAATTGTGTGTGATTGAATGATTGTAGATGTGCAATGTAAATCATGTATGTTGATTGTGGCATGAAGTGTGTGCATATGATGTAAAGTGACTATGTGAGTGATAAGTGTGTGGAAATTATGAGTGACGGGTGAGAAAACTGTATGTGTGACATGATTGAGTTGTGAACGAATGTGTGTGTTAATGACATGATTGAGTGTCTGACAATATGAGGACGATGAAGTTTGGGTGAATGTAGGCTTTATGTGTTTGTGAGTTTAGTATAATTGTGAAAAACGTCTCTTTTTCAACCCTCATTATCCGCTATTTATAGGCCATCAATCTGAATCTTTTGGATCTTTTTGGATGAAGATTCAATCTTAACAAATCTAAGATACAATGATACTCGATTTAGATTTATTAAATTCATTGAAGATTTAACCTAGTTTTTAGGAACCCTCTATTGATTTAGGCTTTTTATCTTAGGTCTAATTCAGTCCATCTTAATTTAGCCCAAAATACTCACTAATCCGTTTAATAAATCCTAATTTTATTTAGCTCAATACACAATAGATAAAAAAATCTACTTTATATTATACTAGAATAAAAAGTATTCTTAATAAAGCCCAATTATTTAAGACTAAATTAAATGTACATCTTTAACTATTATTTTCAACTATTGTCTGATCCAACCCTAAACGACTGACTCGACTCAACACTTTTATTATTATTATTATTTTTTCATTTTTTTTAATTTTCGTTTTTTTATTATTATTTTACTATTTTATTTTTTATTTCATTTTCAAATCTAGCTCACTAAGAAAAGAATCCTAATGGTAGCAAAAATGAGGTTTCTATAGTAAGAGGCTAATTAATTACTATACAAATTTTACGAAAGTGTAAACGATGAACTGGACGCCTCGAAGGTGTGAAGGTGTGTAGTTGAGTTCGCCTTATGTGAATTAGACCTTTGGTAGCAACCATGAGATTACCTTCTATTCTAAAATAGTTCACAAAGTGAGACTATTGCAACTCTACTACTCGAAGCGTGACATTTAAGAGTGAAAAAGGGCAAGTTAAAGTATATTTATAAAGGGTAGATGATACAAATTCCCATGCCAAGTATCCCATATTACCTTATATTTGTCTAATATCTACGGGTACTTAAATCCCTAAGAATACTTGCAAAAGGAACCCACTTTTCTACCCATTTGCCTAACATGTGGGGCCATTTGGCCTAAATGGCCAATTTGATTCGTTCACTTTTTTTTTTTTCATTTTTTCTTTTCCTTTTTTCTAATTTTTTATGACAAATAAAAATATTAATATTATAATCTACAATATTAATAAAAAAATCATACTTTAAAAATCTTGATACGCGTTTTATATAATGTATAAATGTAATGATAATATGGAACAAAAAATTAAAAAAAAAATTGAGAAGTAGTTTTGGTAAAGTACTCCTTTATAAAATGAAGAGTTGCTGAGAAAGGAGAGTTATCTAAAATGTTAATGTGGTACCTTAAGTACCTTCTTTTAAGTACCCACTAATAAACATGGTGTAATGAGAAGTATGGTTAAATTAGTATAGCTCTACAAGTTAAGCGTAAGCTACCATCACATAGGAACTTGCATTCATGATTAGACTCCTATATTCTCATTGGTTATATTATTTGATTTGACAAGCTATATTGATTAGCAATGTTGGAATTTTGATTTGAACTGAGACAAGATAAGATGAGATGGAGTTAAGACATGTAATAAAAATAAATTTATCCTCGGTGGCATGACATTAGTATGTGCATTATAGGCAGGGCGCTACCCATGATCACTATGGGACTCAATTCATCTATTTCTAAGGTTTTTCTTACTTATCTAAAATTTATATTCTCGAAGCTAATTAATTTATATTTTAGCCAATTTCGAAAACTAAAGCTTTGCACATTCCTATAGCAAATTCCTAACTATTTATGACCATTACTATTATTATTCTTCAATATTCTTAAAATTACCTCTTTATTCAAGATTATCCAACTCGAAATTGTGAGGAAATTTTCAAGGCTCACATTATATGAAAAATGTAATTTATAACCAACTAGACACACTAAAAGGATGCCCATTACCTTTAATAATACAGATAAAATAAATAGATTTGAAAAAGAAAGTATGGGATTAGTAAGATATAAGCTTATGATGTAAATGGGAAGAAAAAGAGATAAATTTTGTAATGCCCCAAACCCTAGAAGGCTACAGATCATCACATGTCTCTAGCCTCTACTAACACATCAGGCATCTCAATCAACTTATTAAGATCTCCACAGAGATATGAACCATCAATACTTATAGTGACTCCAATAAATTTTCACAAACGTTCTCCACATCCATAATCTACCAGAAATTTCACTATAAAATTAACCTTTGAATAATCTTATTTATTGTAAAATAGTAACAATTTCTCAATCAATAGGTGCAAGGAAACTAAATAAGAAAGTTCTAAATTCTTTCACCCACTACCGCCAATCAGTATCAATAACTCACAAACTCTAATAAGAGAAGTCTCAAGTGGCTTCTCATAATGCAAATTACAAAATAGATAAAAAGAGCTAAAAGCCCGATAATATAACCAACCAATTCTACACCCCTACTCAAATTGCATGGATCCATTCCTAACATCATAATAATAGTCACAATAAGCTACTACATCACTTTAATATTCAAACTATTGTACAAAACTTCATAGTCACCATAACTTGTACATGCACCTAAAAATTTAAGGAGAGATGAGCTGAAGCCTAGTATGGAATGCATCAAACACATGCACGTGAACATACAATTCCAATCACATACATACACACATAATTGTAGGATAAAATAATGTAACAATCATCCTTTATTTATCTTTGTTTAAGCCCGTCAAGCAACATAAGAATACTCAAAACCCAGCACACATATATATATTACCATATAGTATTAGTGTTGGATCCTTCCCAATATCTTAGTAACTAAGTATCTAAGTAACAACCTAAATCTATTCGGATCATTTTAAAGCGTGACTCCAATCAAGACATAGTCACACAAGGATCATTGGGGTACCATCTCAAGGTCTACTCCTCCTAATCCCTTGGACCCAACTAAGCACAACCAACACAACATGATTAGGGTCAAATAACTTATCAAGCTTGATTGATCTTCCTAACTAACAACCACATATTACAAGCAAGTATCCCGTACCTAGTTCATCTGCAACTCTAGAATCTGACTTTATTACACTCCTAGATCTTGACATTACATAAATATTAAAACTCAAATCACAACCTATACTTATACTAGAACAACATCTATACTTGGTGATGCGAACCGTAACCAAGAACAAATAAGGTTGGTCGCTGGAAGGGTCTAAGCTTGCATAAAGCTCGAAAAGAAAGTAATGGAGAATGTGCGAAAGGACAAATGCGAATAAAAAAGTAAGCAAAAACTCACGAATAGCTCCAAAAGATATGATGCACCAATGGAACTTTTGATAACTTATGACACAATTCAATATGACGCACGAATCAGTTTATTGAAGTTACTCACCACCTAGCCTTGCTTAAGGGTTAGGATAAGAGTGATGCCAAGAGTAAAAAAAGCGGTGTTTATGCAAGGAAGAAGTACTTAAGTGTATTAATGATAATCTGATGATTCTAGCTACAATTACAAGGGTATTTATACCCATAAGTTATGGTAGCTTATCTAAAAGAGAAAAGGAAAAAAGTGTGTTTCCTAAGGAAATAATATATAAGATACAAAATGGTAAAAATAAATATTTAAGAAAAAAAAATTAGTGTAGCAAATTCTACACATGATTCTACATAAGTGGTGATGCTGTATTAGCGAGGCCGTTAGAAGATGGGGACAAAATGTACGGTTAGCTTGCTTGTCCAACTAATGCTTGTTTGACTAAAGGTAACTGAGTGGCCAAGCATGAGTAAGAATGAGGATTGACCATTCTCATAGCCTTCCACTTCTCGGTACACTATCTGTGAGAAATAGGAAGTCATTCATCTCAACATAAAGAGTAATTTGACAAAGAAGTACTCAACTTTGGCAGAAGTCGGCTGGAGTAGAAGAATCCGCCTTGCTAGGCCTTCAAGTCCTCATGCTCGGCTGCGAGTCAAAGGCCCAATAGCTTTATTCCTAGGATTACTAAGAGAATGTATTGGTTTGTAAAACATTTTGGGTGAAGAATCTTGTTTATAAAAACTTTGAAAAGGATTTAGGATAGGAAAACCACATGCTAGATTAATTGTCATCCAGACACTATGGTTAAAAGGTGCAAGATTGCACTTGAAGTTCGAATACTAAGGGGGATGGTGTTCGGATGCTAGCTGTAACCTACATAATTTTGCAAATTGTAGCAACATTTCATCGCTCGCATATAATGCCACTTCTACCGTTTTCGCAAAACACCACTCCTAAATCGACAACTCGTCCACAAAATAACTCTAAACCATTCAAAAACGCAAATCAAAGCATCCTTTTATAGCCAAATCTACATCTCAACTCTACTATTCAAATCACTATTCAATGAAACAACACATAGAAGATGTACGATTAGATCTTACCCATTGCGATTCATTTCTAGTGCGCTCACCATTACAATTATTTCGTAGGACATGCATAGGACAATCCTATGCTTGCTTCCCATAATGCCCTACAAATCCAAAACGAATTTTCTAAAAGTTTTGGCCAAAACTTATTGAAAACCACTTTAAACCACCTTACCTCGACACCTTTCTCCTTAGATTAAATTGCACAACCAAGATCTGATGTAGAACTCCCTAAAGATGTCTCAAAATTGGTTTTCCTTGTTGACCTTGCAAGAAAAACGAATTTTCAATATTCTTAATTCAATAAATAACAAGAAAGGGTGGGCTATGCGACTTACTAATAACCTAATGTGATTAATCTTTGTCTAAAGTGTTAGAAACTCCTCTTAGTTAGTGCCATATACGTAGGAACCCTAGAATACAAGCGGCACAAGTGAGTGGTTTGTAGAAAAGGGGTTCCCAAACCTTAAGTATAAACCCTAAGTGTAGCTTTTATACTTAGGGTTTGTAAACATTTCTTATACCTAAATTAGCGTCACTTAAACTCTATAATATCATTTGGGTCCTAACTTTATTTTATTATTTTCTCTTATTTTATGCTTTTATTTTTTCCTTGTTTTGGGTTTTATAGATTTAGTGAAATTACCATTTTTCCCTTGATGTTGTTATGCTAAATAAGTTTTAATATTTTTTCCCTCATATATTTTATGGTTATTTTAAGTAACTTAGAAAAGACATTAAATCCCCCCCTTGTTCTTTGATAATATAGATTGCGAAAGGGAACCATCAAGTTGGCTTCTACTAAATAACTTTTGAAATAATATATCTCAAATTAGATCAAAAGGATATATGTTATTTTTAAGATTGATAAAATTTTTAGATTTTAATTTAAGATTCCATTTGTTTTTATAATGACCATAGGAAAAATTACACGAGAGGTCATCAATGTTTTGGGGTAAATTCAAATAGGATATCAACATTTTAGCTTGTGGTTAAAATATGGAATCACCATTATAATACCGTTAACTCTAACTAATGTAGCCATTGTCTACTACGTAGCACTTACTACACATGGTGTTTACACGTATGATTAAATAATAAATAAATACAAAAATACAAAAAAAATTAAAGAAAAACAAAGAAAAATTGCATAAAAAGTTAAAAAAAAAAGCCATAAAAAATTAAATAGAATAAATAGTAAAATTAAATATAATATGTATGTAACTTATATAATATATATTATATGTAAAATATAATATGTATGATATATGTATGTAATATAACATGTATATTATACACATAATATATATTTTATATATGTACATAATATAGTACATTATGCATGTAATATAATATATTTAAATATAAAATTAAAAAAGTAAAAAATGAAAACAATAAAATAGAAAAAAAGGAAAAAAAAAATAAAAAAGGGTTGCTTTGACCACCCCCCAACCTTAGGGTAGCTGGATTAGCTAAGGAAACAATGTTGGGTTACAACCTACTAATGGGTCACTAAACCCAACAATTGACTGAGGGTGGCCGCCTATAGCTAGGGTAAGGTCGTGCAACCTTCCCTTAGCTACCCCTAGCCATGGGCAACCACCTATGGCCATTTAAAAAAAAAGAAAAAGAAATAAGGTGGAAATTCGATCAGATCATAATTAGGTCTGGCAACTCGATAGGATTTCCTTATGTTTTTCTTTTTTTTTTTTTAAAAAAAAAGCCCCAATCATTAGTAACCACCTACAACCATTTAAGAAAACAAAGAAATAAGGTGGAAATTCCCTTAAGTCGTAATTAAGTTACACAACTTGATTGGATTTCCTCATCTTTTAAAAAAAAAAAATAAAACCCTTGCCATACACGACCACCTATGGCTAGTTGGTGGGTCAAACGACTTATTTTTTGTTGAGAATTTGTTTGCTTTTATTCAAATGTCAGTTTAAAGGTGTCGAGTCTGATTTTTCAGTTTTTTATTAAAATTGATTTTCCCATTTCCCGATTAATACTAAACCCTAACCCATTTAATATTAATCCTCGATTAAAGAAATTGAGAAATTCCGATTTTTTATTGAAAATTATTTTTGGAGTCACCACCTGACCAAAGTTGGGAAAAAAAAAAAGAAACCGTAATCAATTGGGTGGATTGATTACGATTTGGTTGTCGGTCTTTGATTTTAATTTTAAATAAAGAACCAGAGGGTTCCAAGTTCGGAGGCTAACCTATTAAACTCTTAATGGGTACCATTATTTATTTACCGAAATTAAGATTATTTTTTTAATTATAATATTTTTAAAAAATAAATAAATAAAATCAAAAGAAAAAAAAAAACCTAAGCTTCTACATATTTTATGGTCGCCCCGAAGATGCCTACGTATCCACTAACCAGGATCAGACGATTGTAGTTTTTTCAAAAAATCTTAGTGTGTTGATTGATTTTAATTTTTGAAAATTGATCGAGTTTATGTTTTATTTGATTCAGTTTAACAAAAATCTAAACAGTCCTAACTCTTGAGCGTTTTTTTTTTTTTAAAATACTCTAACAATCTTATTTAAAAAAAAAGGGTCTTTTATTAATTTTAATTTAAAGAAAAACAATTTTCTATGTGATAAACCAAATCTTAAGATATGACCAATCCTAACAATCCCTAAACTAATATATACGACTATCTATTAAAATAAATTAATTCCATATGATACACTGATATAAGAACTAATATTAAAACTCCTGAACTAACATATATATATATATATCATATATTATGTTAACTAATAAAGTATAATTAATATAATAACATATATATGTAATAAAAAACCAATTTTAACGATTCCTAATCTAATGTTTATGTCCACTTATTAAATAAATATTCACTTAAATTAATATAATGTACCTAATATATATTACAAAGAAAACTAATACTAAAAAAAAATACCTTAAACTAATACACACACACACACACACATATATATCATATTAAACCATTAAAGTCCTAAAAAAATAATAATATAATAAATCAGAAAAAATTTGGATAGAAACCGAACCTAATTGCGGGGCTACTGTCTCTAACGTACGTAGCTGTTACAAAGCGCTATTGTGCAGATTTTGTTGGTGATCGGCGGTTCATGCAGTTGCAGCGATCTGTACGGATGATCAGTACGTAGACTACGTTAGTGTGGGGAGCAACATACCTGTTTGATGTGTGCTACTGTTGACAGGTGGGGCTAGCTGCAATTGGAATGTGTACTAGAGTCGTTGTCTGTAGCGTTAGGACGATGCTGGATGTTGCTGCTATTCACCTTGCTGCTGTCCTGTTCGCTGCTATCCACCTTACTACTGTCCTGTTCGTTGCTGTCTTTCGTGCTGCTGTCCTGTTTGCTGCTATCCGCCTTGTTGCTGTCCTATTTGCTACTGTCCGCCTTGCTGCTGTCTACCGTGCTGCTGTCCTGTTCGCTGTTGTCTGCCGTACTATTGTTCGCCTAGTGTTGCTGCTGTTTGCCTGGTCGTGCTAAAGAATTCTGCAGCAGTAGTCATTAGATGTATGCAGTCTTAAAGGGTGTTACAACAGTGGGCTATTTTTGGGACTGTGTTTAGTCGCTGAATTATTACTATATCAAGGTGGTCTTTTTTTGCTGTGTCTCCTCTTTTTTTTTTTTTTCTTTATGCACGCGTATGTGTGTTTTTAAGGTCCAAATCAAATCATATCTATTATATCTGATTTGATAATGATTAAATTAGATCCAAATTAATTCAAATCTGATTTAATAAAATCAAATGATTTTAATTAGATATGAATCATGTTTATTTCTCTCGCTTTTGTAAAAAAATAGAAAAATAAAAGACATAGATGCCTAGTGAGGCTTAAAACCACGACCTCAAACTAAATCCAATTCAATACTCCAATGCTTATCCGTTAGGTCATTGACCTATGACTTGACATTCAGTACAATTAAACTATACTTAAATTATCCGATTCCCTAAAATAAAATTCTTTAACTAAACTAAAACTAAAACTAAAACTATTTGTTCCTAATATAAGTTACTTCCTAAAAATCTACGAAATTTTTATAATTTTTCCTTTTTCTTATTTTTATTTTATTTTTTTTTTGTATTTTCATCATTTGTTAATTTTTATTATTATTTTTTTATCTTTTATTAATTTTTTTGTTTATTATTTTTATTTTTGAATTAGGACCCTTTTTGTAAAAAGTAAAAAAAATAATAATAAATAAAATAAAATAAAATAAAAAATAAAAAAATTAAGATTACGAAGGGATAAAAATTAGGTATCTACAAAAGGGAAAAAAAAAAAGAAACAAAACAAATAGAATTAATGTTATCTAATGCAAATCAAGCCTTGTAATAGCAAAATTTACCTATTTATAAACCAAATTTTAATTTCTTTGGCTAGTCTAAGCAAACCCTAAGAAAGTTAACTATTGATACAACAATAACCTTGAAATATGAACTATTTTTTAAAATTATATATAACCAAAAACAAAGGGCTAATTAATCTTTGCTGTAGATAAAGAAAAGCATGGCAAAGGATCAATTAATGATATTTTACAACTAGTTAAATATGTGTGTGTGTGTGTGTGTGTGTGTGTGTGTCTATATATATATATATATATATATATATGTATTCTCAATGTTCAATTCAAATGCACCTAGCTCTATCTCGTATACCCTCAAATTGAGGACCAAATTATCAAGTTTAAATGCTCATCTGTGGTGCAAATTAGCATTACAATTAAAGATACGATACATATAAAAGAGGCATAAAGTAAGAGAGAATAAAATATAATACATAAAATGAAATGAATAACAAAATGTTGACAAAAAAAAAAAGAATAACAAAATGATGGCAATGAATGATTACATGAAAAAATAAAGGAGAAATTACAAAAAAAAAAACCCTTTAACTTTCATTATAATATAGATTTACCCCATAAACTTTCAAGGTGAATAATAGCTTTTATTTTAAATACATTTCACATAATAATTTTATAGTATTTCCCTTACATCTTTGGTTTTCTTTAAAGAAATTAACACTTAATTAAGTAAAATTTTGATTTTAAGGTTTGAACGCGTTCTTGGATTGAAAACGAAGAAAAGGAATCAAGTTTCACTCAATTTGGAATTCAAATGAATGAGTTATGAAGTTTTGAAATTACATAAACAATAGGAATCAAGGTTAGAAAGTTACACGGTCTGAGACACAACTGTGTCCCTAAGTTACGTCTATCCAGGAAAATTTGCCAAAGTCAGAAAGTTACACGACCTGGGGACACAACTATGTCCCAGGCTGTGTCTGGTGACGAGAAAAAGAACTTTACAATACATTATAAAATGACATACTAGGGTTTCGCACAGGAGATTGGACATTCAAAAGTGAATAGACTTGAAGAGAAGGAGGAGCAAAAGGCGAAAGCAACACCCAACTTCAAGATTGAAGAGATTTTTCATTAACAAAAAGGGGGTTTTTCATGTTTTATTTCTTGATTTTATTGCAATTCGTTTTTAGTTTCATTATGATAACTTAAGATTCTTGTATTTAGGATTATGGAACCTAGGGTTTCATGTGACTATTAGATTGATTGATAATTTTCAATAAAGTTTCTATCTTTTCTTGATTCAATTATGTTATTTAATTTTTAATTGATATTTCTAGGATATCAATCTATGATATTTCTAGGATATCAATCTATGATATTATGCATGATGATTGAGAAATCACATGTGTAATGAGATCTTGACATAATTGGAGAGAATTGCATGTGTACTTAGAGATAAGATACATGTTTCTTTCGGAAAGTTGTTCTTCTATGTGGGAATTCATTATACATTAATGCGATTCTAAATTATATTACTAAGTGAAGAGATTCCAGTAAATAATTTAGGATTAGGGTTAATATGCTTAAGAAAGGTGTTAACTTTAATTGTGAATCCCTCCGGTTAAGAATAATAGAGATTGAATTGGATACATTTTAAGCGGTCACATGTTAAACACTAGGGGAAATAATTCCTAAATACGTTATTACCTTCTTGAAGTCGTTCTTAATTTTATCGCTTTCTAAATTGCTTAATCAAGTCTCATAATTAGGTTAGTTTGTTAATTTTAGTATTTTTAATTCATTCAACTCATCACAATTTTCTAGTTAGATAATAGAGCTAAGGTTAATATTAGTACTCGAAGTCTCTGAGAGATCGACTCGGACTCACATCCGCTATATTAAAACTGATAGGTGCACTTACCTTGTATCAGTGAGTTTTATGAATCCTCACAACACTTAAATAAAAAAAAAATTCAATAATTTGCAACTTAATATTCATTTAATATTTTTTTTAGTTAAAAAAGCTATGTGCATGTAGATAATTGATGATAATATATGGTATACTATACAAATATAATATATATTGTACATATATAATATATCAAATCATATACTATGAAGCATGTATTAAAATTATATTAAATATATATATCGTATACTCAATAATATCATATATTATAATAACATGTATAAGATATACTATATCTTACTGTATGAAATCATATTTTAGGATGAATGATCTATTATATATTTGTAGTATATGTTAGATAAATTAAGCAATTATTCAATCATTCAATCAGATGAAAGGTTATATTTTATATCAATCTTAATTAATGCACCATATATGATAGAGAGGGGAAAAAAACTACCTTTATTATCATGATTGAATTTTGAAACCCTTAATGAATTAGACTATAAAAATATTTTTAATTATAGATTATTTTTTTATCTCTAGACATAATGTGATCTTTTTGCATCATTTTGTCATTTATATATTAAATATTACAATAGTTTTCTGTTAATGCACTTACAAAAATAGGAAATGGTATAACAATAACTAAATTGCCATTTTATATTTAATGAAATTAGCACTAATTATTGACTAAAATATATTTAATTTTTAAATAAAAAATAAACTATTGTACTTGGGATGAACATATAAGTTTTTTATTATAAATCTTTGCTTAATTACTATAAAATGATATGAATACATTATCATTAATATATTATACATTAAAAAAAAAGTTGTGCATTGTAGATGATAGAATTATTGATGGATATCAAATACGACTTTTATCTAATTGAATAATTACCTAATTTATGTAACAAATATAATAAACATATAATATATCATTTGTCACAAAATATGATTCCATACTGTAACATAAAATATATCTTATATATGCAATTATTAGATGCAATAGTAGTGAGTATACAACATATAATATTTAATATAATTTTAATATATGCTTCATAGTATATGGTTTGACAAATTATATATTATCATCAATTGTCCACATGCACATGTCTTTCTTTAGATTGAAAATACTAAATGGATATAACATTGCAAATAGTTAAAAGTTTAAGAGGTCAAAAAACTCACTTTGATTCAATGAGAATGAAAGTTTAGTTTTTTTTTTTATTATTTTGCAATTTCCCCAAAAATTAATGATTTTTTAAATATAATTATTAACTTATAAATATTTTGGATCAATATAAGGAATATTATGTTAGAAATGTAATAATGACATCTAAGCATAATTTATGAATAGGCTTATATGAAAATGATGCAGTTGATCAATTGACTAGAGACACTACGAAGACATTTATTCACTTTTATAGTATACATAAAAAAATAGACATGAAAAAGAAAGTACGGGAATGTTAAGATATAGGCTTGTGATGTAAATTGGAGAGGAAAAGAGATAGATTTAGCTATCATTTTGCTCTTGATATTATTATGCTAAATTTAAGGATAAAGAACGTATCTATTTTTTAAAAAAAAATTACATAAATATGAATTAAATAAAAAATATTACATAAATTTAAATAAACCACATTTGAAAAATGAGATATCAGAAATAACAAAAATATCACATTTCATAAATGCGATTTTATATTTTGCTTACCATAACTATCTTGTACTTAGCAAATACGACATACATTAATTTAATTGAATATGTGTCGCATCTTAGAGATGCAACATAAGTTTAATAAATTGGTAATATTTTTTATACAATTAATAAATATGTGATATTTATTACATGTAATAGTAAACAAGTAAAATTCTCCTAAATTTCAATACAATATGTTTTAATAGTTTTTTTTAATATAATTTAGGATATCTTAAGAAAATTTAAAAAGACACCAAAGCCCTTCTCATACGTTTTAATGATATAGATTATAGAATGGGACCATTAGTTTCGCTTCTAATAAATAACTTTTGAAATAATATATCTAAAGTTGGATCAAAAGAATATACGTTATTTTAAGATTGATAAAATTTTCTGATTTTAATTTGGCATTCCATTCGTTTTCTATTGCATAAAGAAAAATCAAAAGCACACAAAATCTTAAAAATTTACCATATGAAACATCAAGTAATGATGAAAGAGAATATGAACAAGGACAAATAAAAGACGTATATAAAACGGCAACGCATAATTTTGTCTACTTTCATAAGGATAAGAAAAGATTTGGTTTTCTCTTTTTTCAGTGGATGTGAATCTTTTTCTTTTTTCAGCAGAATTAGTTACTCTTAGAGGTTAGAATCTTGGAGATATGCCTAAGTGAAAAACAGTAAAATTCTATATTTCCAAAACAAAAAAAAAAAAAGCAAGCGCTTTCTAGAATGTTTGCTTTCACTTGCATGTCAGTTTAAGGGGAAAAAACAAATTAAATAAAACAAATGCTGTACATTTCAAGTCAAGCCCTGTAATAGAAAAATTTACCTATTTATAGATCAAATTTTAGTTTCTTTGCCCAGCCTATAGCAAACCATAAGAAAGCTAACTGCTGAAACAAGAATAACCTTGAAATATGAACTATTTTTGAAAAGTATAAATAACCAAAAACAAAGGGTTAATTAATCTTTGTTTTAGATAAAGAGAGCTTGGCAAAGGATCAATAGATGGTATCTTACAACTAGTTAAACCTATATATTATTTTCTTCTCAATATTCAATTCAAACTGGAGCTAAGCACATTGAATAAGGATCACAAGGAGGAAGAAAAAGAAGGAAAAAAGAATTATTTTTCTAATCCAGAGGGTACAAAGATTGATCCTGAAATAGAACATGCACCGCTTCTGGCCAGGGGGAAGGACCCCCCTGGCCCTGCCCTGGACCCAGAGGACATGGCAGTGCCGGATGGTGCTGTCATGAAAACCGTGGAACTCCATGAGGCACCATCGACGCTGCTCGGTCCGGGTGAAGGTGGGGACTATTTTCCTATTCGAGATTTCCAGGATGCAAAGTATGTATGTTATTTGGAATCAAAGAGGCTTTGGTTGATTGCTGCTCCAATTGCATTCAATATATTGTGTAATTATGGTATAAATTCCTTCACCAATATATTTGTGGGACATCTTGGAGATGTGGAGCTTTCTGCTGTCGCAATTTCCCTCTCCGTCATTGGCAACTTCTCCTTTGGATTTTTGGTATGCAACAGGAACTCATTTTCATTTTGCAATTTCTTCCTGTTTTTTTTTTTTTTTTTTTTGGTTGAGTTTTAAAATCTTACCTCCATAATAACCCTTTAAAAAATTTATTTCCACATTCAAACATAATCTTATTTGTAAATGATTTACATGCACCTTTCACGGAACATGAAATATCCAGACATATTTCTCCTAATCATGATTTCTATACTATACTAACCATAGCCAATCCAAATCAATCAGTTAATTAAGCAGATAGGATTCTCATTTCCACGTTTCCATGCCCTTCTCGCATGGCGAGGTGACATGGGTGCTAGAAAAGGAAAAGAGAGGAGGAGGAATGAGGTTTATCTCTCTTTTCGACATAGCAGGTGCAACTAGCACATCATCGTCGTGGATACCTCCCAAAACTTCCAGCATTCTTGGAGTTTGGTCTAATCTTCTGCATGAGCAAAATGTTAGAATTATCATACAAAAGATAAAAAATTCAGCAAAAAAATTTGTGTTTCTTTTTATGCTTCGAAAAACTTGTAATTTAAGTCCTAGTAATTCTTTTGTGTGATTACATTGTCATGTTACAAGTAACGAAAAAGTTAATTTGGTAGAAAAAATTTCAATTTCATCAACAACTATTTTAGCATGACTTATGGAGATTAGTTGTAACATGTTGTTTAATGCACAGCTTGGTATGGGGAGTGCCTTAGAAACCCTATGCGGGCAGGCATTCGGTGCTGGGCAAGTACACATGCTAGGAGTCTACCTGCAGCGCTCATGGATCATCCTGTTCGTGGCATGCTTCGTCTTGTTACCACTCTACCTATGCGCGACGCCGATCCTAAAGCTCCTAGGGCAACAAGATAACATCGCTGAGATGGCAGGAGTGTTCACAATCCAAACCATTCCTCAGATGTTCTCACTTGCCATCAATTTTCCTGCCCAGAAGTTCCTCCAGGCCCAAAGCAGGGTCAATGTCCTGGCTTGGATCGGCTTTATCGATTTCCTCGTGCATATACTACTCCTGTACCTGTTCGTCCCCGTGTTCAAATGGGGTCTTCCAGGTGCCGCCGCGGCATATAACCTGTCTGCTTGGGGGATTTCGATCGCTCAAGTGGTTTACATAGTTGGATGGTGCAAGGATGGTTGGAGAGGATTGTCATGGTTGGCTTTCAGTGAGATGTGGGGGTTCGTGAAACTGTCGGTTGCGTCGGCGGTGATGATTTGCTTAGAGATTTGGTACTTCATGACCATAATTGTTCTCACCGGACACCTTGGAGATCCTGTCATCGCAGTCGGTTCCTTGTCAATTTGGTGAGTTCCCTGGAGTATATATATATATATATATAACACTTTGTTATTTTTCATGATTCTGCCTTCCTTATTTTATTTTATTTTTTTCTTATAGTTGCTCATAGGTTTAATCCTCGGCCGCTGAAAGGGAAAGAGAAATTAATAACTTATTAAGAGATTCATCTTCGTAAATCATATGTAAATTCTTGGATTATAAGATCTGATTGGTTGTTTTCTTTCAGTATGAATATCAATGGATGGGAAGGCATGTTATTTATCGGAATCAATGCTGCCATAAGGTAAGAATTTCAGGTGCATTTGTTTCATATACCGGGGGGCAAAAAAAAAAAAAAAAAGCCATTGAATTTCTTTTTCCTCGATATTTGTTACAGCCAAACCTCAAAAATTATTATCTTAGTAATCTCTCATCAACTAATGACTTTTAGCATAAAGTAATTATGGAAGGGAATAGTAGTAGCGAACATGGAAATAGGTTTTTTTTATTTAATTTTCCTCGATTTATTTTTTTATGATGCTATCATATATAATTAATGGTTAAAATTAAAAGAAAGATATATCGTGATGATATTATAGAATATTTCAAGAATCAAAATAGTCTTAACCATTAGTTTTTAAATGTAAAAAAAATTAAGTGAAAATAAATGGAAAGAATCTAAATTCAGTCAATATACTAAAATAGGTGGTGAACAATCACAAAAAGAAAAAAATTGTTAAAGGGCAATGCTTTCAAAGAGGAATTCATTTTTCCCCCTTGTCGATTTGATATATTATGTGATGGTAGAACTTTGTTATCAGTCATTCATTGCCACCTTCTGCCTTCACTTTTTATTATTACTTATTGCCAAAAAGCCATTAGTAGAAGCAATTTCTAAAGATTAATATAATAATATTTAAAATTCTAAAATTTTGGTTGTAATAAATATGGAAAAGGTTTTAAAAAAAAGAGAAAAAAGGGTTTTTTTTTTTTTTTGTTTTAAAGTAAACCTATGCAAAGCTTAGCTCACCTCTTTGCAAGATTCAACACATTATGCGCGATTAACCCATTCATTTGTATGCAGCGTTCGAGTGTCGAACGAACTGGGATCAGGACACCCAAGAGCCGCAAAATACTCGGTAATGGTAACAGTGGTTGAATCTCTCCTGATTGGAGTGCTTTCTGCTGTAATCATCCTGATATCCAGGAATCATTTCTCCATAATCTTTACTGATAGCATCCCCATGCGGAAAGCGGTAGCCGATTTAGCTTACTTGCTAGGCATAACCATGATTCTCAATAGCGTACAACCGGTCATTTCAGGTAATTACCAATCGAAAAACTTGAAAAGGATTCTTCCTAATTCTCTGCAAACCATTTGCTAGTTTACAAGATCCACTCTTGATTTTATCTCATATATATGTATGTATGTATGTATTTTTACTTCTAGGTTTAAAAAGAAAATTTTATCCCTGATTTGATATTTATTATGTGGAGGAATAACTACATCTAACCATTAAATTACAAATAAAAAAAAATAGCAAATATATTTGTAGGTCAAATTCCATCTATTCTAGCTTAGGGTTGATGGAAATATTCGATTATATAGATTTTTTTACTTTTGGATATTCCTCTGCCTGCAGAATGTGAGAAGGAGATAAATAATCAAATCATTATAGAAGAAACTAAAGATGGAAAATAATAATAATAATAATAATAATAAAAAGAAAAGTAAATAAGAATGAAGTCAACGAAACAAGAATTGAAATGAATAAATTCACACTTAAAAAGAATCTTTTGAATTAAGTATGAAAAATCCAAACAAGATTCGAAATGAATAAAGTTTTCCTGTGACAAAGAAGAAAAGAAAAATTTGTTTTAAAAAAAAAAACTCAAATCGATCTTTTATCTATTTCAAAGATCATATGAAAATCCATATCATTGATATATTAAGTCTTGTTTTTATTAGAAAATAAATTAAACAAATCTATTCCTAAATCAACAATACCTCATGAATAGAGTCAAATCTTATTCTATGATACTTCCTTATGTTTTTTTTTTTTTAATTAATTTCCCCCCCGCCCTTTTTTTAATTAATTAAAAAAGAAAAACAAAAGCGACCAAGAAGGCTTACTTGATCCAACCGAATCATTAAGTTCTATAAATATTGTAAAATTAAGATAATTTTCTATGGTTGCTTACTACTAAGCTCTACACACACATATCACATCTAATAAACCTGTTTTCGTGGACAAGGTGATTAAACACATTAATAAGGATAAATGATAATTGAATATCTTATTTTGCAGGTGTTGCCGTGGGCGGAGGTTGGCAAGCACTGGTGGCTTACATTAACTTGTTTTGTTACTACGTTGTTGGCTTACCTCTAGGATTTCTTCTTGGTTACAAGACAAATTTAGGAGTACAGGTGAGTTTTCTTCTTCATTTTCCTTAAAGGCAGGATAATAGTGACACCTTGAATACTATTGAAATTATAAAATTGAAAAAAAAAAAAAATCCTAAACTTTTATAAGAATGCACTTACACCCTTTGGAATATATTAATGCGACAAAATCTCTCCTACAATATAAGTTAATTATTGTGTCAATAGACGGCAAATTGTACAGTATAGTCATAAAAATTACTATTTGATACTATTACACTTTCATTATTAATAGATTTTCTTTACAATGTTACAACGTTATGAGAGTTTCCCTAATAACTATCGATAATTCCTTTTACTATTACTGAACCTCATGTTTACTATAACGTAAAAGATTTTATTGTAATGGGAACTAATTATATTATATAGTTACTTTTGAGTGATTCAATCGTATAATAAATATTTATATTAATTTGCTGAAGAGATAGTTTATCAATTGATTTGAGGTTATTCTACCTAATTTGATATTTTAATATTAATATAAGTCAAATTAGGTAGTGAATCAAACCTAAAAGGATTGTTAAATTATACATTGGTATATAAGAGTATCTAAGTACTCCATTGGAGAAAAAATTCTTCGATATCAATATTTTTGAAGGGGTGTAAATGGGTTGTTTAAAAAATTCATGTTTCTGCAATTTTGATAATTTGCAAAACGTATCTTATGATTTATTCTTTTTATTCAACTTTTTCCCCTGGCAATCCTTTTATGGATGGTCCCTAATGTGAAAAAATGATTGCTGCAGGGAATTTGGATGGGAATGATACTTGGAACAATGCTGCAGACGTTAATCCTCTTGTATATCATCTACAAAACCAATTGGAACAAAGAGGTTTGTGCTTGAAATTTTGTGTAGAATCCAAAATGTCATCCAATTGAGTGACAAATTGAATAGTAAGTAGTTTTGTACGCATATTTTTTAGGTGTGTCATATATATATATATATATATATAAACACCTAAGGATGCAATAGAGACAAGTTTGATATGGATTTTATAAAATTCAAACCCATCTCTATAAAGTTTAATATTTTCCAAAATCCTACAAAATTACCAAAACTCACCCAATAAGGTTTCCAGTTTTCTAGAATATTTTATTTTACTTTTGACTTTTTAAGTTGTTGTTAATGGATTTTTATAAACAAAAACTTAATATATTTGTTAATATTCTTAATAGAAAGATGAGATAAAATTAATGAAATAATTTATTATTTCTTATTGAATCAAGTCTTAAAACCTGACTCTAAATCTTATGAATTTTTTAATCTTATTTCAAAACCTAATAAAAACGATATAAGGTATTGTCCTATAAAGTTATTTATCGGGTTACATAAGTTGAATACCAACAATATGTTCAATTGCATCCCTAAAAACGCCTTAACCCTGGTGAATAAAGTAATTTGCTTCCATTAATAACTTTGAACTAACTAGAATTACAGGCATTAGATTTTGCAATAAGGAATATCAGTGAATCCGGTCATCGCAAATACCCGGAGAAATCGTGATTGTTTATTCAATTTGCATTATAATTGGTCTCACAAGTAGGCATAAAGAATCCCTAAATGTCATTTTATTCCATTATGAAGACTAAGTTTTTGAGTGTTTGGACTCACAGGTCGAAGAAGCATCAGAAAGGATGCGAAAATGGGGTGCTAGGAATGAGGAATCCCCTGAACTCACGTAGCTGGCTTAGGGCAACATTATGCTTTCCTTTTTCTTTTTCTTTTTCTTTTTTTTTTTTCAAATTCTTGTATTTTATTTTATTTTATTTATTTGCTTTCGTTATTCTTTTAATTTTATTTTATTAGTAGAATGTAGATAAGTGAACCTGATATTTTTCGTTCTAGTCTGTATGTTTAACCTTTGTTGGACAACCCAGCCTCATACCCTTTTCTCCTGCTTAAGTGAAAGCTTAATGTTGTAGTTTCATTTCAAAATAAAATTACCACATTAGGCTGGCGAGCGAGCTAGTCATCCAGTGCCTATCGGAGAAAAAGAAGTTAATAACCTCGGCGCGATAATATCATACAAAAATTTATATAGGAGAGAATCCAACATTTAGAAATAAAAAATAATAAACGTTATTAAAAAGGGTATAAATAAAGGATATCTATCATGTATATCATTTGTGTGGCATGTTAAATGCCAAAATGGACGTTAATGTGATGTGGCAACATCAATGGAGTTCTAGCAATAGTAGAATGATATTTTCTATGATATATATGCATTTTTAATAATTTTTTTTTAAATGCAATTTTTCTTATACGAAATTTAAAAGAGTTTTGGCATTCAAACTCATTCCCCCTTTGGTAAAAAAAAAAAAAAAAAAAAAACAAATCATCCCGTATTTTTTGGGGAAAAAAAAAAGAAAAAAACTCATCCTCTATATCACTATATCCGGACATTGAGGGAGAAAAGAAAGAAAAAGAATAGAAAGGACTTTAAAGGAAAGTTTTAGACAAAGTTAAGTTATTATAAAATCCATAATCTTTTAGGAAGCAAAATATGAAATAATTATTTATAATGGACAAAATAGTAAAATTATTTATTTCTAACTTTTCTTTCCTTTCACTTTTTCTTACTTCAGAATTGGTGATGTGGCCAATAAATTTGTAGGGTTTTTCTTTTTATTTATTTATTAATAAATAGATCTGTCGGCTTCAATTTCGGCACCGTGGCTCCATAGGCCAGGACGGATTTGGACGCAATGGTACAGGTCTTAGATTGCCTCCAGTTCAGACTATTCCCATGGAAATGATACGCAATTTAGTAATTGTCATACAACAGATCACAAATATTTCAGTTACATACTAATATTTGCTTCTTCTTTTTTCCCGAAAATTACATACTAATAGTAAAAAGCCTCTAGATTTTAGATTTTAATACTCCAAATAAGAACCGAAAACTCTCATGAACTTTTTATTAACTGCATGTTTATTTTGCTAAATGTAATAAGTCTAGTAAAACTCCTCTTCAGTAGGAATAGAAAAAAATTATAATACCTTATTACAAGTATTCAGTTAAACAATAATATAACTAAAGAATATTATGTAAAATACCTAAAGAATATATCAATAATAGAATGTAAATGAGTATTAGATTGGTAAATCAATAGTGTATCTATTTTTAGCAGTATTATGATGACATCATAATAACATCATAAGATATTTTAAAATTTTGACTAATCCTAATTAAAAGAAATTACGAAATGCGTAAATTGAAAAAATCCAAATCTAAGTTAAAAAGAGTACATAAAAATAAAGAAAAACCATAGTCAATGAATGTGTTCACTAAACAACAATTTGTAGGGTCCCGCTCATAATTGCTATTTAAACTTGGCGGGATTTTTGGTCTCATTAAATAGATAACAAATAAACATTATAATACCCTTTCATAGAATAGGAAGGATTAGCACATCAACCCCTCCATACAATAAAGTCAATGGGAGTACAAATAATTATATGAGGAATCGATTATATAAATTAAATTTGTTTTAGACTACTTTTAAGTCATGTGGAAACACAAGTGAATGAAATATTTAACTTCTTGGGTAATCATAACCAGAACCTCTATCAATACCAAAATTTTCTTGATATTCATATACACCCTACCAATTAATTAGTTGTGAAATCAGATAAGGGATGATCTAATCTATAAAGATCATGATTAGGAATTTTTTTCTCTTGATACGTTCCTTAAAAGATTCGATGCATGCAAATTCTTCCTCCAACTAGAGAAGAGATCTAAGCAGAATTGCCACATGAAATTGAGCACATTTTTGCATTAATAGGTTATTCCAGCTACAAAATATCATGAACTCTTGACTATTGCATGGGAACAATTTCATCTTTAAGGAAAGAAAATCAAAGAAAGTACAATTTTTATCCTTATTTAAATAAAAAGAGTGAAGTAGAACAAATAGTATTGATAAGGTACTTTAGACATAGGCTCCTGAAGCCCAATAAAATTTAACGCATCTTGTGGGTTAAGGTATGCCTTTATAAGCCTAAGCCCTAGGCTTGTATTGATCAAGCCTTATAACGGTTAAAATACACAAGATAAGAATTAATTAGTGTGAACCAGTCACATCCAAAATAAGTAAAGCACATCGAACACAACAACCTCATTCTCTCATGCTTATGGGAGAAGATCTCTCCCACTAATTGACCTCTAATTGCTGACTCCACTATATATAAATATCGGGTTACTACCCAATGGTAAATCACTCTAGACTTTATACATTAAGCTTATACATTATTCTAAATTACTTCATATTCTCAAAACCAGTACTGTTAACTTAAGTATCGGAGTAATCATACTAGACAATCCTCCAAAGTCTCCTTATAATGTGTTGTTTTCCAAACCTTCCACATGTAGAGCCCTATCACTTACTAGCAATAACTCAAAGATGATAAATAGAAATATTCATTTTTCCCTTTAAGAGAAATAAAAATGACAAAAGAGTGAAAACATTTACACTGTCTTCTACTAAATTTATCCCTTTTCCATTACTCATTAAAATTGCTAAAAATTTAATTTCCTTTGTTTTCCATTGTTATAGATCCATCTAAACATAGTGTAATATCAACAACTAACTAATAATTGATATATACTATATATCTATATAATAAAATATATAAAACAACTTATCAAATAAATTTGGACATAAAATATAGAACTAAAATCTGCCATATATTTTTATCGTACAAAAATGACTCGATTTCATTTATTAAGATTATGATCGAAGGGTCAACACCATCATTCGTTTCTATAATACATAAGAATTCCCCCTTGTGGGACGCAACGTACAGCACTTGGAGAGTGATGATAATTCGCATATACTTGTGAACAATCCTCCTTAACTTTGCATGATGCTCAGTCCACAGGCAATCGCCATGTTGATCGGGATCTGTCAGTAGTAATAGAAAGCAATTTAGACTTTAGAATTCCAACAAATATTAAGGAAAGAAAGGAAAAAGGAGAAATCGTAATTATACCCAAATTATTTGTTAAGTATGGATAGATTGCTTAAATTTTCAAATCGCAATTTCAATTACTTGTAACTTCCAAAAATGTGTCCAAAAAAATAAAAAGAAAGACAAAGAACCCTCAAAACTGTTGTGGAAAAGAATGTCCTTGTTTTTTTTTTTTTTTTTTTCATTTATATTGACTATCAATGGGAATTTTTTCTCTTTCCTTTTAGAAAAGAATTAGCTAATTTATTTCTAAAATAATGTGCTCTCTTATGGACACATTTCCTTAAGTATGGATACACATTTTTAGAATAATGTGATTTACCTGCCTTTAAGGAAATCTTAAAAGAGCTAATTTATTTCTAAAATGAAATGGGTAAAATCCATTCCATACCTTGTGTTTATAAAAAATATCACACTAACCACTAAACTATTATTTTAGGGATTATATAAAAATTATTAACTAAACTTTATGGTATTTTTTTAATTTAATACTTAAAGTTTGACATTACTAAATATTATATCCAATTAAACTTTTGTTGATAAAATTTTATATATGAAGTTTGAATCGCTAAATATAATATCTAATTAAATTCAAATTTAGTTCTTTTAGAAGATGATATGACAAACACTCATTGGTCAAAGAATATAAGATAAAGGTAAAATAATAAATTTGATAAGTAAATTTTTTATTGAATATGATACACACCAACTTCAAACTTCATGTATAATATTAAGGAAAAACAAAACCCTAAAATTCAAGTAGCGATTTCAATATTATCACATTATTTTAACCACCGAAACGATTGAGTTTTTCAAAAACCTGTCCTTTCCCATTACATGACAACCAAAATTCCTATGACTAATATATAACGTATCTTTTCTAATCGTTGTTTTCCTCTGTAAGTGTATCAAGACGTGATGATAGAAGTTCAATATCCCAGTTCTATACTATGTGTACTTTAAAAGGAAAAAAGAAAAAAAGTAAACATTATACATTACGTCAGATTAATTTTAAGCATGTCAAGTGTATCATAAGAAACTAATAGAAAATTCTATTATGGAATATTTATCCGTAAGGATCTATTCGGAGTTGTCGGAAGCTATTTTCAGCTAGAAAATTATATTTTTCTCTAGAAGAAAATGGAGTATACTGGAACAACAAAAAATTATGGAGGACAAAATAATTAATGGAATTTCAAAAATTACAATTTCATATCATGACATATTCATGAAGAAATTTATTGAAATTATAGCCTTAGGCTTCAACCTGTATGAGAGTCGGTTTTAAACTATAAACTAATCTGATCTCATCTTGAATAAGTTTAAACTAGTTGTTAAACTATCAAACTCTAAGGGTCCAAACGATTCAAACATGAAAAACTATAAAACCGATAGGCCAGTGGACTGATAGGTAGAACCGCCAATTGAACCATTATCAATTTGAGGTCGAGCCAATCCTAAAAATTAAAAACAAATATATAAATAAAATATAATATACTATATGTAATACAAACATACTATATATTATATACATATAATATAAACAAATATATAGTATATATAATACATAATAATTAATATATTATATATATACTATATATAATATAGTATGTATAATATGTATAGTCCCATCACATTCCAAATAAAACATCTTCCTATTTTGCAATTTTTGTCGTTTTGGACATCTTTACTCAATATTATAATAAAA
>JAMXBB010000008.1:40952064-41171225 GCA_024138015.1 Lumnitzera littorea | reverse complement strand
GGGTGTGGAAGGTGGGAAGGGGGGTTTTACATGTGTTGACACTCCAGTTTTGTCCCTACTACCAATGCCTTAGTAGTTTTAAAATTTTTTAGAATAAAGAAAAGAGTCCTAATTCAGAAAAAAGTAAAAAATAAAATAAACATTAAAATTATAAAATTTAGAAAAACTACAAAAAATAGAAAATACTTAAAAATACAAAAAAAAAATTGAAAATAATAATAATAAAATAGAAAGATAGATCTTTTTAAGGAAAATAGATTTTTAGACAAATAAAATATTTTCAAGGAAATAGTTTTTAAGAAAAATAGGAATTCATGATTGTATTGAGTCATTAGATTGATTATCTTATTGGGGTGGTTTTTATTTCATAAGATCTTCAAGTTGTTTTATAGGTTAAATGCATTTTAATTACACAATATAATAGGGCATGGGCTTACAACCCAATTGATATTACACTTGGTCTTAGCATTGATACATGAGAAAGCTTATGAGTTCAAGTCTCCTAATAGATACGTTATGCCTTTTTATTTATTTATTTATTTTTTGCCAAAACAGAGTACATGTGGCGAGGGTTTATTGGGTCATGTGTCGACACCAAACACGTGGCATGGCACTACTAGTCTACGCGGTTGATGTGACACTACGTCAACAAACTTTCCTTTCTTCTCCTTCTCTTTCCCACGATTTCCTCCTCTTCCTTTCCTGCACTTTCCTAAGTCAACCATCTCTATTCAAGGCCATTTTTCATTCAATTTCCTTCATAATTTCACCAAATCAATGGTGAAATCATAGAGATCTCATTGCCCCTAAGACTTGAAACCCTAATCTTGTTTAGATTTAACCATTTAAGTAGTTAAATTAGTGTTCAAATACTAAGAAAAATTTGGACCTAAGAGTAAACACTTTTGGCCAAGCTTGAATTTTGAACACCAACGGCTAATTTTGAAGCTTCCATTAAAGCATTTTAGCAAGATCGAATACTCAAAAGGTAGTTTTGAATAGGAATTTACTCAAACTTCAATTCATATTGCGAATCAAAGCTAGCTTTTATTTCCGTACATTTAAAGCCATTCATGTCCTTCCTTCTTTAATAAAATAGTATAAATAGAGGTTCCAAGAGGCCTCTTAAGGATCAACTCTCATCACTTTTTAACATTGCACACTTGAACACACTATACTTTCCTTTTCTCTCTCTATTCAGATCGTCCCTCTCTCTCTCTCTAGCTCAAGCTTCGACACGAAGCTCTTCAAGTTCATCTACTGTTATCCACAAGTACCTTGCATCACAAATAGTCAAACCATGCCAGATTCAGCCACCTGCTATGATAGGATTCCAGGTACCAACTCAACAACATGCCAAGCTTTAGACTACATGGGAGGCTCAGTCACAAGCTCCGCATAAATGGAAGACTTGTTTATGTACTCTATCATTACTGAACGGCCTTCTCTGCTCTATTGTTTCTACCCTATTATGTTGAGTACACCCTACTTTACCTTGATCGAGCCCTCCTATAGACCTATATATGCACTATGGAAATATTTCAAGACTCAACATACTCTGTAAGATCTGTCTTGGGCTACTATGCGTGCCTTGCTTTGTTAGGTCTTCCTTGCTATACTTGATTCATTCTGCCTTATTGTGGACAGCTCTATTCTATTTTATTAGGTTTACTCGAATAAGTTATTCAGGACTGTCCTACCCTGCCCATCCACCTTACTTTACCAAGGTTGATTTGCTCGATCGAGTCTGTTCTGCCAAGATCTGCTCGGTCATGATAAGGCTGCTCGCCTATTCCATATCAGCTCGGTAGCACCAAGAAATATCAAATAGGTCGACTACGTCAACGCCAGATCGACTCGACCAAACAAGGTCGACCATTGTCATATCAACCCGGCCATTACCCACGAGAGGTCGGCCCTGAACATATCAGGTTGGTCATAGGCATATCAGGTTAGCACCAAACATATCATATCAGCTCTGGATAAGACAGGTCGTCCAGAATCAGGTCTACCCAGATTACAGCTCCGAGTCCCTAACAGCTCTTTGGAATCAAAGCATCAGTCCTCACTTGAAGATCTCACTTAGCTATCTATTTTACTTATGTATTTGGATTTTCTGTTTCTTGTATTTTACTTGTAATTAACCTCATGTCTATCTTATATTTACAAAATTGCCACTAGGGCATTCTTAGTCATTTTATTGATTTAGAACTTTACTGCCTTGTATAAATAGAACACTTGTATACAGTTTTAAGGGACTTTGACATTTCTTTTTTAATGAAAAACCCCTTTGGATTCTTTCTTCTGGGAAAGCTCTCTCTTTACCAACTCTTATCAATCCCTTTACCAAGGATTGTAGCGAGCAACCCTATCTCTCGAACTGATGCGTCACATTCGGCGAGTCTTAGGTCTGTGTGTGGTTCTACGGTACGTCATATTCATAGAGTTAGTACGCGGGATTTGCTCAACCTTCAACTTTCATTTATCTTTCAGGCCATCTCGCGATTCAGACCTACCCATTAGTTTTCGTGTGATAGTAGATTCCATATGTTCATCCACGAGGTCCGTATTATGCTGTGCTTCCAATCACCTTGCCTAATGCCACTACCATTGGCCACCACTTCCAACCACCTCTCAGACCACCACCAAATACCTCGGCAATTCTCGTATCCCCACTGATCCCAATTGGAAACACATAGAACTCCCTTCACCCACTCATTTTGGTGCTTAGATCACCCTGAATCGCCACTCCTAACATCGCTGCTTCTCTTCGTTCCTTGTTTCACAGAATCTAGATTCAACTTGACCTGATGACCCAAGTCTAACCCATACACACTATAACCTAAGTCTAAGTCCCGCCCTCTTGTTTTCTTTTTCTTTCTTTTCCTTATTTCCACATTGTATTTTTTATTTTTCTTTTCTTTTTCCTTATGATTGTATTCTTTTTGTAAATAAAAAATAAAAAAGAAACAAAAGATAGGGAAGCTTAGTTTATTTTTATTTCTTCAGTTAAAACATAATCAAAAAAATTAAAAATAATTAAAAAATGAAAAATATTTTATCACTTAAAAAATCATTTTTCAACAAAAAAGAAAATAAGATCAATACTTTTCAAAATTAGGACCCGTTAGAATTTTCAAAAATAAAAACAAACCAATTTAGAACCTTTGAGAATTTTTCTTAAATAAGCTCGAACTAAATCAAAACATAAATTTAGCTAGTTTTTAGAAATTAAAAAGAACCAAGACACTTAAATTTTATGAAATGAACTACGAATAGTTTGATCCATATTACAGGGTATGTAAGTACCTATAGGGCAACTTAAAATAGGGAAATCAATTTTATTTTCCCTTTTTACAAATAAATGTATCTTTTTAGTTAATTTTCCTTAATTATAAATTGAGAATTAGTTAAAAAGGTAATTTGAAAAATAAATTTAAATCCAAAAAGTTGAAAGCGATACCCATTAAAGGTTTAAGGTTAGCCCCAGACTTAAATCTCTAGTTTTCAAAAACTTTTTTTAAAATCAGTTTTCACGTAATCTAGTGTCTAGGTTAAAATCAATCCACCTAATCGATTTTAACCTAACTCATTTTTTCCCTGACTTTGGTTGGGTAGCGACTCCAAACTTTCCAAAATAGAAAAACCAAGTTTTTCTTAACTCTTAATCAAAAGTCATTATTAAACGAGTTAGGGTTTAATACTAATTGGATTAAGGAAAATAATAAAAATCGAGAAAAAATCAAGCTTGACAACTTGGCAACTCTACTGAGGACGTTAAGAAGGCTCACCATCTAAACCTTTCGAAATTAAATTTATCTTTCAAAATACACATGTTTATTTATAATTCTTTTATTGTAAATAATCCATTTTAGTTGTTATATTAATTGTTTCCATGCAAAAATACATTGGGATATGGGGGGATATTTATTGCATCACAGATGCAAGGTAAATATAGTCAGACCCAAGTTGTCTTAGGACCCTAAGACAAAAAGCCATTGTGTAGGTTCTAGGTATAGTGGATTAACCACCGCTTGAGGTTGATTATGCTACCTCACTTAAGCTTTGATGTGACCAATGAACTATTTCTTCAGAAACTTATAAGGTCATAGAGCTTAAGAACCATTAGAACACACCCTAATTGCATATACTTCCCTTAAACTTTGAATTAATACACTACTCCTAAAAGTTGCAATCCTACTGATATTAGAGTTTTTTAAAAAATGCAATCATTTTTTTCAACAATAGAGTTACAACTTAAGGACAATATATTAACCCAATGGTTCTAGCATCTGCATACTTCCATTTGCATTGTTTTGTTTCATCAAATAAATGATTCTTATCCATGAAATGTCTCAGCCAGCAGATAATGGTAGGTAACCAACAAGTGAACAATCAAAGAGTCAATAGGTTTCCAGATGCCCTTGTCATATCTCGGCTTAGCACAGAATACATCATTTTATAGGAATACCTATTAAAATTAACTCAACTTGCTCATTCATCAAAAGAAAACTTCATTTATGTGATAATGAGGTTGCTAAAATGGAGTTCAGCTGGACATTTTGTTATAACTTATATGTATAGCCTAATCTTTACATTAAAACATGAACCATCCTTTTTCTTTTGTAATCTTCAAAATAGTAGGATTCCCAACTTAGTATAGATCCCATCTAAGAGTCGGTGACTTCGACTTATGCTATCAGTATACATGCCCCCTAGTATTGGGCCCTTCGTGATGTTATTAACCTAAGGATAAAACATTTTATCTCCTCAGCTACTAAAGCTGAGTGAGAGTAGATAACAAACAATACAATATAAGCAATATTGCAACTAAAATATTTCAATCATAACCAATACATTCAGCTTCACTTACACATTAGCCTAACTAGACATTTATTACTAGTAATGTAGCATACTATGCTTATGTACATAGCATACATCGTTATCAATATCTTATGCCCTTTCAATATCCTCATCCAGTTAGTTAACATAGCCGGGCATTGGATATAACATTTAGGAACCTAAGACAACAAGGAGCTATATGGAAATAGGACCCCTAACTTTATAAAATAGAAACCACTCACTGTGGTTTGAAAATCTAGCACATAACTGGCGTAACTAAAACCATACATCGACAATGAGAATCTATATTGTCGAGCCTGATTTTTCGGTTTCTTTTTTTTTTAAAATTAATTTCTCATTTTCTGATTAATACTAAACACTAACTCGTTTAATATTAATCCTCGACTAAAGAAATTGAGAAATTTCGGTTTTTTATTGAAAATAATTTTTGGAGTCGCCACCCGACCAAAGTCAGGAAAAGAAAAAAGAAACTGTAACCAATTGGATGGATTGATTACGATTTGACTACCGATCTTTGATTTCAATTTTAATGAAGAACCAGAGGGTTCCAAATTCGGGAGCTAACCTATTAAACCTTAATGCGTAATGGTATCACTATCTATATACCGAAATTAGGATTATTTTTCTAATTATGATATTTAAAAAATAAATAAAAAATATAAAATCAAAAGAAAAAGAACCTAAGTTTCTACATATTTTATCGTTGTCCCGAAGGTGCCTACGTACTCGCTAGCCGAGATCAGACGATCGTAGTTCTTTAGAAAAAATCTTTAATGTGTTAATTTATTTTAATTTTAAAAACTGCCCGAGTTTATATTTTTAATTTATTTGATTTATTTAAAAAAAATCTAAAGGAGTCCTAACTCTTGAATGTTAATCTTTTATAAAAAAATTTCGCTAAAAATCCTAAAATTTAAAAAGGATTTTTATATGACAAATCCTTAAACAAGATCAAATCTTAACAAAAATAACAAATCCTAACAACTCCTAACATAAAATATACATTCACTCAAATCAATACTTAATTTATCTAATTAAGAAAACAAATGTTAAAAAAAGAATACCCAAATTAATATATACATATACATATATTATTATTATTAAAAAATTATCTATATATAAAAGACTAAGAATAAAATCTCCTAAAACTAATATGTTCATATTCGTATATATTATATTCAATAACTAAAGATCTAAATAATAATAATAATGATAATATAACAATAATAAATAAACAATTAAACAAACAATTTTGAAACTGGAAAGAAACGGACCTGAACTTCTTGATTACATGGTGAAGGACTATGGCCGGCGTATAACGGAGTTGTTGTTACATGTGGCTATTGGTGTCAGATTATTATTTGAGTTTGCTTCGCTGCTGTCCGCTTTGCTGCTATTTGCCTTGCTACTGTTTTGTTCGTTGTTGTCCGCTGCACTGTTGTTCTATTCGCTGCTGTCCGCTATGTGTATATGTTTATATAGTCTAAACCATATCATATCTTATCATATCTAATTATATCTGTCGTATCTAATTCGAAAATTAAACTAGATTCAAATGAATTTAAATCTGATTTAACTAAATTCATATGATTAGATATGAATCCCATTTTCATCTTGCTTTTGCAAAGATAAAAAAATAAAGACATAGGTGCCTGTTGAGACTCGAACTCAAAACCTCAAATTAAATCCAACCCAAATACTCCGATACTTATCCATTAGGCCGTTGGCCTGTGCCTTGACATTTAATACAATTAAACTATACTTAAACTATCCGATTCCCTAAAATAAAATTTTTTAACTAAACTAAAACTAAAACCATTTGTTCCTAATATAAGTTACTTCCTAAAAATCTACAAAATTTTTATAATTTTTCCTTTTCTTATTTTTTGGTATTTTCATCATTTGTTAAATTTTTATTATATTTATCTTTTATTAATTTTTTTGTTATTTTTATTTTTTGAATTGAGACCCTTTTTGTAAAAAAATAAAAATTAGGACTACAGAAGGGCAAAAATTAGATATTTACATATATGCTTCCACAAACTGAGTTCATAAAGCCATGATTTTTCCTTAACTACTTAGAAGCTTCATTCTGAAAATTCTAACCTATAGGTCCCTTTTTATGCCATGCCATACTATGCAATAACAATTCGAGTATATCATTCAACACAATCAATCTTTAAGTTTTATTTAACCTAATTATCTGATTCTAGTTTTCGAACTCTCCTTAGTAAAAATCTAGTATCTCACTAAGGGTTTACTTAAGTGAACACTTAGAAGATTGAGTTAGTAATCCATCAACTCTCCATGTTAGTACAATTATTCATAAGCACCAAATCAATACCCAACATAGCAGCATAGCAATCTAACCAAGATATAGTTACCGTCATTTAAAATCACCACACTAGCATCCACTATAATAGCATATTAGTTTACCCAAGATATAGCCATATCCAATCTACACAGTATCAAATAACGCATAGTGTTATGATTAGCAATACAGCTACTCCTAGCATAGGTTAGATCCACTTACCCGACCTTAATAGTAGCGTAAAATCCTAAGCTTTACGATATGGTCCTTCCTCACCTATCATATCTACGAAAATACACATAGACCCTAAGTCAACTACAGATCGATACTAAACTCTTATAAGCTTTTACTATTGTGTTTTTGAGCTTCTTTCGATCGTATCTTATTCGATTTTAATAAACTTGATATCATCACTAAAGTTGTTTCAAGTACTATTAGGATATCATCATAATCAAGGCTAATCAATATTGTTAAAAGCCCAAAAATAACCTTTCGTACTACCAACCCGACCATACGTTATCATAACTTCATAATTGACTCAAGTAGGCTTTAATTCTAAACTAGAAGTCCTAAAAATTATACTTTTCAACCATGCTCAATATCAATTATATGTCATAGTTACCAATCTTACATTATCTAACACACACTTTAATAGTATTACTCACTATTTTGCATAATAGACTAACATATAGGTTTATACAAGGAAAATACATAATAAATAGTATACAAGCCCAATTAATTCTATGAAAAATACTATGAACTCAAAAAAATATATAGTCTATAACTAACCATTAATTGTACTAAATTAACTTATCGCTTATAACTCTAAAAATAGCATTTTAGCTCAAAATTACTGAAAATTAGGCAAATAAGTGAATTTAATTATAAAATAAAAATAATGTGTTCCAAACATCATTATAAACTTCCAAAAATCAGAATACATAAGGCTCATACATTGATTTTATCATAAATTAATTCATTCGGCAAAATAGCAAAATTGCCAATTTTATCTAAAATAGTTATAATAAATAGTAAAATTACTTATTTTCAAAAATTCTTATTGCTGCAATTAAATACATATATTAAGTATATTATGTACAAAAATTCAGCTCGAAAGGACATTATTTAATATTTCTAAAATTTAATTTAATTTTCATTTAAACGAGACAATTCCTTAAGCATCCTATATTTCCACCAATTATTTAATTAAAATAAAAAATACTACATTAGTCTACATATAAAATAACCTTAGAAAAATAAGTTTCACAATTAATTAACACCATTTGGTAATTTTAGAAAATTAGGAAACATTTGGTAGGAAAATTAGTCTACTTGAACCAACCACTATCAAGCCGGCGTACCTTTTGGAAGAACCAGCCACACCACCCTCTTCTTAAACCTAAATGACCACCACAATAGGATGTTGATAACCTATTAAACTGGCCTAGACCAGTTCTGACTTTCTTTTTACCCTGTTTTTCTTAGCTTTTTCTAATTTTTTATAAATTTTCTTGAACAATTTTTCTCGTGTTTCCAGATTTCCAAAACATTGTTTTTGATGGGTTTAGGTCTTATTTATAATTTACAAATTGATTGGATTCATTTAAAATTAGACATGTGGCATACACATGTCATTTTTCTAGATCTTCTAAGCTTTGAGGTGGCAATTCCCTATTTAATTGATGATGACTCATGTTTTCCATTGTTTCTTATGCTACCACATCATTGATGACTCATCCATTCACCTTTTTTAATTAATTTTCCTTATTTTTATAATGTATTTTTATTATATATATTTAATTCATATAGTGAATATTTTGTGTTAATACATGTATATTATATATAATTCAACTTCATTTATTATTTTTGAAAGTTAAATAACTTCTCTTTAATATCTTACTATATCTTAATGCTCGAATTTCACATTTTCAATAGTTTATCAGCTTTATCGATAAATTGATGTTTTTTTAATTAATTCTTTTTTATAGCTTATTTTAAGAAATTGACTTTACTATAATACTTCGTCTAACTTCTCTAGCCTTACTATGAAGTTTGAACTAAAACGGATAACATAGCTTAACGCTCTAAATTTAAGGACTTAGATCCTAAAGCTAACCATCGACCCATCAAGGCAACTAACCCAAACACAAACCTTAACCCATCAAAGTAGTTGAACCAAGCTAAAACCCTTGGTCCATTAAGAAAGCTGAACCTAACCATAAATAAAGTCAAATACAACCCCACTCTAAAAAACTATAGTTTCACATTGGGGCATACTTTAAAGAAACTAGGGGGTAAAGTCAATCTCCACCTCGGGGCAAATAAAAATAAATTCTTTGGCAACTCACTTTTAAAAGGTTTAGGATAAAAAGAGATAAACTATATCCCACACACTAACCTTTTAACACTTTGAGTTAAGTGATATCATAGTGAGAATATTTTAGACTCATTCCTTAAAAGAGGTCCATTTTGAATTTGATGTACAAATCAAAATGAAGTTAGTCATTCATTTTCTAATATCCCTACACAAAGATATCCTTGCTAACCTTGTTGAGCCTATTCAAGGAATATTTTAAAATTAAACCCTGTCAAGAACTACCCCTATAATGAGGGCAATTTGGAGGTTAGGGTATTTAATTAGGAGAAAAGGATAAAAAGTAGTTTGTGCTTGCTTTAGTAGCATCAATTTAAGAATAATTTTTATTTCTAATAATTTATTTTTTCTAAAATGAAGAAGAGCTTACAAGAACCCTATACACACAATCCAAACACTTTGGGGAGATAATTACTTCCAAGCCTAAGAAAAAAGGGGTAAAAAAAAAAAGAGAGCATAGGGCAACAAAAGACAAAAAAGAAGGAGAAGAAGAAAAAAGAAAAGAGGCTTGAAAATTGGGCCCAAATGTAAGATGAAAGCCCTAAAATATATATTAAATCCCAACAAGAGCAACAAAACTAAATCAAAAGGCCTTGAATCAAAGCTTAAATAGCCTTAAAAAAAAAAACATGCAAGGTCCTAAATCACATTCTCGGTCTAAAAACACGAACTCTACTTATCTATCCTAAATCATAGACACAAAACTTCCTTACCCATTCTGAATCACAAACATAAGGCCTTACCACCTATAATACCACCAATAAAAGTTCTTCTAAACATAAGGAATAATTTATCCTAAATAAAAATTATTATTTGAAATTGAGGCAAGCACATTTCTCGTTTTTTTCCTAAGAATTCTTGACTTGTACACCTACGTTGAATAATTAAATCTTTCAAAGTAAGCCTTCTCATCAATCTCTCTTAAAGCCATTTAACCAAAAGCCTAAATTTACAATGCTGAACAAAAAAAGACCTAACAAATTGATCAAGGTGTATTACTTACAAACTATACTATAATTTTTGAAACAGTAGTGAAGAATATAATCTATACCAAGAGTGCGCAAAGAAGTCCTCTTTGACTAAATTAATCATGAGTTACATTCTTCCTTAGGAAAGGAATGTTTAAAATCACAAGGCCCTACTAAGAAACTCAACATCAGGGTTAGGAGGCATTTTTAAAGACTAAGAAGAATATGAAAGGCCCCATATGGTTATCAAAGAAGGGGATGGTTATAACATTTGCTTCTTAAATAAGAATTTATACTCGTTAGAAAACTTTTAAGAAAAAAAAATAGACAAAAGTAGAAAGGAAAAAGAGAAAGAGAGAAAAAGTAATGGCTTGTTACAAGTTTTTTCATCCATTTTCGAATCCACATTAGCTTGCATGCTAAGCTTTAAATTCATGTCACTTACTTCCTTTTCAATGTGTCCGCACCTTTTAAGTTGACTACAATAGTCTAAGTCATTCTTCTTAATGTAGTTTCTGATGTCCACTAACTCTTTTTCAAAGTAAGGGACCTAATAGCTGATGCCTCTTTTGTCATAAATGATTTTCACCAAATTCTTTGTTTGTAAAAATTTTCAACTTATGAAGTTTTTCAAAATGATTACATTCCTCACTTTGCCTCTTCAATCCTTCATCAATTTTCTTATAGGGTCTTAGCTAGCTTTTACAGTGCTATCCCGTCTTCAATTCATTTTCATGATTCTAGCCAACTTTTAAAGTTTTGTCCCATTTTCAATCTATTCTTAGGGTTCTAGTCAGCATTGTCCTGACTCACATTTCCTTCAAGGTTCTAGCTAGTTTTTATAACACTATCCCATTTTCAATTCATTTTTAAGGTTTTAGTCAATTCATAGAGCACTATCTTAACTCAATCTCTCTTTAGGGCTTTAGCAAGCTTATAGGGTACTCCTCTTTGTCAATTTCTCTTAGGGTTTCAGTAAGCCCATAAGGCATTTCCCATCATCAATCTCTCTTTAAGGTTTTAGTAAGCTCGTAAGGAGCTTCCTATCACTAATTTCTCTTAAGGTTTTAGCGATCTCATAAGGCACTTCCTTTCATCAATTTCTCTTAAGGTTTTTAGCGAGCCTGTAAGGCGCTTCCCTTGACCAATTTCCCTTAGGGTTTTAATGAGCCCATAAGGTGCTTCCCATCACCAATCTCTCTTAATGCCTTAGCCAGCCCATAGGGCACTTCCCCATTTCCAACCAAGTTTCAAAGAATTAGCAAGCTTAAGGAGCTCTCTTTCCACCTGGGTTAGTCAACTTAGAAAAGCACTACTAGGTTTTCTCAAATTGATTTTAAATTAGGGTTGCTAATCCCTTAAAGATGCTCTTGCTTAGGTTAGTCAGCTTAGAGGAGCACGACCAGGTTTTCTAAATTGATTTAAGGTTACTAATCCCCTAGAGAAGCTCCTACCTAAGTTAATTAACTCAAAGGAGCATAACTAGGTTTTCTAAAATCGATTCTCATTTAGGGTTATTAGTGATTCTCATTGATACACACTTGAGTATATTCTTCCTTGCATAAACAATGTTTGTTTACTCTAGGCATCACTCTTATCCTTCCTTTGAGCAAGGTTAGGTGGCTCACGAATTCACTAAAACCCTTACTAAACCCATTCCATTTTGGTTCCTTCAATAGGATTAGACCCACCCCAACGACCAGCCTTGTCTATTCTTGGTCATAGTCCGTAACATTTTGGCATCAGAGCATGGTTTCGAAAAGGGAGCGTGTGAAATTGCTGTGAAGATTTGTTCGTATTTGTCAATTAATAGTTGTTTTGTTCCTATTCATGGATACTGGAGTTGGTCCGATTGGAGTAAGTTTCGAAAATATTAACCTACAAATTAATAAGTCTGTTTTCAGTTGTGCTCTGTTGTATTTTGTTCTCCATTGCAAAGACAAAGGAGGTCCATTTCTATGCATGCTCGTGCGTTTAGGTGTATTGGTTACCGAAGTTAAGTCGGAAGTACATTTAAGTACTCTTGGGACTTTTCTAATTGGTTTACTTAAGGTAAGGTTGGTGAAAATTTAGATTGCAATTTCTTTACATCGTAAATCGCACATTGAATATATATATTAAAGAAAAGGTTGGGAATTCCAATCTAGGTTATTTGTCGAGATATGATATTTCAAGTTGTTCAATGTTTTATCCTATTTTAGTATTACAATAGTGGCCAAGAAAGTATTATCATGTTTGCCAAATTAAAGAGACCAAGTGTCTAGTTGAGATTGTATATGTTTAAGCTAATTTGAAAAGAATAGTTACTATGCCACATTTAAACTTTGATGAGCTTCCAAGCTGAACTATGGATGCAAATTGCTGAATTGAAGTTGTGCCAGACTACTTGTTATGCCGAACCGAGTAATTCTAATAGCCGAATTGATTTCCAAACTGGACTGTCTTGTTCAAACACTTGTCGAGCCATACTTAAGTTGTTAAGCTCCTATGACATGCCAAGCTTAATTAAGTGAAGGAGTCTGAGCTACCAAATTGAAGTACAAATCGAGTTAATTATTACCGAGTTGTCAATACTTGTGATTCGAGCATTAGTACCTTTTTGGCTATACTACTATCTATTAGCTGCCAAGAAACTCTTTCTCTCATAAGCTTAAATACCGCTATTGAATTGAATATTCTCAACATAGCATATGAAGCTAGATACGAATATGAATGTTATTATGAAGATGTGATATCACAAATTCTAGAATTTGATGGATGTGGTACTCTAGATGAATATATGAATTGGGAATTTCAAGAAGATCAGGTTTTCGAAGATTATTCTTATCTCGAGCATAAGAGAGCCTATGCAATAAAGAACTTGATGATTAGCCTTGTAGCTACTTGGTGGAAGAGAATAATAAATCAAAGAATTAATAGGGGAAACATTAAGATCATGACATGGGAAGAGATAAGGCATTTGATGCGAAGAAGATTCGTGCCCCGAGGTCATCAAGACAAATTATATGAGAGAAGACCCACCTATGAAGCTAAACTCTCTAAAGTGAGAGATCAGTTGAAGGAGATTAAAAGACGGCTTGAAGCGTTCAAGGATGATATAAGACAATAGAGGAATGTTGAGTTAGAGAATATTGAAGGAGAATTTAAGGTGGTGAAGGTTACTAGAGAAGCGAGTAGTAGAGGGGAAGAGGACCAAGTCAAATTGAAGTTAAACCCCCATATTCCCGATGTGCTCCCATTATCGACCATCCAAACTAATGAGCATGACCCCAGATGGGAGAAGAAAGAATTGAGTTGTGAAGAAGTGGAAGGGGAGAAGGCTACCGAGCATGAACTTGCGAGACCAATATTGAAAGCACATGAAGCCTTAACGATTTTTGAGTTAGAAGAGAAGTTTGAGATTTTACATGTTTAAACTCCTCGAGTTCATCACATGATGTTTGAGCCAAAAATTGTATTAATTTCCTTGATTGATAATTATCGAGGCTACTTAGATAGAGTTGATTAGATACACGAATGGAAGGAAGGATCTTTAAAGAGGAGTTTGGTCAATCGGGCTCATGACAAGTAAAAGGAGCCGAGGATGATGCCAGCACTGATCATAGACCTAAACTATCTCTATAACACTCTCTTTGGTTTTTGCAAGTTGGTATTTGATCCCAATAAGATTTGAAGCCGCCAATTACTAAGTTTTGGGTCGAAACTTCTCTAAGGGAGAGGGAATGATAGGATTCGGGATACCGACCCAACCCGACTACCAAAGCCAAGCTCATCTACTTGCCGACTCATTCTGTCTATCGAGTCGATTGACTATTTCTCGTAAAAAGAGTGCCGAGAAGCAGAAGGCCCAATCTTCACTCATGCTTGACCAATTACTTACTTGGCTTCACGTCTACCGATATGCTGAGATATCGTGTTTTCAAGAGTTGGATCCACTTGGCAAGATATAAAGGGATTAGTATCAACTAACTTATGTTTCTGAAAGTTAGATCCACTCGGTAAGACACTGAGAGACTAATGTCGACTAACTTTGGAACTTAGCAATTATGGGCCGTCCTCTCTAGTGTCTCGACCAAGTAATGCAAGGCTACTTCTAGGACATGCTAAATGATCGCATGCCAACTTCCCTGCAAAACGCACAATTTTGTATTTTTGTACATGTTTGTCTTTATTTTATTTGTGGGCCCATTTCTTTAGGGTTTAAGGCTTTGTACATTATTTACAATTTTGCCACTAAGTTTTAGGACTTGCTATAAATAGCAACATTTGTAATAATACTTGGTAAAAGAAAAATGAAAAACCTTTGAGTATTTTCTCTTGAAAAGCTCTCTCTCTCTCGTTACCTCTTATTGATCCTTTTAGTAAGGACTGTGGCAAGCAACCCTATCACTCGAACCGATGCGTCACATTTAGCGAGTCTTAGGGCGTATAGAATCTAGTCGGTACATCATATCCAGTTAGGTGGCTCACAAATTGGCTAAAACCCTCACTAAACCTATTCCATTTTCATTCCTTCAGGCAAGATCGGATCTACCCCAACGACTGACCTTGTTTGTTCTTGGTTACGGTTCGTAACATGTTCCCACCTATGTTAATTAGCTTAAAGGGGCACGGCTAAGACTTCTAAGTTTCAAATTAAATCTCATTTAAGGCTGTTAATCCCCTGGAGATGCTCCTACCAAGGTTAGTCAGCTCAGAGGAGTACTTTCAGGTTTTCTAAAATTGATTTCCATTTAAGGTTGTTAGTCCCTTAGAGATACTCCTATCTAGGATAGTTAGCTCAAAGAAGCACTTCCATGGTTTCTCAAATCAATTCCAATTTAGGTTTGCTAGTCCCCTAGAGAGGCTCCCACCCAAGTTAGTTAGCTCAAAGGAACACTTCTAGGTTTTCTCAAATCGATTCTAATTTATGGTTGCTAATCCCCTAGAGACACTCCTACCTAGGTTAGTCAACTCATAGGAGTACTTCTAAGTATTCTCAAATCAATTCTAATTTAAGGTTACTAGTCCCCTAGAGATACTCCTACCTAGGTTTGTCAACTCATAAGAGCACTTCCAAGTATTCTCAAATCAATTCTAATTTAGGGTTGCTAATCCCCTAGAGATGCTCCTGCCTAAGTAAGTGAGCTCAGAGGAGTACTTTCAGGTTTCCTCAAATCAATTTCCCATTTAAAATTGTTAATCCCCTAAAGATGCTCCCGCCTATATTAGTCAACTTAGAGGGGCATGACCAAGTTTTCTAAATTGATTATCATTTAAGGTTACTAGTCCCCTAAAGACACTCCTACTTAGGTTAGTCATCTCAAAGGAGCATAGCTAGGTTTTCCAAAATCAATTCTCATATAAAGGTTGTTGGTCCCCTAGAGATGCTCCCGCTTAGGTTAGTCAGCTCAAAAGAGTGTGACCAGATTTCAAATTGATTTTTTTAGCTAACTCCTAAGGTGCTAGAGCCCTCTAAAACTCACTCTAATATCTCAATCAGCACTTAGAGTGCCCTCCCTCTCTTTCATCTTTCACCTTTCATTAAATCCCTAATGGATCAAACTTAAGATAGCTAGCTAGTTGTAGCTCTTCTTAGGACAAATTTATCCCTAAGGCAAAAATGGTGTCTCCCTTTTTATCTTTGTAGCAAAGTTTTACTCAAACTTGACTATAAAAAGGAGCAACTGTAGATACTCCAATTTTGCCCACTTATAGTTTTAGAATAAGGAAAAGGGTCCTAATTTAGAAAAAAAAAAAAGAAAGTTTTAAAAAACAAAAAAGAAATAGAAAATTTTTATAAAGTACAAAAAATAGAAAATATTGAAAAATAAAAAAATTGGAAAAAAAATAGAAAGATAGATCTTTTTTAGGAAAATAGATTTTTAGACAAATAAAATATTTTTAAGGAAATAATTTTTAAGAAAAATAGGAATTTAGGATTGTGTTGAGTCATCAGATGGATTATTTTATTAGGGTGGTTTTTATTTCAAAGATCTTCCGATTGTTTTATAAGTTAAATGCATTTTAGTTGCACAATATAACTAGGCACGAGCCAACAATCCAACTAGTACTACACTTGGTCTCGGCATTGATACATGAGAGAAGTCATGGGTTCGAGTCTCTTAATAGGCACTTTGTGCATTTTTCTTTTTTTGGTTTTTTTTTAGCAAAACAGAGTACACGTAGTGAGGGTTTATTAGGCCATGTGTCAATAGCAAATACATGGCATGGCACCATTGGTCAACAAACCTTCCTTTCTTCTCCTTTTCTTTCCTACAGTTTCCTCCTTTCCTGCACTTTCCTAGCTCAACCCCCTCTACTTAAGGCCATTTTTCATTCAATTTCCTTCATGATTTCACCAAATTAATGGTGAAATCATGAAGATTTCACGACCCCCTTGGAATTGAACCCCTAATTTTGTCTAGATTCAACCATTTAAGAAGTCAAATTGGTCTTCAAACATTAAGAAAAATATAGACCTAAGAGTAAACTCTTTTGACCAAGCTTGAATTTTGGACACCAACGGCCAATTTCTAAGCTTCCATTGAAGCATTTTAGCAAGATTAGACGTTCAAAAGGTGCTTTTGACTAGGAATTTACTCAAACTTCAATTCAAATTGTGAATCAAAGCTAGCTTTTATTTCTACACATTTAAGGCCATTCATGGCCTTCCTTCTTCGATTGAAGCTAAAAACAGTATAAATAGAGGTTCCAAGAGCCCTCTTGAGGATCAACTCTCATCCGTTTTCAACTTTGTGCACTTAAACACACTGAACTTTCCCTTTCTCTCTCTACTCAGATCGTCCCTCTCTCTCTCTATAGCTCAAGCTTCAACACAAAGCTCCTTGAATTCAGCTACTATTATCCATAAGTACCTCACATCACAAGTAGTCGAACCACACTAAATTCGACCATCGTTGTACTTCCAATCACCTTGCCCATCGCTACTTACCAAAACCCTAACTACCATGGCTACCTTTCAAGAACCTAAGACCTGACACTCCAAACATGCCCAGCAACACCCCACATATACCGTACACCACCACCGTTAGCCACCACTTCCAACTACCTCTTAAACCACCACTAAACACCTCAGCACTTCTTCTACCCCCACTGATCCCAATTAGAAACACATAGAATTCCCTTCACCCACTCATTTCAGTGCTTAGATCACCTTAAATCACCACTCCCGACATCACTGCTTCTCCTCCTTCCTTACTTCACTCGAATCCCTAACAGGAAATCTATTTCGACCTGATGACCTAAGTCTAACTCGCATGCCCTATAGCTCAAGTCCATGTCCAGCCTTCCTTTTTTTTTTTTTCCTTTCCTTATTTCCACATTGTATTTTGTATTTTTCTTTTTTCTTTTCTTTTTCACTGTGATTGGATTCTATTCATAAATAAATAAAAAAGATAAGGAAGCTTAGTTTATTTTTATTTCTTTGGTCAAAACATAAACAAAAAATAAAAATAATGAAAGAAAAAAGTGAAAAACATTTTATCGCTTAGAAAATCATTTTTCAACAAAAATAAAATAAGATCAATACTTTTCAAACCCTTTACAATTTTCAAAATTAAAAACGAACTAATTTAGGACCCTTTAGAGTTTTTCTTAAATAAACTTAAATCGAATTAAAATATAAATTTGGCTAATTTTCAGAAATTAAAAGAAACCAAAACACTTAAATTTTATGAAATGAAATGTGGAAAGTTTGGTCCCTATTAGAAAATATGTAAGTATTTACAAGGTGACTTAAAATAGAGAAATCATTTTTATTTTTCCTTTTTGTAAATAAATTTATCTTTTTAGTTAATTTTCCTTAATTGTAAATTTAGAATTAGTTAAAAGGGTAATTTGAAAAACAAATTTATATTCAGAAAATCGAAAGTAGTATCGTTAAGAGTTTAATAAGTTGGCCCTTAAACTCAAATCTCTAGTTTTCAAAAACCTTTTTTCTTTTAATCAGTTTTCACGCGATGTTGTGTATAAGTTAAAATTAATCTACCCAATTGGTTTTAACCTAACCAATTTTTTCCCGACTTTGGTCAAGTGCTGACTCCGAACTTTTCAAAATAGAAAACTCAAAGTTTTTCTTATCTCTTAACTGAAGGTTAGTATTTAATTAGTTAAAGTTTAATACTATTCAAGTTAAGGAAAATAATAAAAATCGAGAAAAATTTAGGCTCGACAATATGTTTGAGGATTGTTGAAGTCATTTTAGTTTTAGGATACCTCAAACATTTGCGCTATTTTTTTTATAATATTTTTTTAGATATTGTTCAATAGTTTTTACATATAACTTTTTTTTTTCACATTTTCTATTCCTTGTTCATGTAAGTAACCAAGTAATTGTTTTTAATTAATATTTCATGAATTTGATATTGTTTAGTCTATGCATACATCGTAGATGCAACGTTCGTGAGATTTTGTGTATGTGTACATATATAAAACATATCGAAGATACAAAAGATTCGATTTTACAACTTATAAATAACGTGTTGGTCAGTAATTTAAGAAAGGGTTTGTCTTCTTATCATACGCACTCAAAAACAAACACACCTTGAACACTACATACACCCCTACATCCCTTCACGCACCACCATACCCCTTCACGCACTCCTCACATCCCTCTACGTACTACCACAAATGCCACACATTACCACACAACAGTAGCAGCACCGCCCACATAACCACCAATACTACTACACACAAGACCACCAGCATTGTTGAACTACCGCTCGTTCCCTCGCCTACGTTGCATAGATCTTTGCTCGAGCCACCGCCCATGTCACCTGCTCCATCGCCTAGTCACACCCATAATCACCCAGTAACGCCTAGATCCTCACTCGAGCCACCGCCTACGTCATCCAATGCTTGCCATTACATGTCCGAGCCATCACCGAATCGTACGCCCAATCATGCTTGCTATCACCTACTGTTGGCCTTTGTTCGCCCAGTGTCGCCCCTCACTCGCCTGTGCTTGATAAAGGCATATTTTTCATGTTTTAAAAGTGCAAATTAAGAAAGAATTATTATAGATTTTATAGAAATCATTAAGAATTGATACTTAATTGTTTTCATTTATACATTTCAGGAATTAGAGGATTCAAGATTAGAATTACGGATGATTTAAAGGAATTTTAAGCAAATAAATGAAGTTCGAATCAATGCATGCAAATGGGAATTAAAGGTAACCGACTTACAACTTACAAGCTTGCACCGTTGGCCTTTGATGGCTACGCCACCGGCCTTGTACTTACACCACTGACCTTCATGAAAAAAGAAATTTCACGTGAGCCGACGCTAATTTTTTATATAAATAGCTTATGTTTCATCGTTTGAGAGACTTGGAGACATACTTTTCCTTAGACATTAAGAATCATAGAATAGTTTTTAGATAGTTTTTGAAGAATTCATCAAGAGAAGTACTTTGATCATTGAGAAGATTTTGCTTTTGCTGTGGAGACTAAGATTGAAATTGTAATTGAAGATTATTTCTTTCCAATATAGAATTGGTGACATCTATTTTAATTATTTTTATGCAATTCTGTGAATTACTTATCCTTTCAATTATGAATTTACTTGCAATTTCAATTAATATTTGTGTTTTTGTTTTCTAATCCATGGCTAACTAAAATTATTTTTGGGAATTGATGAAACCCTAGATAGTTAAGATGATGATTACGTTCATGTTATAGGATTAAGAGATATATGGTTGATTCATGATTGCAATTTCTATGATTTCAATTATAATTGTTCAATTGATTATAATTGTTAGAAACCCTAATGATACGAAAGTTGATATAAAGTTTGTTAGAAGTTTTTAGTTGATTTGATTAATTAATGTGGAAGCAAAGTTAATTGAATTAATTAGAAATTATCTAAAGGTTAATGCAATGTTCAGCAATTGATTATTCACTAAGACATTAAGGATAATTGATTTAGGACATTAGACAATCATAGTATCAGGAGATATATGATTATAATTTAGAGTCCACTATTAATTGGAAGATGCGGAAGTTGATTAATTAATAAGGAGTTTAAATCCTTAAGTTTTATGGTATAATAATTTCACTTGAATGATCATATAGTTATTAATCTATATAATATGATAACAATTTGATTTGCGTAATCTAGGGTGGATTCTATTTTCCCATAATTCTCAATTGATTGCTTAATTTTAGCTTTTTCATAAATTTTTTTTTCCAATAGTTTTAAAGAAATTATTAGATAAATTAATTTAATTTTAATTGCCTGAATATTGATAAAAACTAGTATAAGATTAGTAATTTTTTAGTCCTTGAGGGATCAACAACCTTACTTTTCTATATTACTTGATTTCAACCTAGTATACTTGCTGGAGTATTCGTGATTTATTTTTATATATATAGTTTAAACGAATCAATGCTTGCCCAGTCGCACGCCTAGTCATGCTCGTGATCGCCCCTCTCTTGCCTACTGTGGCTTAGTGCATGCCCTCTGTCGCTTAGCGTACGCCCTCACCGCCTAGAAGCACACCCATGCTGCCTAGGCGCTCACCTACTATCTCACTCATGTACACCCTTGCTCGCCTGTGTCTCACCCACTGTCGCCTAGTGCACACCCTCACCACCTATGCACGTCCAATACCGACGATCCAACACTAGGTAATTTTTTATTTTGTTTATTTTTAGTAATTTTTATTAACTAATTTTTTGGTGTTTAAGTGCAGGTTTTTTCTTATTATTATTTATTTTTCAATTTTTGTTAAATTAGTCTTTCTTGAAAAATCGTTTTTTTAATAAAAATATATTTTTGGCACTTAGGGTTTTTTTAAAAAATAATAAAAAATGTAAATTAAGTTTTTTTTTTAAATGATAGTCAATTAGCGTTTTTTTTATTTAATTTAGAAAAATTAGATTTTTTAGGTTTTTTTTAAAAAATAATAAACTGATAAAAAAAAACGTAAACTTAGCTCGGTTTTCAATATAAAATTAACCCACCTAATAAAAATTTTATAAAGAGAACTACGGTCGGTTTGATCCTAACTAGCGAGTACGTATGCATTTTCGGGGCAACCGTTAAAAAAAATTTCCCTTTTTAGAAATTCATAATAATAATATTAAAAGGAAAAATCATTTTTATTTACTTTTTCCTATTTAGGTATATTTTAATATTTTTAGAAAAATTACAAAAAAAAAAAAAAATAGAGCCCATCAATTTCTTTTAATTTTCATATGGTGATTTAGTCTTAATAGATTAATTCTCAAACCTAGTTTTTCTTGTTCAATTTTCTAAAAATCAAATTTTTAGAATATTCGCAAACTAGTTATCAAATTAGTGTTTTCCTACCTGAAAACCCTAATTTCAATTTTTTACTAGTTGAATTAATTGGCGACTCCAATTTTTAAATTTTTTTTAAGAAAAGTATTTCCTTAAGTTTAATGTCAGGTAATTTATATTAAGTAGGCCGAGCTTAATATAAGTTAAACTAAGAAAATCAAAATAGGGCTCGACAAAATTGGTGACTTCATTGGAGACTACTTGTAGGCTAGCTATATAAAAATTAAAAACTTAATTAATGGGCTTTTTATTATTTTTTTTATTGTATTATAGTAGTACTAATTGTTTTTTTAGTGATACAAGCCTAAGAACAAAGCCTGGCCCAATGGGCCTTCTAGGGGGATTAGGAGGAATTTTTTTTTTTTTTTATAATCATTCATGTGTTTAGATGAGGTTGGACGTAAGCCACCTTAGGAAACCTAGGATGGGTTGCCATTATGTAACCCTCAGGTCATTGGAGTCATTACCCCTACCTGCCGATGATAGACAAGCCCACTCAGGCTTCAATGTAGCCTATTGGGCTTCTCTTCAGAAAACCTTAAAGCTGTAGAGCTCGGGACCTATAAACCTTACCCCCTTGCATCATTTTTTTTTCAAAATAGGGGTAGTTCTTTTTTAAATTATAAGAAAAGTTTGATTTAATCTGTAGTTAGTTCATCACCCATTTTCAATTAAAATTTTTTTTTAATCCTTATATATAAGTATACGCGAGCTTCATTTTTATTAAATCATATTTTGAATATACTTATATATAGGGACACTCTGTGACCATAGATTTATCATAATTCCTATAATTTATTAATTACTGACTCCTGTTACATTGCATGCGCGTGTAACATATTGCATTTTTATATATTTGATTATGTTTGTTTTTTCTGTGAATATTTTATTTCTAGTGTTATGTGTGTCTCATTTTTGCCCCTTAGTTAGTGAAAGGCTACGCAATTTCTACAAAAATCTATGAAAAAGCTGCAAAATTATTAACATCGAATCCAACTTTATTCTAAATTTAAGGTCTTCGTTGTAAATAGTCATCACATTTTTATTTCATTTATATCTTTTGTAATATAGATATAGAGAGCCAGGGTAGTATCAGTCTGAAGCCCGTCAACCTAGAACTTGTTTGTGAAGTTCAGTTGGAAAAGTACTCCTTCCCCGAAGCCATCTTGAAAAATTGGTTGAACTAGCTTCCACCCACCAAGCAAAATCACATTTGTAAGAAGATTGGGCTGGTCATATCTCTCATGCAAGTCCAACTCCATTAGCTTCTAATCTTGGCCCTTATCCATTACTAGGATCCAGAATCTGCAGCTTTCAACTTCAACCCACATGTATTGACACCCACCATAGAAGAATACTCGCAGCTACTTAGTGCCCCGCTTCTCGAAGCAAGCATAAAAATCCCTGATCTTAGAGTCTAGCCTGAGAAAATCTTCATGACGTTGTTAGGGGTCAAGAAGTCAGCCTTGGCCCCATTCTTATCTTCAAAGGGCCAAAAATGTCTCAGCATCCTAAGATTGGTGGAGTGGTTTTCAAGTCCAAATGCCTACCAGAAATATCGCTAGATCTTCTGCAAAGGATATGAATCGTGAGCCGAAAAATAGGTCAACACATTTATTGTAGCCGTGTTTGGAATAGTGTTATTTCCCTTCAGATATGGTCAAGTCTACTATAGGGTTACCGAGCTAGTGACCCAATTTCTAGTTGGTAAATCCTATATACTGGCACTATTGGCAAAACAATTCTGGACACTTACCCACCTGAAGAAGCAGGGGCACGGTTATTTCATAGCTAACCCTACAATCCTTGCCATATGGTTTCTTAGTCACACATAAGGGTATGGAGGGAATCTTCTTAGAGAGTCCTTGACAGAGAATACGAACCTGATTGATGAATTTGCCTGCTATCTCAAGATATCGAATGAAGCTCAGTTTAAGTGATGGGTGTTAGCTATTAGCAAAATGCAACCAGCAAACTTTATGTAGACAGCTAAATGGAGCCACTACACTTAAGCCATCTTGGGTTGCACCAATTATGCAGGAGTTCCCCTTAGTAGTATTACGGGCTGTATCGGATATTTCCCGGCTTGTGTCACCAGACAATTGGGCCCGCTGCAAGAGATAACCTATAGAAACTCCTTAGACATCCTCATTATGAATCATCAAGACCCTTGTCTATCCACGACTACTCTAATCCAACGACTAATAGAACTCGTAAAGCTACGGGAACGAAGAGAAGTCAAGAAGATAGTCAATGTAGGAACTTTAAGGGGTAAAGTTGGAGAATACCAAGCCACCAAACAGTTCGTTTATGATCAGTTGGAGAAAATTGGAAAGATACGGTATGAAGCCCTAAAAGTATTTAGACATAAGTCAGATCCAGTACGTCTTTAACCCGTTGAGCAAGCCGATTGAAACACCATACAGGCTAGAGTTGAAGCCCAATTCCAAGAAAGTAAGAGGATCATTGAAGAGTTAAGGTTAGAAAATGAAAGACTGCTAAAGGAAAATCAATTCTTGAGAAACAAGATTCGAGAAAGGGATGTTACGGTACGAAGATTTATGAGGGAAGTCAATGAAGCTCGTCCTAGCTAAATCCGTCAGCTCTTGTAGATATAAGATTTAAGTTTTTTTTTTTTTTGAAAATTAGTTAAGACTTTTTCTTTTCTTTTCACGTAGTCCGTTGTATAAGTTAGATCTTATGATTAATAAATTTGCAACTTTAGTAAATAAAATTTTCATAATTGCGCAGTCTCTTGCTCATCATTATTATTTATTTGTTCGTTTATTTAACTTTTAAAAAATTAAACAAAAAGAGGCAAACAGTGAAATAACAAACGTCACAAAAAAAAAACTCTTTAATTCACCAAAAATTCTAAAACTTAGGTTTTCGTATAGGATTTCGAAGATAGCATCCAAGCGAGCAAACTCAACTAGAAGCCCAATATTCACTTATTCTAAGGTAAGGATGTTGACTCAGGATATTGGAAATGTCAGTCAAACTGAGCTCGATCCAAGAGTAGCAACTCTGGAAGGAAACATCAACAAGATGGCTGAACAGATTCAAGCTCTCACTCAGACTATTGGGATCCTTAACGATAGATAAGGATCTCAAGCTAACCCAAGCTGGAATGAAGAAACGACCCTTCCCCCTGAACTGGAAGATGAAGAATCAGCCCCTAATGTTGAGGTATGGAGGAAGGAGATCAAAGAGAAACACCACGAAATGGAAAGAAAGGTCATGTAGAAGTTAACCGAGAAGATGAAAACTCTAGAAATGGTGAATGGGTTTGAGCAAATGGGAATGATTAGTTTGTCGACCTATGAAGACAATGACTTCCTAAAATGATTTAAGGTGCCAGAATTTAAGAAATATGATAGGACTGGCTGCTCGAAACTCCACACTAGGTTGTACATCAAGAAAATAGGGAAATACACGAAGTATGACAAGGTAATTGTTTAAACTTTTCAGGATAGCTTAATTGAGCTCACTTTAACTTGGTACGCCCAGTTGAACCTGAATGAAATTGATACTTAGGATAAGTTAGCACGGGCTTTCTACAACCAGTATAAATTCAACATTGAAGTGGCCCCATCCATGTGGGATCTGAACAATCTAAGAAAGAAGACCAATGAGAATTTTAAAGAATATGCCCAAAGATGGAGGGGCATGGCAGCTAAGGTGACTCCATCCTTAACTGAAAAGGATTTAACCTTCGCTTTCATTAATACTTTTGGAAGCCCATATTACCAACACTTGGTTGGGCACCCTGCTTCTAATTTTGCAAAAATTGTAGCCTTAGGAAGCCGAATTGAGGAAGCCATTGCTACTGGGAGGCTCCTTAATCTTGAAACAACTAAAAAGAAGACACTTCCCCTAAGATTTTTCAACAAAGCTAAGGAAACCACTATCAACGTTGTCGATACCGGTAACCTTGTCAGACCTACAGCCTTAATGGCCATGACTGGAGGATCTAATCCCCCATCGAGTCCAAATCAAAACAACAACCCACAAAGAAGACAGTTCATACATATTCCCATTCCTCTAAGTCAGGTTCTCATACAATTAAGGAAGGAGAATCTCTTGACATTTGAAATACCGATAGAAGGGCAAAGACTAAGGGATTATAATCCAAAGCTTTGATGTGATTATCATCTGAGGCAAGTGGGGCATTCTAAGGACTAATGTTAGAGACTTAGACATAAAATCTAGGATCTTATTGATGTCAAATTGGTTCAATTAGATTTCATCCAAACTCCCAATCCCAATGTGGCTAATAACCCTCTACCGAATCATGGACATTTGATCAAAATGATCGTTGCTGAAGCTTCTGAACCAAAAATAAACCTAAACAGTCTCCCCATCACTATTGAGGAGATAGCATAGAATTCGAAGAAGGCTGGATACTTGCAGGATACGAATCTCCGAGATAGACTCAAACCAATCTAGCCATATATCGACCACTTAAGGAAGGAAAAATAAAGAAAGTCGATATCATGGCTATGACAATTCCAAAACCGCGTAAGAGAAGTACTCAGAGGGAGCTTAGAAAGAGATATGAAGTTGGGGATCCAACGGTTGACACCCTAGGAGAACCAATAGGGAAGTTTGAGTATTTAGTGAATTATGCCGGTTCACCCGCCATATACACTGACGCCATGCCTATTGGATGGGGTCTAGAATTTAAGGAAGAGGACAGACTCATTACAGAAGCTAAGAAGGCAGTTAGGATGGTTAGAATGATTGGAGACAAACCCAAGCCGTTGATTTTTAAATAAGATGAAAAGACTGAAAAAGTTGAGGATTTGAGAAAACCTAAGATCGCTTTCAATGTCTCGATACAAACCGGCGATATATCGACCACTTAAGCAAGGAAAGATAAAGAAAGTCGATTTCATGGCTATGACAATTCCAAAACCGTAAAAGAGAAGTACCCAGAGGGAGCTTAGAAAGAGATATGAAGTCGGGGATTCGACGGTTGACACCCTAAGAGAACTAACAGGGAAGTTTGAGTATTTGGTGGATTACGCCGGTTTACCCGTTATATACACTGACACCATGCCCACTGGATGGGGTCTAGAATATGAGGAAGAGGATAAACTCATTGCAGAAGCCAAGAAGGTAGCTAGGATGGTTAGAATGATTAGAGATGAGCCCAAGCTGTTGATTTTTTAATATGATGGAAAGACTAAGAAGGTTGAGGATTCAAGAAAACCTAAGAAGATCGCTTTCAATGTCTCGATAGCCCTAAAGAATTATAAAGCAGCACCTTTGGATTACCAAGCAGTGAATCAAATGACTAGGGCCTCATTACCCATGGTCGGTAGGCTTACTCGCTTAGGATGAGTTTATGATCAACATGAGAAAGCCAAGAAGAAATCCACTATGGAAGAAGCTTCTTGAAAAATCTTTGAAGATACGGATAATGGATCAGCCAGCTAAGGTACCAACCCAGATTTCTTTGATGGGCTTACTGTTGTCATCAAATACTCATTGAAAGGCACTAATTAAAATTCTGAAGGAGGTCAAGGTACCTAAAGGGATTTCTATGGAAAAACTGGGGTTAATGGTAAATTCGATATTTGCAATGGTTCAGATCTTATTTTCACTAGATGAGCTAGGTAAAGAAGGAGGCCGGCACATAAAGTCCCTCTTCATTGTAGTTAAGTGTGCGAGGAAAGTAGTTGCCCCAGTTCTAATAGATAATGGGTCATCATTGAACGTATATCCATTAACGACACTAAATCTACTTGGTGTAGAGGCAACTGAAATAAAGCCCAGCCTAGTTTCAATAAGGGCTTTTGATGGATCAAAACAGGAGATAATTGGAGAAATTAGATTGCAGGTCGAAATTGGCCCGCAGGTGTTTACTATCCCCTTCCAAGCTCTTGACATCCCGCGAACTTTCAATCTTCTGCTAGGAAGACTGTGGATTCATTCAACAGGGGCAATTCCATCCAACCTACATCAGAAAGTGAAGTTCATAGCTGATGGACAGTTGGTTACTATTCTTGGGGAATAAGACAATGAGATTTACAAAGAAATGACTATTCCCTATACCGAGAATGAAGAATTGGAAGAGCCAGGGTTACAGATTTTTAACGAAATCGGTATGATCGAAGAAGCAAGACAGGGGGCACGAGGTCATTTGAAATAGCCTAAATAGCAGATTGGAACGTTCGGGCTTGGATATGAGCCTACTAAAGAGGAGATTCAAGAAATGAAGGCCAAAACCAGGAGCAAAAGAGGGGATCAGCTATACCATGCTTACATGGATTTTTCAAACATCTGTCAGACATTCCTAATACCAGTTATTGTTCAAGAACTTGAAGTAGCTGGTTTATCTAAGACCTTGACTCAATAATGCAACATCGGTTTGAATAGGAGAGAAGATGTCGACATACCGGTTTCTTTGTGCAACTGGTTTTCTGTTCCCATGAATAAGTCTCTCTAGAAATGTAAAATTAGATTAATTAGGAACATTCAATTTCGATAATTAGTCCGATTAGTTAAGTCTTTTCTATCAGAAAATTTGAATTAATTCATTCAATAAAATTCGTTTCTTTCTATCAATTCTTCCTTATTATTTATTTGTTGTCCTTTTCTTTTTCCTTTACTCCTTAGATCCGCTAAAAACGATGAACGAAATGGATATCTCATGCATATAAACGATGAAAGTACTAATATCACCTTTAACCCTGTCAAGTCAGACGTCAGATATGATATTGAGACTCCAAACGAAATTTAGGAGAGTTAGCGTCAACATGAACAAGGTAGAGTGATTATTGATGAACCAACGGAGATGTGATTAATTTGGGAACAAAGGAAAATCTACAAAATTTGAAAATTGATCTTGATTTAACAAATGATAAGAAGCAGGAGTTGCCACAATTGTTATCTAATTACCTCGAATGGGTGGCCAATGTGGTACCAGTGTTGGAGAAAAATGGGAAAGTTAGGGTCTACGTAGATTTCCGTGATTTAAACCAAGTGACACCAAAGGATAATTTTCCTTTGCTTCATATTGACATATTAGTGGATAACACAGTCGGGAATCATATTTTCTCATTAATGGATGATTTATTGGGATATAATTAGATTAAAATGGCGAAAGAAGATAAAATTAAAACAACGTTTGTTACCACCTGGGGAAAGTCTTGTTATCGCATGATGCCATTTAGGTTGAAAAATGCTGGGGCAGCTTAACAGCACGTTATGGTTGCCTTATTCCATGACATGATGCATCAAGAAATCGAAGTGTATGTGGATGATATGATCGCCAAATCCAAAGAGAATGAAAACCATGTGGATATTTTGCGCAAACTATTTGAGCAATTGAGGGAGTTTCAACTAAAGCTAAATCCTAAAATATGCACTTTTGGAGTGGCTTCGAGCAAATTGTTGGGTTTCGTATTCAGTAGGAGAGTAATCGAAGTAAACCTAAATAAAGTCAAGACAATCGTGAGCATGCCTATGCCTAAGACTGTCAAAGAAGTTAAAGGATTACTGGGCAGATTAAATTACGTTGCTCGATTGGTAGTACAGCTAACTGATAGATGTAAGCCATTGTTTAAGCTATTGAGGACGAATGCCGCGATAGAGTCGGATGAAGAATGTGAGTACACATTTGCTAAAATCAAAGAATATCTCATGAATCCTCCTATATTGGTTATTCCCATACTAGGACAACTGTTGATCCTTTATTTAATGATTATCCCCGAACCAATGGGATGCATGCTAGGGCAGAAAGATGAAAAGGGAAGAAAAGAGCATCCTATATACTATCTGAGCAAGAAATTTATGGAAGGCGAGCAAAAGTACTCAGAAGTGGAAAGAAGGTATTGCACCTTAGTATGGGTGATGCATAGACTCAAGTAATACACTCTCTATTACTCGATAGAGTTATTGACAAAACATGACCCATTGAGGTATTTAGCAGAAAAGTCAGCGTTGATTGGGAGAATATCGAAGTGGTAGATGCTACTCTCTAAGTTTGATATCAAGTACGTGAGTTAGAGTTCAGTCAAGGGGCAAGCAGTGGCTAATTAATTGGCAAAATACCCATTAGAAGATAAGAATGAGGGTTCAAAAGCACAATTTCTTGATGAAAATGTGATGGTGGCAAACGAATTGAGTAGTGAGAAGTTGGTATGGAAAATGTATTTTGATGGAGCAGCCAATGTGTTTAGATGTAGGATAGGAGTAGTATTGGTATCACCTAAGGATAACCATTTCCAGTGGCAGCAAGATTAATATTTCCATATACAAACAACATCGCAAAATATGAAGCCTGCATTTTTAAGCTCAAAATGCTGCTAGATATGGGAATATAAGAATTGGAAGTATACGTAGATTCTTCCCTTATAATTCTCTAGATATTAGGGGAATATAAGATGAAGGACGAGAAATTAATACCTTATCACGAACATTAAGCAAGCTAGTTGAAAAATTCCAAGAGATTTCATTCACTTACATTCCAAAGATCCAGAATCAGTTTGCCGATGCATTGGCTACATTAGCGTTAATAGTGAAAGTCACAGATGGAATAGAAATTCAACCCTTGAAGATTCAGGTGGAAGAAAAATCGGCTTTTTGCCTTGCAGTTGAAAGGAAGGGAACAAAAGAACCTTGGTATCACAATATTAAGAAGTTACTTCAAATGGGAGAATTTCCTAAAGATGTTGATAGAAAAGATAGAAAGACTTTAAGAAGGTTGGCTATTCATTTCTTATTAAGTGGGGCTACGTTATACAAGAGGTCACCGGATACAACACTGCTAAGGTGTGTAGATAAAGAAGAAGCCAATAAATTGATAAAAGAAGTGTATGAAGGAGTTTGTAGTCCTCACATGAATGGGTATATGCTAGCTAAGAAAATCATAAGAATAGGGTATTTCTAGATGACGATGGAATCGGATTGTATTAAGTACGTGAGGCACTATCACTTATGTCAAGTGTATGCCAATAAAATCAACATTCATCCTTAAGAATTGTACGTGTTGTTAACTCCTTGGCCTTTCTCGATATAGGGAGTTGACATGATCGATCCAATTTCACCAACAGCTTCAAGCAGGCATAGATTCATTTTAGTTGTGATAGACTATTTTATTAAGTTGGTAGAAGTAGTGTCATGTGCTAAGTAATCAAAGGAGTAGTGGTCAAATTCTTGAAAAGAGACATTATTGCAAGATATGGTGTACCCAAGTCTATAATTACAGACAACGAGACGAATTTGAATAACAAGTTGATGGAGGAAGTGTGTCGTCAGTTCAAGATCAATCACAAAAATTCAACTCCATTTTAAACTCAGATAAATGGAGCCATTGAAGCTACTAATAAGAACACCAAAAGAATCATTGCGAAGATGGTGATCATACATAAGGATTGGCATAAGATGCTTCCCTTTGCTCTCATGGCCTATAGAACTTCAATCAAAACTTCTACTGGCGCAACCCCATATTCATTGGTGTGCAGAACTGAAGCGGTACTACCAGTAGAAGTAAAAGTACCTTCGTTCCAAGTATTGACAAAAACTCAGCTCGATGAAGCAGGGTGGGTGGTGAAGAGAATATAGCATTTGAATCTCCTAGATGAGTGAAGACTTGTAGTGATATGTTGTGGTCAATGCTACCAACAGCGAATGATCTAAGCTTTTAACAAGAAAGTACACTCGAGGTACTTTAAAGAGAGAGACTTGGTGTTGAAGATAGTGTTACCGAACGCAAAAGACCATAGGGCAAATTCGCTTCGAATTACGAAGGCCTTTATGTAGCGAAAAGGATGTTATCAGGAGGTGCATTAGTGTTAACAAAGATGGATGGCCCAGAATTAAGAGGACTAGTGAATTTGGATACAGTTAAGTTGTATTATCCATGAAAACGAAGATTTAATAAGGATTCAAATTTTTCTTGAATCTTTCGTAGTTAATCTTTCATCGTTTACAAGTAAACTTGATATTCATGAATATTTTTTAATTTGGATGGTCATTGACTAACAAACACTCCACCAATAAACCTTGTTTCTTAGCAACATACACTTAAATACCAAACATTTACCAATGAGTTTGAATCACTAGATAAATTGAAATCGAATGTTGTTAATAATTTAATCTTGTTCATTCGAAAAGAGATTTATTATTCAAAAGTAATGAAGAGTAGAAATTGAAATTTGAAATTGGACTAAGCAAATTCAAGGCATGGGCATGGTTCAGAAGAGAAAAATAAAATAAAATAAAAGAAGAAAGAAAAAAATAAAAAAGGGAAAAGTGAAAGAAGAAGCAAGAACAGACCCCGAGAGAAATTCTGCTGATTGAATGAGTGAATATCGAGAGTCAATATAAGCATGCCAATTAGTTGCTATATGAGAAATCCTTTAGTCCCAGAAAAAATAATTTTGGAAAAAGTTTTTTAAAAGAAATCTTGTGAGGAATTAAGCTAGTTTTGAAAATCAATCTGGAAGAGATCTATCCTCTTCAGATCAAACTAAAAGAAATCTCGGAGAGATCTATCCTCTTCGGATCATACACCAAACCAAAATAAGTTTTTGAAATCTCGAAGGGATCTATCCTTTTCGGATCATCCATCAAACCAAAACAAGTTTTTTTTTTTAAATCTCGAAGAGATCTATCCTCTTCGGATTGTCCGCCAAACCAAAACAAGTTAATTTTACCTCCAATGGTTCTTGCTTTATCCTTCTAAGATAGGCCCCCCTTCAAATTTTTGCTTTATCCTTCTAAGATAGACACTATTAAGCCTTATCCTTCTAAGATAGGCCCCCTTTGAAAGTTTTGCTCTATCCTTCCAAGATAGACACCATTAAGCCCTATCCTTTCAAGATAGGCTCCCTTAAAATTTTTGCTCTATCCTTTCAAGATAGACACCATTAAGCCCTATCTTTTCAAGATAGGATCCCTAACATTTTGCTCTATGGGCAATTTATTCTTTACATCAACCTTTCAAGTTAATATCCTTCATCAAAACAAAACACAGCTTAGTTAATTAGTTCAAAGTAAGGTTTGGCAAAAATAGGTATCTCTTTTGTCTTTGTAGCAAAGTTCTAATCGAACTTTACTATAACGAGGGGTAGTAGTAGATACCTCATTTTTGCCTTTTTTTTTTTTTTTTTTTATTTGAGCTAGGTTAATGGATAAAAAAAAAAAAAAAAAAATAATAATAATAATAATAATCAAAAATGAAAAAAGAAAATTAAGTTAGATCATAGGAAGTTGAGTCAAGAGTCAAGAGTCAAGTCGTGTCAAGTTGGATTAAGTTAAGTTATTGGATCAATTATTAAGATGGGCTGAATTAATTAGTTTTGGGCCAAATCAATTTAGGGGCTCAAAATCAGGATTTATTAAATTAATTGGGCTAAATTAGATCAGGCCGGGCCTCAAAAGAAAAGCCCGACCTAACTAGGGTTTGTAAAAGTTAAGGTGAATCTAAGTTAAATTGTAAACAAAGATACGAAAGATTCGATTTTAAAACTTATAAATAATACGTTAGTCAGTAAGTCAAGAAAGGGTTTTTCTTCTTATCACATGCACTCAAAGACAAGTACACCCCGAACACCACACGTACCCCTATATCCCTTCACATGCCACCTTCACACGCTCCCCACATCCCTCCATGCACTACCACACACGCTACACACTACCACACAACACCACCAACACCGCCGCACATAACCACCAACACTACCACACACAACACCACCAGCATCGCTGAACCATTGCCCATGCCCTCACTCACATCGCCCAGATCTTCACCCGAGCTACTGTTCGTGTTGCCTACTCCATTGTCTAGTCATGCCTGTAATCGCTTAATAACACCCAAATCTTTGCCCGAGCCATCGCCTACGTCGCCTATTGCTTGCCATCACATGCCCGAGCCATCGCCTAGTCACGCCCGTGATCACCCACTGTTGCCTCGTGTTGCCCCTCGCTTTCCTATGCTCGCCCAATCACATGCCCAGTCACGCCCTTGATTGCCCACCATTGCCCCTTGCTCGCCCATTGTCACCTAACGTACGCCCTTATCGCCCAGAAGTAAACCTACGCCGCCTAGGCACTCGCCCACTATCGCCCAGCGTATACCCTTACTACTTGTATACACTCAACACCGCCCATCATCACCCAATATTAACGATCTAACCCTAGGTAATTTTTTATTTTATTATTTTATTTTCTTTATTTTTAGTAATTTTTATTAATATGCTTTATTGGTTATTTATTTTTATTATTAACTAATTTTTTGGTGTTTAAGTGCAAGTTTTTTCTTATTATTATTTATTTTGCAATTTTTGTTAAATTAGGTCTTTCTTAAAAGATTGTTTTTTTTAATAAAAAAATATTTTTGGCACTTAGGGTTTTTAAAATAATAATAATAATAATAATAAATGTAAATTGAGTTTTTTTTAAAAAGATAGTTAATTAAGGTTTTTTTTGTTTAATTTAGAAAAATTAAAATTTTTAGGTTTTTTTTAAATAATAAATTGATAAAAAATGTAAACCTAGCTCGATTTTCAATATAAAATTAACCCACCCACTAAAAATTTTATAAAGAGAACTACAGCTAGTTTGATCTCGACTAGTGGGTACGTAGACACCTTCGAGGCAACTATTAAAAAATTTTAAAAAAAAATTTCCCCTTTTTAGAAATTCGTAATAATAATAATAATAAAAAATCATTTTTATTTACTTTTACCTATTTAGGTATATTTTAATATTTTTAGAAAAATTACAAAAAAAATAAATAAATAAAACCTATCAATTTCTTTTAATTTTCACATAGTGATCTAATTTTAATAGGTTAGACCTCGAACCCAATTTTTCTGGTTCAATTTTCTAAAAATCAAATTTTTAGAATATCCGTAGACTAGATATCGGGAAAACCCTAATTTAATTTTTTTACCGATTGAACTAATTCGCAACTCCAATTTAAAAAAAAAATTTTTTTAGGAAAAGTATTTCCTTAAGTTTAATGTCGGGTAATTTGTATTAAGCAGACTGGGCTTAATATAGGTTAAACTAAGAAAATTAAAATAGGGCTTGAGAGTATATAATGCTAAGTAATGAATAACATCTCAACACTAGTTATAACTTTCGAGTTCAGTGGTTGGAATGGACCAATTAGTTTTATTGACTTAGTTATTCACTGCTTTTAGCTTGTGGCATTACAAATAATACTAGAGCTGACCCCTTACTAGTAGGTAGACGATTTAAGGGATATTTTAAATCAGTTTAAAAAAGAGATCTAAGGAGGATAGGGCGTGTCATCAGAGTGTGACTCTTTGTATATCTCTAAAATGACTTATAAGTTGAGGGTGGTATGAATAATGCAAATCATACATAGAAAAGAGGAAAATAATTGAGCTAAATTGTAAGATCTTATGATGAGGATGTAGCGTATTTTTAGGAGAGATATGAGATTATGATACTCAATGTGAATAGAAAGCAAATGGAGTCCCATATGAATTATGTAGAATGTTAAGTAATGGTATACAAAGTCAAATTGTCAGGACCCTAAAGAGGCCCTAATAGGATTACCTAAAATTTCTATAACATGTGTGCACCCATGATATGAAAACCGCCTTATAAGTCAGAGATTGCAAGACTCTAAATAATAAATCACTAAGATTACTGATTTTCAAGTAATTAATTTATTGTAACATAACATAACATATAAATATAAATAACTATAGATATTTGATATCCTACAGTTCCTCAGAACCGCAAAGAATCGATATGCCCTACCAAATAATAAGACAGGATATACCAACATTAGAAAACTATAAGAAAAATTAAATTATATTAAATTCTAACATATAGATATTTTCTACAAAGAATGTTTATGTATCACCTATAAAGATCTCAGCTAATTCAAACACTAATATACATATATTCATCTCGTACTGGGCACCTGAGATTTATCCCAATCCCATCGTAAGTAAACCTATAAAAGAAACTAAGAGGGAATGAGCAAGAAATAGTTTAGTAAGTTCGTCCCTCACCACTACCGTTCAAGTAAGTTATCACACATTATTATCACACATGCAAACAAGCTATCTACATACAAAATAAATGCAAGCAACACATCCATAGGAGTCCAGAACTATGGAAGGTGTAGAATTACGTACTTTGATTATCCCTTGTACTTACCCGCACAAGGCACCTCAACTTATCTGCATGAGGTTGTATAGGGGCACCACCCCTCTAGGCAATACTCGACTATTACCCTAGTCGAGAAAAGAGTTCTAATCCAAATAGGTAGATCCGAAACTAGGACTATCCACTATCCAAGGCTCCTTAAGCACAAACATGGGAGTCCTCTTGCAACCAAAATTATCCAAGGCCTTACAGACACAATAAAGCGAATCCTCTCACTATCAATTGGAGATCCCATGTTAGCTTTATCTTAACGCTAAAATATTATTTATGGCTCCATGAGCCTTTATAGAGTTCATTCAAAAATAAGTTTAAGAGTAGAAAAGCTTTTTTTCAAGAACACTTTTCTTAAAATTTGTGCAAAGCTAGCACTCTCCATTCATACCTTTACCGAGTCATAGACATGTGATAAGTATAATTGGTTATTTTGGTCTGATACTTATATTTTTCAATTTAAAAAGGTAATCACACGAATGATAGCAAACAAGTAAAGCAGTCATTTAAATATACAAGCAACAGTAAGCAATAAAACCTCATACAAGTAACACGCATAAGTAAGTAGCAGATCATTAGAACTCCTTCACTTAGATTATTGTTCGTTCTCCAAGCTTTGGGGTTTCTAGAACTTGATATTGAATGCTTAAAAAATAGTAAAACTTATAAGTATTCTGAGAAGTCAAACTTCTTAGTTAACTAAAAGTCTATTGTAGTTTGTTTAGTTCTCTTAATATAACCCAAGTATAATGTATATAGGGTTTACCATACTCAACAGGATTAATAGTAACTATTTTCTTATATTTGTAAGTTATAAGACTTCCTTTATGTATTTAGTAACTTTTCATTCTAATTCCGATATTTGCAAACTTATAGTCATTTTTCATCGTTTTTGAACACACGTTTATACGGTGATGTCCGTTTTAGACGTTAAGATCCTTATTTTACGATATGGGCTAAACTTATTGAAATTTTAACTTATTGAAGCTTAATTATTCTTATTACTTATGTTTATATCCTATTTTAGTATTTAATGATTTAATTAGCCTTTAAATTCTTAAACTTAAGGAATTTTACATTAGTATTACTAATTCACATACTTAATTAAGTTTAATTTAATTTAATTTAGGAAGTGTATTAGGGTTTAAAGGATCTTTAACTCCTATGTACATGTATATATATATGTTATATTCTTATGTAACCTTATAATTTATTATTTTACAAGTTTATGCTTATTCTTGAAAGTCAAAGGAGATGATGTAGCTTTAGAGAAGTGGGATGAGGAGAAGTTTTTTGGAGCTAGTTTTCTATAATTGTGTACATATTCTTGTTAGTTTCATGAATGATAATTGAAATATTCCAAATCAAAGAGAGAAGTGTTAAACTAATAAAAAAAGGGGGGGAGAGGGGGAGGGATTGGGGCATTTAAGTGTTTTAACTAGGAAAAGTAACTAAAGTTAGTTTAGAAAACTAAAACTTTTCAAAATTTACCTTATTTTATTAGAAGTGATGATGTTAATATTTAAATATTAACTTTAACTATTTTCATTTATTAATGAATATTGGTTGTGAATGTTATGATACTTTAAGAATATTTTTATTTTATTCATTTCTAGCAACATTTATTAACCATTATGATTTATTCTCCCTTCATTTCTTCTTTCATCATAACTTACATAAGTCACCAATTTTTCTTTTTTTTTTTTTATTCATTTAAACCTTGCTTCATTTTACCTCAACTTACTACCTATAAAACAAAGGCCCACCTCATCTAAGATAATTGGAGACCTTGTCTTATTCTAGGATTCTTTAAACCCTCATTGCTCTTTCAACCACCACCTATACGCCCATCGCCCAAGTCATCCACCTTCATCCACTCTACCTTTCATTTCATAATTTCATAGAAAGGCTCATCCATAGATAAAATGGGAATGACAAGGATTAATAGCATCAACTTTAGAGTTCTCCAATAAAATAGTTGTTGCTCTGTTGAATCACTTTTATTCTGGTCCTTCGTCTAAGTTTCCATTTCGTTTTGCTTCCTAACTACCATTTCGATGGAATCTCTGATTTGGTTATCTTATCTCCAACGACTAATTTTATTACTGAGCTAAGTTTTGGCATCCTTTTTTGATTTACTGAGCTTCATTCTGATCCTCATTTTTAAGTTCTATTTTCACTGCCATTGTTTCCAATGGCAAGCTCAAGACTTTATGTTATCTTCAAAACAATTTTGCTCTATTGTAACTCCTAAAGCTTATTATTTCTCATGTAACGAATGCATAGGAACAAGGACCACTTGCAATCGCAACTCTATCGGTAAATTTGAGTCTTATTCATCTTCGATCGGTCGTACAGTCTTCTTAGTAGGTATCATTTTTTCAGGCATCCTTTGTCCTTGATTTCCAGTGAGTAATTTGCTCATTATTGCGAAAATTAAGCCTACTATACTTGTGCAATTCATGGTATTAATTGATCTCCATTAACACTAGAGGTTGGACTTATTAAACAAATAAGAGAAAGATAAATAGATGTAGAAATGTGAGAAAATGAGGAGTTATTTATTTTCATATTGCATAAATCCTTTATATACAGTCACTGAATAAGCTTATAGACTACTAACAAATTAGCAATACCAAGTATAGCTGGACTAACTATTTCTTGCTGTGTGCTAACTATATAAACTAATTGAAAAAAAGAAATTTGTCTACAAAATAAATAAACTCTTGTGCAAAAATAAAACTAGTAAATTAATTGCTAAACTAAAAACATCACAGCAGCTACACTAAAAATATCACACTACTACATATGCCTCCCCCCCTCCTCATGGAGTTGTATAATGGCTCAACTTGGACAAAATAGAAGGAAGGTGAGCAATAGGTACAAACTTTGTAAGGAAGTCAGCCACTTGATTAAAGGATTAAATATGAAGCAAATGAAGAAATCCTTGATGAACTAAGTCCTAGACAAAGTGAATATCAATATCAATAAGCTTTGTTCGACCATGCTAACATGGATTGTTAGCAATCAAAATAGAAGACTTTTTGTTACATGATGGAGGAATAGTTAAAGAAAAGGAAAACTGTAGTTCACGAAGAATATATGAAACCTAAAGCAATTCCTTAGCAATAGTAACAATAGCATGGTACTCTAGCTCAATAGTAGAGGTGCTAATAGTACTTTGCTTCGTGCATTTCCATAAGACCAAGGTAGGGCCAATTAAGATGTAGTATTCGAAAAGAGATTTGCAATCAAAAGTAAAGCTCCCCCAATCAGCATCAGTGAAGGCTCCTAGATGCAAAACAAAATAATCAGATGGATAAAAAAGGCTAAGACCAGCAATGCCTTTAAGGTACTTAAGCGATGGAGCGCGGCTGAATAATGTGGAACTCGTGGTTAGGAAAGAAATTGACTGAAATTCTGTATAGGAAAAGCAAGATCAGGTCAAGGCATAAATAGAGAAATCTCCTAACAATCCTTTTATAAGGAAGAAGATCAACAGGTAATTCGCCTTCATCAGCTATAAGTGTAGAAGTAGGCAACGGAAGAGCAGTTGGCTTACAAGCCATGAGCCCAGCATCAACAAGGATATCAATGATAATTTTTTGTTGATTTAACAACATACTAGAATAAGTTTGACAAATCTTAATACCAAGAAAGAAACGAGCAATCCTAAGGTCTTTTATGGTAAATGCCCTATCTAAGTCATCCTTAAGGAGAGAAATAGAAGATTCACTTGTTCCTGTTATGAACATATCATCAACATATAATAAAACCACTAAGAAACCATCATAATTATATCTACTGAATAAAGAATGGTTACTAGGTGACTGTTCAACACCATAACTAATAAGGGAGAAAGAAATCTCTTTATTCCATTACCAAAAGGCTTGCTTAAGCCCATAAAGAGACTTTTTAAGTTTGCAAACCTAATTAAAACCAACCCTAGAATAGCTTGAAGGAGGCAACATATAAATCTCCTCATCTACAAAACCATGAAAAAAAAAACGTTATTTATATCAATTTGATTTAAAGGCCAATTGCGAGCACTTACTATAGCTAGCAAAATCTAAATAGTCCCTAGCTTAACAACCGGTGAGAAAGTGTTATGATAATCAATCCCTTCTACTTAGGGATAGCCTTTCGCCAGAAGCCTAGCTTTATATCTTTCAATAGAACCATCAAGCCTATACTTAATTTTCTAAACCCACTTAAAACCAATAGGCTTTTTATTAGGTGGCAGTTGGGTAAGTTCCTAAGTATCATTAAGTTCTAAAGCTTCAATTTCCTTGTCCATAGCTAAAACCCACTCTTTATGTTTTGATGCCTAAGAGTAACAAAATGGCTCCTATGTTGAGAATGTTAGCCATGGAAGCAACATAATCATTAGGAAATGATGCAAATGTAATGTCTATAAGAAAAAGGATATAAGGTAGTAAAAGAAGGAATAGAGTTAAGGATGGATGAATGAGAAATTAAGGAAGTAATAGCTACATTATTAAGATGGTAGGCATAGTCTTGCAACCAGGAAGGGGGTTGACATACTCTAATAAATTTTTTGACTTCTGAAGTTAATGGAATAGGAGAGGCATGAGACTGAGAAGTAACAAGAGCATGATTAGGCATAGAAGATAACTTATCGATAGAGGGACTGAAAGAAGAATCATAGTAGAAGTGTTTAACGAAAATGTAATAGGATGATGAGACAAAATGGGAGAATTATCGGTAGTGAAAGCATATGGAAAGACTTGCTCAAGAAACATGACATCCCTACTAACAAAGATCCTTTTATCAGAAAGACTAAAGAACTTATAGCCCTTCTGGCCATGTACGTACCTAATAAAAATACACTTGATAGCTTTGGACTCAAACTTATCTTTGTGAGGAATGTTATTAATAGTAAAACATAAGCAACCCACTACCTGTAAGTATGTCTAGGAAGGCTTAGTACCAAAAAATATATCATGTGGAGACTTTTAGTTCAATCAAGACATAGGAAAGATATTGACCAAGTATGTAGCAGTTAAGACATACTCCCCCCAAAACTCCTTAGGTAGAGAAGCTTGAATTTGTAAATCTCTTGCCATTTCTATAACATACCTATGTTTCCTCTCAACCTTACCATTTTGTTGTAGGGTATAAGGGGTAAATTTTTTATCTATTACAAAATGATGTAACAAAGATTGACAAGTATGTGATAGAAATTCCATCCCATTATTAGACTCATGACCTTTAGAACTAAATTAAATTGATTTATAACAAGACAAATGAACATATCAAGAAATACTACCACTTGAGACTTATTATTAAGCAAGTATGTCCATGTACACAAACTATAATCATCAAGAATTGTCAAAAAATAACTAGCTTCGGAAATAGAAGCACAAGAATAAAGTCCCCGAATATCAACATGGACTAAGTCAAACGAAAAAGAAGACCTGTTAATGGACCTTTTGAAAGGAATTCAATGAATTTTTGCAGCATAACAGCTTTCACACAAAAAATTACTCATGTCAAACCCTTTATAGCTATCTAAATAGTCTAATTTGGATAATGAAACATGTCCTAAACGTTGATGTAAAAGATGTAAAGTATCATTACATGAAAGATTGATAGAAGGAAATTGGAAAGAGTCAGATGACTAACTAGAGTGCTTAACAACTTCGGAAAGCAGCAAATATAATCCATGTAAGTGAAATGCCAAAGTAACAACTTAGTTATTTTTCTAGTCCTATAAAGTAAAATAGGAAGAATCAACTTTGGCTATTAGTTTACTATCAAGCAAAGCTCTATGTACTAACATTGAGTTATAAGAAAAGTTTGGTACATATAATACCTTGTGAAATGTTAAGGTTACATTATTGTGAACTAAACCAATCAACTACACAATCTTGGTGTTTCCATCAGGAAGTTCAATAACAATTGGGTGATCAAGTGTTTGTGTGTTGAAAAAAAGTGTGTAATATGGTGTTATGTGATTCATGGCTCCTAAATCAATTATTCGAGCTAACATCCTTACTCACAACAAGAAAACAAAAAGAATGAGAGTTACCAGCAAATTGAATGGTGTTAACAACAACAACCTCTTAATCTTGCTAACATTGCTTGTTCTGCATTAACTTAAACATCTTAGTGCAAATACTCTGGACAAGATGTTGATGCACCCACTAGATTGTAGAGAAGAGGAATGTGTGCCTGCATAAATAGCATCATGCAAAGGTGAAGTAATTCTATCAATAACACAATTGACAACTCCTGATTTATTAGCTCCTTTCATCCTACTAATACTTCATGCTTTATACCACTCAGGATATCCCACTTGTTGAAAACAATTCTCTACAATAGGCCCTTCAACTTTGCAATACCAACAATAACCTTTCTTATTTCTCCTTTTATCTGCTAAATTTTTTAATATAGCACTTTTATTAGTCCTTTCAAGTTGAAATGCCAAAGCATCTAGTTCAAATGAACACAAAGAAGAGATTTGTTTTTGCTTCTTTACTTGCTAAACCAAGTAGAAAGCCTTACTTACAATTGGCAAAGGATCCATTGTTAAGATTTGACTTTTTACAATGTCATACCCTTGGTTAAGTCCCATCCAGAATTGAATTAGTCTAGTTTTAGATTCAAATTGTTCAATTCTATTTTTTAATTCACGCATGTAGTAATCTAGTCTACCACAAGAGCACAAAGGATATGCATGATGTATTTGAAGCTCATCCCAACACTTTTTCATTTTACTATAGTACATACTCATGAACCGATTCATCTACCTTAAATTGCTAATCTCTTGTAACAATTTCTAAACAAGATGTGCACTCTTATGACCATACTGCTCATGAATTTGATTCCATAGATCATTTGTAGACTTGGAATACAAGAAATTTTTTGAAATCTCACTAAGCATAGAGTTTAAAAGCCAATACTGGAACTTGTAATCACTTTGTTGCCATTTAACAAAATCTAGAGAATTATTTGCAGGTTTTCTAATCGTACCATCGACAAACCTTATTTTTAGCTTTGCTCTAAGCCCTATTTTTACTAAACGACAATAAGACAAGTAATTCAACCCATTAAACACTATATCACCAATCACCATATTCAAATTGTCAAATCCTGACAAATAATAGGGATTCGAAATGTTTGGTTCTACTAGAGTTAAAGCTTGATTGTTCATCATGAAAAATCCTAATTTAATTAGAAACAGTCAAAAGGAAGGATCTTACCAGCAAGGTGAAACTCACAATAAGGAGAGAAAAAAAAAATCAAAAGAAGGGTCCCATTGCTTTAATACCATGTGAAAATTAGGCCTACTATACTTGTGCAATTCATGTTATTTTAACAAACAAATAAGAGAAAGATGAACAGATGTAGAAATGTGAGAAAATGAGGAGTTAGTTATTTTCATATTGTACAAATCCCTTATATACAATCACTAAATAAGTCGATAGACTACTAACACATCAGCAATACCAAATATAGCTGAACTAACTATTTCCAGCTGTACAAACTAACGGAAAAACAGAAATTTTTCTACAAAATAAATAAACTCTCATGCAAAAATAAAACTAGTAAATTAATTGCTAAATTAAAAATATCACACTACTACATATGCTTCACAGTTACACTGAGTTAACTCGGTCCATTTTCACCTTGCTTCGCTGCTTTGTTCACTTTTCTAACACTTTGTTTTAATCATCGTTTCGTCTTCATTTATGTTTTCTTACCAACGGCGGTGCGCTACACGATTTCAATTGAGTTTCGGCTTCGTTGACTATCTCTTTTCGACAAGGATAGGTGATGTCCTCTTCAATCCGGACTTTTCTTTGTTGGTGAGTCATCTACTTGTTCATTGAGTTGACTTGGTATCGTTGATTTAGTCTTAGATAGCAACATATTAATATATCACAACAATATGATGGTCAGTACTGGTTATTTAACTTCACATTCCATTGTATTTGAAGAACGAGATTTAGAACTCCCTATTCTAATCTTTTTTTACGATATTTAATGTATCATATTATTATTATTATTACTATATAATATTCTGTACTAGTAGTTGTAGTATGTGAAACATGCAGGACTCTTAATGTCTGTTAAAGTTCCCACCTACTAATATGCTTTTCTTTTATTTATTTATATGGACTTTAGCGTTATTTAATAATATACATATTCTTATATTAGTTACTATAGAATGCAAGGTTTGACTAGAGTAGTCATGTACATACTACATGAGTCACGTGCTACATGTGACTATAGAGAAGTGAAGCAAGAGTGATACCTGAAAAAATGATTATGAGAGAATGAGGCATAAAGGAGGAACAAACAATTCTAATGTCTTAAATGTACAAGTGACAGATAGGATAGTCTTAAAGGATTTTTGGCATTCACCTTGTAGCTTAAGCGAGTGAGATTAATTCTTTACTTGAAGCCAAATCATTACAAACCAATGTTGTTTCTCTATTCTCTTTAAGTGTTTAACCAGTTGGGCCATTAGCCCATACCCTTGACCAATACGCCATTATTTGTTTCTTGCCTCTACATTGGGAGTCAGACCATATAATTTATATGCCATATCCCTCTGTTAGGCTTTGGATCTCATATAGGATATATGAGTTGATTTCTTCTATGCATGGTCTTGAAATTGGCTTGCTCCCTTATTTTGTTTTGATATAACTTCCTTTGCTCTTGAACTCATGTGTAGGATTTTAAAATTAATCAAGAAGTTGATGTTTCTTGTTGATAGTTAAGCAATTGTACATTAATGTATGCCATTGACTTCATGAAATGATTAGTTCTTCATTGTACTGGGTATCCATGCTAACACTTAGAGCTGATAACCTATTGCTTTTCTTCTCATATATAATATTAGCCTTATGCTTTAGCAAGAAAAGAGATGAAGAATAATCCAAGTTGAAGTACAAAAGTAGTGAAGCCAAGGGACTTGTCGGTGCATCAAGATAAATGTCCATCACCAATCTCATTTCCTCGAGACAAGAGGTTGGAAGAGAGAATATTTCTAAAGACACGTTATGGGATAAAGCTAAGCACTGAGAAGCCTATGTAACACTTCACACAAATGGTGATCTCCAGTTTATCGAGCGCAAGCCTCATGCTAATTCTGGAGATACCATCAAAGGAGATTCAATGTTGCACTTTAGAAAAGAAAGTAGAGAGCTACCTCTCTCTAATATCCAATTTGCATTCTTGAAGGAGCCACCCTTCAGATGGGATGACTTGGTAGCATACATTGTAGAAAAGCTAGAGTATGTGATTCTTCTAAAAAAGATTAGAGTTCTCCATTCTATTACCACTTCTACTCAATTGTGGTTCCTACATATGAATGGAATGGAAGTATAGTAGGCCATTATTTTGTGGTGAGGTATCCAAAGTTTCCAGAGATATCATGAAAAGATATTCAATATTCAACACCATTACAATTATGATAGGCCTTCTCCTACTACCTAGATTTTTACTTCAATCATTCATCTTTTCTTTTCTTTTTTTTTTCTTCTTTCAATACCATGTATGTCTTGTCTTGCTAACTTCTTCCGTTATTCTTGTAAATACAATATCATGATTAATTGCCCCCAGTCAACCTCAATATCTACTTAAAGAATCAGCATAAGCTAGCTAGTTCCTCTAGTAAGGAACCACCTTCTATAAGCAAGCTTCAAGTGTAGTAAGCCCCAATAGGCCTCAAGAACATCAAGCTTTACATGGAGGAGCCCTGAATGAGAAAGCCTCAAGCATAGTAAGCATCTTGCTCAGTAAGCCTTGAATGAAGTAGGTCCCAATAAGCCTCAAGCACAATAAGACTTACATACGGAAAACCTTAATAGGCTTTACGCGCAACAAGCTTATTTTGAAGTGAGCCTTAGTGGGGCTATAGGATCAGCATCATTATGTCAATATTCTGATTCAAAATCAAGAGGAGAGTGTTGCCTTTCCCTCATCCCTTGTTTTCCTTCCTTAGGAAGGTACAACTTGGATGGAAACACAAGTGGATCGTATCACCATAAAGCTATAGTGATGGGAATCAAGCTACGGGACCCTTGACCCACAGCTGAGCCCGAGGACTAGAGGGGCTGGCACGACGAATCCTCATGTTCCAACCAACCCTTATCAAAGCCGAATACTTACTTACCGAGTTACCTCTAATGTCGTGCCATATGACCGCCCTATATTCTGTGGCATGCTAAGTTGACAATTACTCTCTATTGCTAAGCCACCCAATCACTTGGCATCATCCTTGCGAAGAAACCAAGAGAGAGAATCCGGACTAATTAATCCATCCCTACTCAAACAAGCCCATTTGTCCATATTTTTTGTCCACATCTCCTAATGATCCCACCAATGCCACATCGCCACGTATACAATGTCACATGTAGAATCTGTAACACCAATAATTATTTTCCTTATATATTCATTTTTACCCCTTTCTAACATGTACATTGCCCCTTTAGGAAATGCCTTTTTTGTCTTTTCCCTTTTTGGTAAGTTACCCTAGTTTACGGGTATAAATACCTCTGTACTTACAATTGCAACATAATCAGATTACCTTCAATACACTTAAGTACTTTCTTCCTTACATAAACACTAATTGTTTACTCTCGGCATCACTCTTATCCTTTCCCTTAAGCAAGGTTAAGTGGCGAGTAACCTTACCGAACCAATTCGTGCGTCATATCGAATTGTACCATAAGTCCTTGGAAGTTCCTTTAATGCGTCATATACTCTAGAACTATTCGTAGGTTTTTACTTACTACTCCATTCGCCTTTGTCGCTCTTTTCATACCTTTCCCCATTAGCCCTTTTTCAAGCTTTCTGCAAGCTTGGACCCATCTAGCAACTAGCCTTATCTATTCTTAGTCACAGTTCGCACCATATAGCATATGGTTTCTCTTGAAGAAGACTAAGATCCTTGCTACCATCACTACTTTCACTCAACTATGGTTCCTACATGAGTGAGATGGAAGCATGGCAAGCTAGGATATACTATATTGTTACTACTTCAATTAAATAGCAATTCCTGCACAAGTGTCAAATGCTTAAGCATAGCTTAGGTTTAACGTGTAAAGGCCAAGATGTTAAGGCATTACCTAGGCTTTAGGCATGAGAGCAAAGATGCCAAGATATTGCTTGAGCTTAAGGCGTAAGAGTTAAGATGCTAAGGCTTGCCTAGGTTTAAGGCGTAGAAGCTGAGTACTAGAGCATTGCTTGGGCTTGAGGCTTGAGACCCGAGGTGCTAGGCCATTGCTTATGGTTAAGGCGTAAGAGCCAAGATGCCAAGGCTTTGCCTGAGCTTGAGGCATAAAAGCCGATATGCCAGGGCATTGCTTAAGCTTCAAGAGAGTAAGATGTAAAACACAGAGATGAGTAAGATAATAAAAATTTTATTATTGAGTAGAGAAATTTGTTCTTTATTTACAAATGCAATGTCATAGCTTACCCATTTTTTTCATGCCTAACAAATCATTAATCACTTTCAAAACACTCATGTGCTACCACACGGATATCATGGCTTAGGAGTAGGTTGTTGCGAATGTCATCGTCTTCAATGACAAGATCCCCATTTTGAATTCTTTTGTAAAATATCTTTCTTATGCTTCGGCAATCCCTTATAGGATGATTTACCATTTTATGAAACTAACAATATTTAGGATTTCTTCTTTCATTCTCCATAGGCTGGCACTCAACTCTTAGCAAATTGATCGCTTCATCCTGCAACCAACAATTAAGGATGGCATGTAACTTGCTCAAAGGGCATGGAAACAAAGGAGCTTCTACATCTTTCTTAAGTCTCTTACTGGCATTAAAGTCCTTACTCCTAGTCGACGACACAAATGTTGCTCATCTATTGAGCTTACTACTTTCCTCTCGTTGCTCCATAATAAAGTTGTTTATCCTTCATGAATTCTCAATGAGTGTAGCGAAAGAACATAGGGAGAGGTTCTCTAGATTTATAGCATACTTAAAGAACAACCCTCGGATGTAAATCTTTATCGATTCTCTTTCATCACAAATATCTAAAATGTCTAGGGTACATTCTCTAAAGCGCTTTATGTAATCCATCAAATCTTCTTTTGGGTTTTGTCATGTTCTTCGCATGTCTATAACCATAACTCACTCCTAAATAGAGAAAAATTTCTCTAAGAAGAGCTTGTACATAGACCATCATGAATCAACTGACCCCGAGTAGATGTTAACATAACAGATGTATGCTTTCTCCATTAATGACTTGGAGAACTCTCTAAGCTTCAAATCATCATCGAGCTTATAAGGCTCCAAAATTTCAATAAATTTTAGTAGGTATTCCTTAACACTTCCCTTCTTGTCATTAAACAGTATGAATTTAGGACTTACATAGTTCTTAAGGTATAGCTTCACTATGATGCATTGATGATCTGAACATTTCAACTCTAATACTCCAATAGACAACTTAGCTTGTATTTCTTTCATAGAAACATCCAAGTCTTCCCTTGTTATAAAGGAAGTCCTTAGAGTAGAGCTCATGGATGTAAGTGGCAAAGTAAGAGCAACATTAGGATAGATAGTAGATTCATCCAATTAGGATGGTGGGATTAGATAGAGGAGCAGGCACATGTGAGGATGAAGAGCCGCCTAGTTGAACTCTTACATTCCCTATTACAGGGGTTGGTTATTGTACAAGTTCTTTGGGGGGAGGGGGAATGTTGTTTCGTCACCCTTTCCTTGATGGAAATTTTCTTCAACAACTAAGGGATTAGCTAATTGAGCTAAGGTAGTAGCACCTAATTGTGCAACAATTATAACATTTAGCAAAGTTATACCCTCTTACATAGCAGCAGTGGCAGCCATCCCAGTAAGGATGGGTTGAAACATAAACATGAACTAATTTAAAGCCCTCATGGCTTCTGACATTACTCACATTATTTATGTAAGATCTAAAGGAGCCTTAGGCACTTAATGGTCCTAGCTAATGTTCTTGGGTGGTGGGAGTTGATTCTGCTTGGTAAGCTTAACATTAGTGTCAAGTTCTCACGATGTGGTATCATATGTGCCGTTTGTTCTCTTTTAGGAGGTTCCATGTCTGTATAATCACTTTTCCCTAGTAGAGTCGCAAAAAATGTAGAATACAAGGTTCAACTTGCTGTATGAGTCATGTACTACATGTGGCTTCAAAGAAGCTAAGCAAGAATGATACCTAAAGGAATGATTAAGGGAAAATAAGGTAAGGAGGAGAAACAGGCGATTCTAATGTCTCAAATGCACAAGTGACAGATAAGCTTGCCTTAAGGGACCTTAGGCATTCACCTTGTAGCTTGAGTAAGTGAGATCAATTTTTTACTTAAATTGCTCATTTAATCTTAGAGAGCTAAGTCCTTACAGACCAATGTTGTTTCTCTATTCTCTCTAAGTGTTCCAAATGAGGAGGAAAGACTGAGTATATATAGGCTTTGAGCATGATGCCATCTGTCGGATTGTTTAGGTGATTAACGGATGAGATGGAGCCCACTCATTTCATATTTATCATGAATGAGCTAACTACTAGGCCTAAGGCCAATAGCCTTTCTCATGAGTGCATGAGCCTACCTAAGAAAGGTTAGACGCAAATAGACCAATTCAACAATTCCTGTTTCAAGCCCAACAAGTCAATTCTCCCTAAATCATCCCAAATATGGACCGGTCTCCCTAAGTGCTATCACCTAGCTCAAGAAGTCAAGCTCAAATAAGTAATAAACATAGGCCAATATATTAACATAATAAATTCTAAGCCTCTATAATTACTAAAGGAATTTAAAATAATATTACCTTTACTCATTCTTCAAACTTAATATGATAAAGTAATAATGTGGAATTAGATCACCTTGATTTACTTTTCCTCCATTTCCCTTAAATTACACCCTTTAAGTTGATGCCACATTTAATCAATGATTAAACTTATAAAGAAGACAATCAATTTTGGATAATTGTTTAATTCCATTCCTCCTTCGATTTCTTACGATTAGAGAACCAACTTATTGTTATGTTTGGAAACAAAATTTTGTATTACAATAGAATTAAAGCAAATGAAAAGGCAATTACATTAATAAACTATTTTTTAATCTAATGTAACCCTTATATAATTTATTACTCACAATTTATCATATATGATTTGATATATTGTTAATTAGTATTAGTATACTTACTCTTAATCTTAAAAAAATTGATGCTGGATAACAAGCTCCTCATTTGATGGGTGGTAAGAGCTAGTCGATATTGGATTTAAAGTGTGCAATTTCAAATGCTATCTTAGGTACGTTGCGCATGCTTATTGATTGTACTTGCTAGGGTAGTGAGAAAGAAACCGAACTAAGTACTATTTGGCCTAAATAAATTGCTTATTGGTTGTGTTTGACCTACTTGGCTTAGGGGCCTACAATGGTAGATCCTTAGAGAGCAACTACTGATCATATACGAAGATTCTCTAGTGGATTTTCATATGGGACGACACAACTAGATTTAATGTTTCATGGTTCTCAGTTCCTAAGTGTTGGTTTGAGGACCTTCACTGTAATATATGGTAGTAAATTAAAGGTCTTATAATATATTCTATTTATTTACTTCTATATAAGAGATCATGGTGTGGTGGGGTTATAAGTACCCCTTTGTTGCATGTTGGCTTAAAGTACAAGATAATAATTAGGTGTGTGTTATTCTTTTGCATTATATGCATGCGATGTGTTTAGTTTGACATTCGTATGTGCTTACGCACTATGTACTAGGCTTCGGCTTATTCTTTTATTTTTTATTTTTTAACTACAAGTTGATTTGATAAATTGCTAACTATGACAAGTATGGAAATCACTATCATCAGATTAAGAAAAAGAGACGATTAGATCTGTATACTGTAAAAGATGAAGATTTGGTTCTTAAGCATATTTGTAGTTGAAATGACTCCCCTGTAAGTTATTCAAATTAATGTATTTGGAGAATTGTTGTTTTATATTTAATAAATGATTGCTATAAGTAATTATGGAGATTTTAATTAGTTTTAGAACCTTAACGTATCATTAAAAAACTAGAGATAAGTAATGGGTTGTGGCACCCTTAGATTTTAGGGTGTTACAATAATCATATAAAGAAAAATCACATGTAATATTTTCTAGCATTAGTACCATTTAACATGTATGTAGCATCCACTAATAAATTTGGAAAAGAGAGTTATGGGGTAATACATGCTACATATATGTAAGTGACGATAAGTACAATAAATTTAGATATGTAACTATATGTAAAACATAAATGGTAACTTTTGTAAAAACACCCCAATACCACTATGATGTATCTCAGTTTTATTAAGTACTTACTTACCACTTGTATATACACATGACATGTAATATATATTACCTTATTGATTCTATGATCCTTTCAATATTCCTAGTTATGACAAAGTATAGAAGTGTATATCCCTCTATGTAAATGAATTGAACTTAGCTTGCACTCTAATATAGTTGATTTTGAGTTTTACTTAACTTGATTAGATAGCATTAAGTTAAGTTCAATTGTGGTTACTCAACTAGTTTATCAAAATAAAGTGACTTTCTAATTTTTTTTTAATAGGCTCATGGCTCTAATCAAACAACTAAATTTATCTTAAATTGATTTGTACTATTGAGTATATGTGCAAGTTTATTTAAAATAAATATAATTTATTAAAAATGCAGTTTGATCCTATGTAAACAATTTGAAAACCCACTCACTTAGAGGAGCTTAAATTTGAAAACCTATGCTTAACTAAATTGAGTTTCAACTTATACTTAACATCATATAATTATGTCCACCTAACTAATTAAATTTAATAAGAGTTATTGGTCAACTATCAAATTACAATTATTGAGGAGAAATCAAACTTGTCCATATAGAGATAAGTGTTCAAACTACTAGATTACTATAATGTTAACAAATTTAATAAGAGTTCAAAAAAATATATTGTGTGTGCAGAATCATAACTTAGTTAACTCAAGCTTTGTAAATCCAATTTAATGCAAGATTCCACATTTTATGTAATACAACATTTGTGGTCAGTCAAGCCTTGTTAATCAATCCTTACTTGAAAGTAGCATGTGAAATCTTATTAAACAAAAAGATTATTTATCATTTTGTTTTACAAAATTTATGAGACTGAATTAAACAAAATTTTTTATTTCATGTTTGGTTTGTAATTTTAACTTGGTTACCGAACAAAAGAGGGTCTCAAGGACTGAATAAAATATTTAAAATTTGTCTCATTTATGATACAAAAATTTACTTTACTTAATAAAAACACAAGTTTTATTAAAATTTCATAGTACCCTCTCACGAAGCATAGCCTCCTTTTACCAAATACTACCTTAAAGGAATCATAATGCAATTGGATCACATCTAGTTGTTGCATTCTTTTCTTCTTCTTTATTATTATTATTTTTTTTTGTTTAATTTTTAGCAAGCTTTTGCATTCACTCCAATCATGCTGTACTAGGAAAACACACATATGTGATACCTATAGCTTAAAAACTAGAAAATGTACATAATGATAATAAAAAATATATATATTTTTTGATTTATAAATAATATTTATAAGATATCTTCATAAAATTTATTTCATATAAAATTACGATTTAGAAATAATTATTACTGCCTTCCACTAACCCATTGACATTTCCCATACTTTACCATTAATATTATAATAATGCACTTAAAAAGAAAGGTCAATCTTACATTGGTATTATAATTCATAATACACCAAGATGAAGTCTTCCTTACAATTTCAATTCATTCCGAACACTTAGCTTATTTACATATAAGATGAAAATTACAAGTTGAGCCAGATCGTTGAACCACATGGTGGAAAAATAGACTGCACTCAATTTTCACAATTGAGCCTTTTCGGCTGATAAACAGAGACAAGCCTCCACAAGATGCTTCCATTGGTTCAAGTACATTGCAAACACCCGATCCAAGGTCTTGTCGGTTTCTCCTGTTCATCTCGCAGCACCTCAATGCTAAAGTAAGCCGCTTGCTCCATCTAAAACCGATTATCCGTATTAACCGGTTGTGTTTCCTATATGTATACGAAACAGTTTACATCTTGAAAATCTCAACCGGTAACTCAACTTATTTATTAATCATATAAGAAAATCTAAACCAGTCATCTGATTTATTCAATAAATGTGTTTCGTTTGCAAGTTAAACTCATTTATCGATTGAAAAATTGTAATTTCTCTAAATAGTTATAAATTCACAAAGAAAATAACAATCATAAAAAAACATTTTATAAATAAAAAAAAAGAATAATCTCAACACTTAAACATGAAATCACAGCCCAACAAAAATTTAATAAAGCAAAGTTCGATAAAATATAACAAATTTAAACATTGATTGACTATATGACATCTTAATATTAAGTTGAACCTTGTTTGAATGGGGTATCGTTATTAATGGTAATTTCCCTAAAGAGACGATCAAAGAATTCATATATAAAAAAATTATATTATTAACAAAAAATAAATGATTTTGAAATATTTATAAAAAATAATTCAATATTTTACATTTTGCATAAACCTAATCCTTTTATACATAAAAAAGCTTCCATAGGTTTTTACTTCAATGAGTTTCGAGAATCCATTTGTGTACTAAATGCAGATCCCAAAAGGTATTGTAGATATTAATATGCTTAAGATATCATGTGCTAATGTCATTGTTGTAACTTGGGGAAAATGAGATTGAACAGTATTTTAATAACTCAAAATACCAAATTCAACCATTATATGTCACTCCTTATACAAATATAGTTATAATTCAAATATATTGAAATTTAAGTGTTTGCATGCTTTTAAAGGATTAAAATTCCTAAATAAAGTAAAATATATAAGCATCATAATAAATAAAATAAATTTAAATCCACCATATGTACTTATAAAAGGTAAAGTTACTTATAAGTCGTCTAGACGTCTAGCCATTTATCATTAGTAGAATCCTAAGCCCTTGACATACTGCTATCAATATTTGAAGTTTTACTCATGCCATCTTCTTTACATATTTATGAAAAAGAAGAAAATATCACTCTTCTAACTTTCAAAATATTGGTTAATTTAATATTAAATAGTTCATTGGTCAATCCTGGGATTTTTTTACAAACTTATTTAATAAACATGTTCATAAACAGGTTAGTAGGTTAAACCTGAACCTCAATACAAATTTTGTTGTGTTTAAACGAGTTTGATTTTTTGGTATCTCTTATCGGTTTTTTCGATACACAAACCCATTTATAACCATATCATGTCATGTCCAGATTCTTAAGTCGTGTCCCAAATTGTCAACCCTTACTTCTACCTACACATAGGGCCAATTGCCAGTCTCCAGCCAATTAAGTCCTAAAGCTCTAAATGTCACGCAATTAAGTCTTAAATTGCCATTTGGTACCTAAGCCACATAAGGAGGTAGTAAGGGTTCGAGATGGAAATAATGATTAGATTTAATTTCAAAGTTCTATTGGTAGTTTTGTAATCTAATTTTATTTCTTATCTATTTAATAAATATATTTTTGTCCAATTAAACAAACTAAAAGGCAATTACTTGTTTGTTTCATTTTCTAATAAATCACAATCTAATTTCTACTCATTCAATATGGTGAAGTAAACGGGCTATAAAGGTAAGAATGACAAAATGAGAGAAGAGATGTAGGAAAAGGAAACGGTAGAACTAAGAGAGAGAAAGTTGGAGAAAACAAAGTGGATAGTTATTCAAAATATCTTATAGATGATGGGTTCAAACTTTGTCCTACATATCTATTTCTTTTTTAAGAATTTGGAAAGTACAAATATAATTATTTTACATTCATTATTTTATTTAATAATTTTTACAAGTCTGTTTAAATACCTTATAACTTGTAACTAATATCATGTAGTACATGTTATGGGATAGGTATATCATAGTTATCCCCAACTCTGTAGAAGCAATTTTTAAAAAATTATACTCAAAACTTATAAATGACCCTCAATACTCATCTAAGGTAAAGGGCACTACAAGCTTACCGCTCAATGTAGGATGTTATCAAGTGGGTTGTGACAAGATACCTGGTCGATCCAATCTAGTAATTTTAGGATCTATCCCTAGGTTTTGAGACAAGTTCTAAAATAGATTTTAAAACCTTATAGGGTTTTAGATTGCATTTTTGGGCAAAAAGAAAAAAGCTCAACAAGAAACTTGAACCCAATAATAAAACAAATAATATATATATTTAATGGTTACATGTTATATTACAATGCTCTACTCTATATTTTTAACTATTGTATGACTACTCTAAGGAAAAGAAGGGAAGGGTTGAGGATTTTTTTAACCTATTAATGGCTTTATATATCTTTATCTAAGAGACCTAAGCAAAATAAAATGTGACATTGGTATGTAATAGGTCACGACCAAGGACTGACAAGGGCAACCATATCGAAGGTAGGTCTAAGCTTGCCGAAAGCTTGAAAACAATATGCAAAATGCGCGAAGAATAGGAAAAGTAAACAAGCAACCCTTGAACAACCCCAAGGATATGACGCATCAAGAAACTTTAGAGAACTTATGACTTAACTCGATGTAATGCATGAGTTAGTCTAATAAGGGTACTTGTCACCTAGTCTTGCTTAAGGGTTAAGGTAAGAGTGAAGCGAGCAAAGAAGTTGTAAGCAATTTTCACAAAAGGGAATATATTCAATAATATAGAATGTAAGATGATTTGTAGCTACATGTATAGTAGGCATTTACACCTGAAAAGTTAAGGCATCCTACCTAAAGTGGAAAAGATGAAAAGGGTAACGTTTAAAATAAGTAAGTTACAAGGAATATCCAAAGGGTATAATTGAAAATACAACAAAAATGAGTGTCATGTACAAAAGATTCTGTCACAAGGGTCCTTAAATACGTAACAAGTGACTAGAGTTTATGTGCTTGGCAAAAAGATGGGCAATTGTTTGACTAGCTTGGGTACTGTTGAGGGATAATGTCAAGCCGAAGTGACAGTTTAGCAGTACCAAGCTGATCAGGTAACTTTTCAACTATGATGTATTGGTACAACTTAGATTCAGGTCAATTGAGCAACTAGTTGGATGGGCCGAGTTGTTGTCTGGATGTGTCTTAAGTCAGCAACTGGAGACTATCGATAAATGCAAAATGGTTTGGCTCAACTAGGGCATCAGGTTGGCAGATTACAATAGCTTGGATTCCTCAAATGTGGTACATAAAGAAAGAACTCGTCTGGTGATGCTTTCTAATCTTCAAGCTGGGTTTGAGTCAAGGGTCTAATGGTTTAATTCCTATCATCCCCACCTAGCTTTTTAGGATTTGGGATCAAATCTGGCTAGTTTTTGGGATCAAATATAGTTGGTCTTCGTCCAAGTTCTCCTCGGGTCAGTAAAGGTTGAAGTCAACAACATTAAACACGTCTGACTCTCCAAAGTCTTCTAGCAACTCTAGTTGGTATGCATTGTCATTTATCTTCTGGAGTATCTTATGGTCCTTCAGCTCTGGTAGACGACTTAGTCTTCCTCTTGTTCAAAAACCTTTCCTTGCTCAAGTGTAGCCACACTTAGTCTCCAGGCTTAAATTGCTTAATCTTCCTTCCTTTGCCTTTCTCCTTCAGTTTTCTGGTAGATCGGTCAATGTGCTGGGCGACTTGTTAGTAATCTGCTAGAGGGACTGGGCTTTGGTTCTTGCTTCTGGATCGTCTTAGTTAGTAGGTGGCATCAAGGCGTGGTCTAGGAGTAACTCGAGGTTGAAGCAATAAACGATCTCAAATTATGCGTACCTGGTGGTGTCATGTACTATCCTGTTGTAAGCAAATTTTACTACCACCAAGCAAACATCCCAATCAGCTAAGTTCTTTCCTACTACAGCTCAAAATAGTGCTCCTAGGGTACAGTTGATAACCTCTATCTGGCTGTCAGTTTAGGGGTGACAAGAAGTACTCAACAATAACTTGGTTCCCATTCGATGCTAAAGAGTTCTCCAAAAATAGCTTAAGAATTTTGGGTCTCTATCCAACACCACGCTCTTCGGTATTCTGTGCAAACAAACTATTTCCTACAAAAACAAAGAAGCAATAGCCAAAGCATCATTAGTTTTGGTGTAAGGCACAAAATGTGTCATTTTATTGAACCTATCCGTGACAACCATTATAGAATCTTTACCTCAGGCAATCTGAGGTAGTCTAAAGATAAAATCCATACTCAAATCGACCCACGATTTGGTTGGAGTAGGTAGAGGCATTGTCTTCCCTTTTTATACTTTGCTTTTTGCTTTCTTGCAAATGGCGTAATAAGGATCAAGGACCAATCATACGCTTTCGAGCTCGAAGGCATGCTTAAATGGTTCACCAAGCTATCTAAGGTGAGCTAAACGTCAAGGAGTAGCGCATTCCTTAAATCGATCCACCAAGTTACTTCGCTCTCCATATTTAAGAAGCTATTGAGGTGACTAACCAAAGTGCCAAGCCGACCTCTTCGAAACACTCCTGTCTAAACAACAAATCAAAATGCGACCAATCGTACCTATGCCAAAGCTAAGCTGACAATTGTCAGAAGCCAACCACCTAAATCCGATCCAAAAATAAGCCACCTATGAGCTAACCCCTTTTTAGTCCAAATTATCCAAGCTGCCAAATTGTTGATGCTGACCTAACCTGACTTGATTAGAACTTACCCTATTCGACCAACAGTGTCATTGTAACCATAGAATGAGCTAAAATGATGCATGTCCTACCTTTTCTAACATCTGTACTGTCATTTTTGCCGCAAGATATTCTTTTTGCCTGATCATTATATTACCCTTATAAATTATTCCTTTTTCCCGTATTAATAGGAATCCATTTTTGTAATTTACTCTAACTTAGGATTTACCCTAATTGAGTCATATAAATACTTGTATGTTATAACAAACATAAAAAAGGTGAATACATTGAATTTTTCAGACATACTCTCTTGAGCTAAGTATTCTGCTACTTACTCTCAAGCTTCTCTTATCTAGCCCATTAAGCATGGACTAGTGGCAAGTGACCTATGACTACACTTGTGCATCATATCAAGTATAAGCCAAGCTTGTGTGAGGCATTAGTATATCATATCCATCATCGGTTTACAAGGACCCTTGGTAAACCTTCGAGTATCATTTATCTCTTAGACTGCCTCAAGGTTCAAACCCACCCTCTTAATTCGCACAATATCAGATGTCATGTGTTCATCCATGTTAGACCATACCATCCTAGTATTAGAGCTAATGATTTGCAACTAATTTCTACTACCTTATTCTCTAAGTGATTTGTTATTATTTTATGTATGTTCAAAGTTCTGTCATTAAACACTAGGAGTTTAGTAGGTAAAAAGTGTTGAAAACATTCAGTGCTCTGTTTTCCCCTATTTCTTATTCATAAAGACAAAGAGTAGTTGTTTACTTGATCATTGTTTATAGTTGTCATAGTAGTGGAAGTATTAGTTATTGTTCTACTATTGTTATTTAGGGAGAGAACTTTAAGTGGTCTTTTAACCTTTAATTTTATAAGTTAGCCAACAATGTCAAATTCAAGTGTTCAAGAAACTTTGGGAAACCAAGAAAGTGATGCTCAAAACGGCCAAAAACAACAAGGAAGCTTCACACCCTAGTCAATGGGTAACTGACTAGATAGGCTCTTTGGTGACTAACATAGATGAAGATAGGTAGCGAGCTAGAAATAGCCCAAACAGAGGATGTAAACAGCAAGAGAGAGGTAATGGTCAATTTGGCCGAGTTAATGTCTCAGCTCAACTACCCCAAGATGAAGGAATGGGTAAAGATGCTAAGCATAGGCTAACGCTCAAAGAAATCAAAGAAGAAGGGGAAGGAAACGATGAAGTGGAGAAGTATTATGAACCTAAAGAAAGGAATGTACGAGCCCCTAGAGTTGAAGGGTTGAGGATGCATATTCCAAGCTTTTTCTAGAAGTAGAGATGCTAAGGACTACTTAAATTAGGTAGATAAGATTTAGAAGCAATTTGAATGCTTCGAAGTACCAGATAATGCAAAGGTTAGACTTGCTGTGTTAGAGTTTACTGGTTATGCTATCTTATGATGGAAGAATATGTAAGTCACCCAAAGAAGAGAGGGAGAATGTGAAGTTAGGAGTTAGGATGAGATGAAGAGGGTTATGAGGAGAAGATTTGTGCTAAACTACTATCTATAAAATGCTTGTCGAGCCTGGTCTTTCACCCTCTTGGTTTTTTTAAAATCAAGTCTTCTTTAAACCGACTAGTATTATACCCTACCCGTTTAATACTAACCTTCAACTAAGGTTTAAAAAAAACTTGTCCTTTTTATTTTGAAAACAACTTTGGAGTCACCATCCGACCGAAGTCGAGAAAAATAGTTACGTTATAACTAATTGGGTAAATTGATTATAACTTAACCACTAGTCTAATGAGAAAGACTAATTTTGTAAAACGGTTTTTGAAACTAGAGATCATAGATCTGGGGGTTAAGAATTTTAAATACTTACAAGTACCATTAACTTTCCAAATTTAACTTTAAATTTAAAAATCACCTTTTTATTTCATAAGATGGAACTCAATTAATCATTCTAATTGGACAACTTAAGTAATCTAGGGAAAAGGAAAATTAGGTTTTTTTTTTTTATTTTTATCATCGCCCTGTAGGTGCCTACAGAATCAAACATACATAGTTCTTTTAATGAAAACTTTAGTAAGTTATGTTGATTTTAATTTTAAAAACAATCAAGTTTATGTTTTTAGTTCGATTTGGTTTATTTAAGAAAATTTTTAAGAAAGAAGGTCCTAAATTGAATTTTTCCTTTATTTTAGACAAAATTCTAAAATGCCCTAATTTGAAAAAGAGGATCCGTTTATTTTTATTTTCTAAGTGATAAAACAATTTTATTCCCTATCCTACTTATTTTATTTTATTTCTATTATATCACTTTATTTATTTATTACTTATTATATTTTATCTATTTTTATTAAACTAGTAAAAATAAAATAAAATAAAACAAATTTACTCTTTTCCTTTTTTTTCTTTTTTCTTTTCTTTTCTTCTTTTTCTTTTCTTTCTTTTGATATTATTACATTTACATTTAGAAATAAGGAAAAAAATAAAAAAATAAAATAAAATAAAAATAACAAAATCAACAACAACTAAGCAAACTAAATAAAAAATAATAATAATAAAAAAGGGTTCAAATGCAGCTAGGCATGCGGGTCGAACCTAAGGCGGATCGGTTGAGTCGGGTCGGGTCAAACTTCTTCTCCTTCAGTAACACAATAGCATGCATGGTTTAGGACAATTCGGGCCGAATTTTTCAAGGGTGAGGATGGATTTATGTGTATTAGATTAGGGAATGGAGGGGTAAGCTTGACGTCGTGGCTTGGGGTGATCGTTTGGTGGTTAATGGAAGTCGACTGTAGGTGGTGGTGGTGGTTCGGACATGAGTGGGGTGATGGATCTGAGGTTAAGGAATGTGGAGAGTTTAGCCATAGGGTTAGTTTAGAGTGTTGAGTAGTAGTAATAGTAGTAGTGGTTCAAGAGAGGGTGATGGCAGTGGTTAAGGTTTCAGCCGAAGTAGTGGTTTATGAGCACGACGACGGAGGTAGGGGGTAGTGATGGAATGCTTGGAGTGTGGGGGTTACGGCCGTAACATTGGGCTAGGTCAAGAGTAGCTAGAGAGGGGGATTCGAAGAGAGAGAGAGAGAGAGTTTAGTAGAGGGTTAGAGAGAGAAAGAGGCTACAAGAGAGAGAAAGAGAGCTTGGGAGTTGATTCTAAAGCTTATGTGTGTCCAATGAACTCCCCTAACACCTATTTTATTGTCAAATTCAACCTAGAAACATGGAAAGCTCAAATTCGGATTTATTGAAAATGTCTAGAAAACCAGTTTTTTCTTCGAATTTTGGAGTTTAAATTGAATGCTCCTTTGACTATATTTAGACGTGTTAATAGGTTCGATTCATGGTAGGCCATGTCAAGTTGCAATTTTGCTATTGATTTGGTAAAATTGCAACAAGAAGAGGTTCGAAAATTGCATTGAAACTGGCTGTCCGAGGAGGAAAGTGCTGGAATTTTAGAGAAAAATGAGGGAAAGAGAGGGAAGTACTGATGTGGCGCTAACGTGGCGCTACGTCAGCCGACCCAACCATTTCCGACGTGCCACGTATCATTACGTGACACGTGGCAACTGACGTGGCATGCCACGTGGCACCACATCAGTAAGGTCGTCCAACCTGACAATGCCACTTGTCAGGACACGTAGCATAATAAGATCCTGACACGTGGTAGTATGTTAGTTAACAAAAATAAAAAGGCCTCTCCATCTTTACTAAGATTCGAATCCAAGACCCCACACTCAAACCTAATGCAAATGTCCATGTGCTTATTCGTTAAGCCGTTGGCTTGTGCCTTGTCCATATGTACAACTAAATTATACATATGGACTCGGTTAACCTGAGCTAAATTTAAATCTAAATCCAAGTTCAATAGCCCAACTTCTAAACCTAAATTAAAAATAAAAATCTATCCTAATAAAATGTTATTTTCTAAAATCTTTTAATTTTTTTCAATTTTTTGTAGTTTTTCAATTTTCTAACTTTTTTTCTGAATTTTCTTATTTTCTAAATTTCTCAATTTTTTATGTTTCTTATCTAATTTTCTTATTTTTTATGCTTTTTCTTATTTGTTGTATTTTCCTAAAATTCTTATTTTTTTCTAAATTTCTTAATGTTTTGGGTTTTCTTTAATTTCCTATTTTTTGTGTTTTTTTCTAATTTAGGGCCTATTGAGAAAAGAAAGAAAAATAATAAAAGTAAAAATAAAAAAAAGGGGCAAAAAGGTGTTTACAACTACCCTTTTTTGTGGCGAAGTTTGCTTTGTGGTGAAGTTTGAACAAAACTTTGCCATAAAGACGAAAAAATAGTATTTTTGCTCGTAGGATAACTCTAAAACAACTATAGCTATCCTAAAATCGATTTAGATGAAGAAATGAAACCTGATCGTGCCTCTCTAGGCTCACTAACCTAGGTGCGAGTGTCTTTAAGGGACAAGCAATCTTACGCTAGAGTTGATCTAAAACCTAGCTGTACCTCACTAGGCTTACGAACCTAAGCAAGAGCGTCTCTCGAGGACTAGTAACCTTAATGTGGGATTGATCTAAAACCCGGTTATGCCTCATTAAGCTCATTAACCTAAGTGAGAGCATCTCTTAGAGACTAACAACTCTAAACTGGAATCAATATAAAATCTAGCCATGCCTCACTAGGCTCACTAACCTAAGTGAAAGCGTCTCTTGGGAACTAGCAACCCTAAACTAGAATCGATCTAAAACTTGGTCATGCCTCACTGGCTCACTAACCTAGGTGAGAATGTCTTTCGGGGACTAGCAACCCTAAACTGCGATCAATCTAAAACCTAGTCATGCCTCACTTTGCTCACTAACTTAGGCAATAGCGTCTCTCGAGGACAAACAACCCTAAACTGGAATCGATCTAAAACCTAGTCGTACCTTACTAAGCTCACTAACCTAGGCAAGAGCATCTCTTGAGAACTAGCAACCCTAAACTAAGATTGATCTCAAACCTGATCATACTTCACAAGGTTCACTAGCCTAAATGGTAGCATCTCTCAGGGACTAGGGATCGATCTAAAACCTAATCGTATCTCATAAGGCTCACTAACCTAGGCGAGAGCATCTCTTAAGAACTAAAAACTTAAACTGGGATCGATTTAAAACCTGGCCATGCCTCACTAGGCTCACTAACTTAGGTAAGAGTATCTCTCGAGGACTAGCAACCTTAAATCGGAATCGATCTAAAACCTAATCGTACCTCACTAGGCTTACTAACCTATGCGAGAGCGTCTCTCAAGGACTAACATCCCTAAACTGGGATCAATTTAAAACCTATTCATACCTCACTAGGCTCACTAACCTAGGCGGAAGCCTCTCTTAGGGACTAATAACCCTAAACTGGGATCAATCTAAAACTTAGCCGTGCTTCACTAAACTTACTAACCTAGGTGAGAGCGTCTCTTGAGGACTAGCAACCCTAAATTAGGATCGATCTAAAATCTGGTCATACTTCACTAGGTTCACTAACCTAGGCGGGAGCATCTCTCAGGGACTAGCAACCTTAAACTGGGCTCGATTTCAAACCTAGTCGTGCCTCACAAGGCTCACTAACTTAGGTGAGAATGTCTTTCAGGGACTAACAACCCTAAACTGGGATCGATCTTAAACCTGGCTGTGCCTCACAAAGCTCACTAACCTAAGTAGGAGCGTCTCTTGGGGACTAGCAACCCTAAATTGGGATCGATCTAAAACCTAGTTGTGTCTCACAAGGCTCACTAACCTAGGCGGGAGCATCTCTCGAGGACTAACAACCCTAAACTAGTGTTAATGCTATACTAAAAGGAAACAATGAGGAGAAGTACCCTATGGAACTTGGTGAACAGAGGGGAAATACCCTATGAGCTCGCTTGAGAGAAACTTGGTGAAGGGAAGTGCCCTATGGATTTGTTAAGAGAATACTGGAAAGGATAAACCGAGTTAAGATCGTGTCTTCGAAGGCTAGCTAAACACTAAATGCAAAAAGTGAATGCCTTATGGGCTAAACAGAAGAAACGATGAAGAAAGGTGCCATACTGGCTTGCTAAGAGAAACTTCGTGAACGGAGGGGCCCAATGGGCACACTTGAGTGAATTTGGTGAACAAAAATGCTTCATAAGCTTGTTAAAAGGAACGAAGTGTCTTAATGGGTTTGCTAAAAGGAAGAGAAACACCCTATGAGTCCACAAAAACCTTAAAGAGAATGATGAGGGGAATTGCTCTATGATCCTACTGGAATGTTTGAAGAAAGATTAGTTGATGAGGAAGCACCCTATGGGCTCACTTGAGAGACACTAAGAAATGAGACTGAGTTGAGATTATGTCTAGAAGGCTGGCCTAAAAGAAACTGATGAAGAGGAGTGTCATACAAGCTCGCTAAGAGGAACTTGGTGAATAGAGAGGCACGATGGGCTTAGCAAATGAAATTAAGCATCCTATGGGCTTGCTAAAAGATCTTGATGACCTAAAGGGCCCTATGGGTACGCTAAAGGGAATCGAGGAATAGAAGCGGCCTAAGGGTTTGCTAAAGACCTTAAAGAGAGATGAATGGATGGAAGGTAAGAAAACCCGATCGAGAGCTTATCTGAAACACTACCCGATTTTGAGGAAAATATTTAAAAAAAAAAAACCTTTTTGTGAAGACCACTTATGTTGAAAAAAACATTAGGGATAATTTCCTTTATTTTAAGAAGAATGAGAAAAAGCCCAAACTCTTAACTCTTCTTATTTTTTTTTTAGAATGGATTGAAAACTTAGCCACTTAAGTTGACATAGACTTGAAATACTTTTTTGCTCTTTTTCCTTTTCTTCTTCTTTTTATTTTTATTTTTTATTTTTTTTTAATTTGCTAACAGGTAAAGAACCCTTCCTTAATAATTACATAGGCCTCTTATGTTCTCCCTAACTTGGATGCCAAGCCGTTTGGTAGGGCCTTATGATTCAAGCATCTTTAAAAAGGTAACTCATAGCTGTTTTAGTCGAAGAAGACCTCCTTGCAAACTCTTGGTCCAAATTACACTCTTGACTACAGTCCTAAAATTATAATCCATTTTGCATGTGATACACCTTGATCAATTCATTAAGTCTTTTTCGATTTATCATTATGAATTTAGGCTTTTGGTCTAAAGGTTTCAAAAGGAACTAACAAAGAAGCTTATTTTGACATAAATATTAACCTCGGGTGTACAAGTTGAAAACCTTAGGAACAATTAGAAATATACTTGCCCCAGTTTCAAAAACAAATTTTATTAAAGATAAATTATCTTTAAAGATCGAAAGAGCTTTTACTTGTGTAAAGGTGGTATTGTGAGTAGAAAGGCCAAGTGTGAGAGAGGCTTCAAAGTGGATGTAAAGATTTTGGGTTTTTGAGCTTAGATTGTGATTCAAGGCTTTGCATCTTTAGGGCCATTTAGGCTTTGACTTTTGATTTAACTACCCCTACTAGGATATGATATGGCTTTCACTTGGCTCTTAGCTTATAATTAAGCCTAAGTTTCCAACCTCTTTTCCTCATCCTTTCTTTTTTCTATTTTGTCATTACTTTGCCTTACTATTCTTTTGCCGTTCTTTCTTCCTCTTTTGGCCCCAAGCCAAGTTTTTACCTTTTATGCAATTCAGGGTCCTAAATTCATTTTTTTCTATTGTATGGGCTTGGGCGAGGTAAGTAAAAGCTTGAGATGTTTAAAAAGGATGTTTCTCTTCCTTATTTAAAAAAAAAAAAACATAACTTATCAGAAATAAAATTTTCTTTTGAATTTAATGTTACTGAAGCGAGTACAAACCAATTTTAATCCCTCTCTCCTTAGCAATGACCCTAATCTCCGAATTGCCCCATTGTGGGATGGTTCTCAATAAGGTTTAAATTTGAAAAATTCTTCAAATAGGTCCAACAAGATAAACAAGAGATGATTGTATTTAGGATTCAAAAAATGAATGCCTAATTTCATTTTGATCTGCGTATTGCATTTAAAGTGGACCTCCTTTAACAAATGAGTCCAAAGTATCCTCACCTTTGTATCGCTCAAACTCTCAAAGTGTTTTAAGTTAGTGTGTAGAAAATAGTTTGCCTCTTTTCATTTTAAACCTTTTTAAAAGTAAGTTACCGATTTATTGAAGAGGAATTTATTTACCTAAGTAACATTGCAATCATTTCATTGAAAAGGCAACTGTATTATTCCAACTATTATAGACTTTATTAAAAACAACTTTCTTTGCCCTTATCTTAATAAGCACCCAATTACTTAAAACAAACTATGAGTTTTTCAGAAGGCATTGGTAAGCTCAAAAGAAATGGAGCTTTAGGCGACTCAATTAGATTATCCCCATGACTTGAAGAAGGAGCGTCTTGTTGTAGCTCTAGTTGAATGAATTTTGCATCGATCAGGTCTTTAATCTTATTCTTCAATCTCTAGCATTTTTTAGTGAAGTGCCCCTTCTGACCCATATGATAGTCACATCTTGCTTCTAGGTCAAAGCTGCATGATTTGTAATTCAGATTAGGGGCTTCACAAGCTATAACCCTCATCACTTTCAAATGTTAAAAGAGTTAGGTGATTGATATCTTCAGTTGAGTGAATTGTCTCCTTTAAGTCCCTTGGGTTTGTTCTTTCTCGCTTCTTCTCGGCTTCTTTCTGCTTAAGCCTCCTTCATCACTTGTGCTTATTGGCACTTGATCAGTGTTGAACATCGGGTGTTGAAATCTTCTAAGCATAGGGCCCATTAACATTTCTAGATCTGTGGTGATCTTTTGTAACATGGCTATTTTCTCTTCCAAATTTGAGAATCTCCTTTCCAGGTTCGAATCTTAGGATAACTGGAGAGTGGTGATTATTAGGAACAAAACTTACCATTGTTAGGCCATCTAATGCATCATCCTTTTTAGGGAGGCGAGTCTTTTGTCAGCCATGTGAACCTGATTGGAAGAATTTCTTTACCAATTGGCAACTTTTCTTTTATTATTTTTTTTATTTTAGAGAGAGAAAGATAAAGCTTTATTTTATAGAAACCAAATAAAAATGATGGATTTTTAATTGCATTTCCTTTGAGTGAGAGAGTAAATGATTAGATAAACTCTATTGAAGGACTATCTATAAAGAAGGAAAGAACAAAGAAAGAAGAAGAATTTTATTTTGGAAAGAACAAAGTACCAAGAACAAAACAAAAGGAAACCTAACAATTATTCTTGATAAAACTTAAAACTTATTTAAAGCCCATTAACTCCATCTAAAGTTTCTAATCTAACTCTTGTAATTGGGCCTTAATCTTGTTCAACATTTCTAAAGCCTAATTCATGGTCCTCTCGCTTTTTTCAACTTAAACTAACAAAGCCCTGTTAGAGGCCTCAGCACATCTAGTTCTCTGCTTTCGGTAGGTAGCTTCAGCATGTAGCAACTATTCATGGATTCTTAGGGCAACTGGCAATCTTTGATTGTTCTCTTGTTGGTTACCCGTCATTCTTAGGTCTACATATTTCATGGACAATAATCAATCATAAATATAGAAAAGAAGGCACATGGGATTGTTTAGGTTAATACATTACTCCCTTGAGTCGCAACCCTACTATTATTTTCAGAAACTTAATTGCATTAAAAATCTTGAATGATTAGCAGGTTGCAATTTCTTAAAGGTAGTGTATTAACTCAAACTTTGGAGGGAAATATATGCAATTAGGGTAGGTTTGGAAAAGGTTCTTAAGTTTTATGACATCACTTTTTAAAGAACACTTTTATTGGTCACATTAAGCTTAAGCGAGATGGCCCAATCAACCCTAAGCAATGGTTACATCGCAACACCCGGAGCTTACACAATGACCCCTCTCCTAGGGTCCTAAGATGGTCTGGGTCTGACCGCATGTACCCCATATCCCAATGTATGTGATATGCAAGATAGATAAACAAAAGTTGAGAGTGAATTCTAGAAAATATAGGGAAAGAAGCTTTAGGTTTGTCCTTTCTTTTTCTCTTTTATAACAAAGCCGCTATAAAACCTCGAAGAATGTATACAAGAAGGGTGAATTCTAAAGGTCCATAAACTCTGTGACCTCACGTGTTTCTTATAAAATGGTTTCTTAATCACATCGAAGCTTAAGTGGGGTAGCCTAATCAGCCCCAAACAGTGGTTACCCCACTACTCCCGAAACTTACACAATGGCTCTCCATCTTAAGGTCTTAAGACGACCCAGGTTCGGCCATATTTACCATGTGTTCATAGTACAAGAAATTAATCCCCCCCTCAAAAATAATTAAATAAGACTAAAAACATTAGTATAGTTATGATACAAATGAATAAGTAAATAAACTACAACAAGGTGATTTTTAGAGATAAACTTTAACTTTGGAAAGTCAAATGATTAACCCTCTTGATGTCCTCAATGGAGTCGCTAAGCTATTGAGCCTGGTTTTTCACCCTCCCGATTTTTTTTAAATCAAGTCTTCTTTAAACCGATCAGTATTAAACCCTACCGATTTAATACTGGCCCTCAACTAGGGTTTAAAGAAAATCGGTCCTTTTTATTTTGAAAACAACTTTGGAGTCGCCACCCAACCAAAGTCAAGAAAAACAGTTAAGTTATAACCAATTAACCAATTGAATAGATTGGTTATAACTTAGCCACTAGTTTAATGAGAAAAACCAATTTTGTAAAACGGTTTTGGAAACTAGAGATCATGGATTCGGAGGTTAGGAATTTTAAATCTTTACGGGTACTATTGACTTTCCAAATTTAACTTTAAATTTAAAAATCACCTTTTTATTTCATAAGATAGAACTCAATTAATTACTCTAATTGGACAACTTAAGTAATATAGGAAAAAGGAAAATTAGGTTTTTTTTATTTTTATTGTCGCCTCATAGGTGCCTACATATCTGCTATTCAAGATCAGACATATATAATTCTTTTAATGAAAACTTAGTCGATTGTGTTCATTTTAATTTTGAAAATAATCAAGTTTACGTTTTTAATTCAATTGGGTTTATTTAAGAAAATTTTTAAGAAAGAAGATCTTAAATTGGATTTTTCCTTTATTTTTGACAAAATTCTAAAATGCCCTAATTTGAAAAAAAGGATCCGTTTATTTTTATTTTCTAAGTGATAAAAACAATTTTATTTCATATCCTACTTATTTTATTTTATTTTATTTTTATTATGTCACTTTATTTATTTATTTATTACTTATTATATTTTATCTATTTTTATTAAACTAGTAAAAATAAAATAAAACAAAATTACTCTTTTCTTTTTTTCTTTTCTTTCTTTTTTCTTTTTTCTTTTTCTTTTCTTTTCTTTTTTTTTTTTGATATTATTACATTTATATTTGGAAATAAGAGAAATAGAAAAAAAAAATAAAAATAAAAATAACAAAATAAACAACAGCTAAATAAAAAATAATAATAAAAAAAGGGTTCAGATGCAGTTGGCCATATGGGTCGGACCTAAGGTAAGTTGGTTGGGTCGGATCAATCAGATTAGGTCTAGTCAAACTTCTTCTCCTTCAATAAAACGGCGACAGGCATGGTTCAAGACAATTCGAGTCAAATTTTTCAAGGGTAAGGATGGATTTGTGTGTATTAGATTGGGGAATGAGGGGGTAAGCTTGACACTGTGGCTTAGGGTGGTCGTTTGGTGTTGGTGGTGGTTTAACCGTATGTAAGTTGCTGGGCGTGAGTGAGGTGATGGGTCTGGGGTTAAGGAGCGTGGGGAGTTTAGCCATAGGGTTAGTTTGGAGTGGTGAGTAATGATAGTGGTAGTGGTGGTTCAAAAGAGGGCGGTGACAGTAGTTGGGGTTTCGGTCGAAGTAGTGGTTTAAGAGCATGGCAGTGGAGGATGGGGGGTAATGATGGAATGCTTGGAGTGTAAGGGTTGCGGCCGTGGTATAAGGCTAGGTCGAGAATGGCTAGAGAAGGGGATTTGAAGAGAGAGAGAGAGAGAGTTCGATAAACGGTTAGAGAGAGAAAGAGGCCACAAGAGAGAGAGAGAGAGAAAGAGAGCTTGGGAATTGATTCTAAAGCTTATGTGTATCCAATGAACTCTCCCAACACCCATTTTATAGTCAAATTTAACCAAGAAACATGGAAAGCTCAAGTTCGAATTTATTGAAAATGTCTAGAAAACCAATTTTTTTCTGAATTTTGGAGCTCAAATTGAATGCTACTTTAACTGTATTTAGACGTGTTAATGAGTTTGATTCATAGTAGGTCATGTCTAGTTTACAATTTTGCCATTGATTTGGTGAAATTGCAACAAGAAGAGGTTCGAAAATCACATTGAAAATGGCTATCCAAGGAGGAAAGTGCTGGAATTCTAAAGAAAAACGAGGGAAAGAGGAGGGAAAGTACTGACGTGGCACTCACGTTAGCCGACCCAACCATTCCTAACATGCCACGTATCATCACATGACATGTTAAAGCTGACATGGCACACTACGTTAGCATATTCATCTAACCTAACAATGCCACATATCAGGATACATAGCACAATGAGATCCTAATACGTGGCAGTATGCTAGTTAACAAAAATTAAAAGGCCTTCCTGCCTTTGTTAAGATTCGAACTCAAAACCTCATAATCAAACCCAATGCAAATGTCCATATGCTTATCCATTAGGCCGTTGACCTATGTCTTATTCATATGTACAACTAAATTGCATATATGAACTCGGTTAACCTAGGCTAAATTTAAATCTAACTAAACCTAAATTAAAAATAAAAATCTATCATAATAAAATATTATTTTCTAAAATCTTTTACTTTTTTTCAATTTTTCAAATTTTTGTAATTTTTCAATTTTCTAACTTTTTTTTTCTAATTTTCTTATTTTCTAAATTTCTCAATTTTTTGTGTTTCTTATCCAATTTTTTTTATTTTTTATGCTTTTTCTTATTTTTTTTATTTTCCTAAAATTCTTATTTTTTTCTAAATTTCTTAATTTTTTAGGTTTTCTTTAATTTCCTTTTTTTTGTGTTTTTTCTAATTTAAGGCCTATTGAGAATAGAAAGAAAAATAATAAAAATAAAAATAAAATGGGCAAAAATTAGGTGTCTACAATGCCTTCAAAAGATTATAAGATCCAATGTAAGGAGGATCAACTGTTGATGCATATGTAAAGGAATTTCATATGCTAATGATCCATTGCGAAGTCATTAAGCCTAAAGACCAAACTGTGTCTCAATTCATCAATAGATTGAAATATGAGATTGGAGATATTCTAGAAACCATAGATATTGGAACACTTAATGATGCTATCCGAGCCACCTAAAGAATCGAAAGTTGCAGAACAGGAAGGTTCCAAACCCTTGTCAACCAACCCAGCAGTAGCCAATCTATTCCGAGCAAACCTGTGCAGACAAAACAAAGTAAGGTTTTTAGGACTCGACCTACTCATAGTACTCAAGCAAAGGAGAAGGAGCTCTTAAGGAAATTCGAGAAAGGTTAGTGCTAAGGACAAAAGACACGTAAGATCAAGTGTTTCAAATGCTAAGGATTTGGACACATAGCCACTCAGTACCCAAACAGAAGAACCATGGTGATACGAGGTGAAGCACCAACCGTAGAGGTAGATAGTATTAATGAGGAAATAGAAGACCTGAAAGAGATTAAGTAGACCAAACTGTCTGAAGAAGAGGAAGTCATTTATACAGAGGAAGATAATTTCATACCGACCATTCTAGTGTTGAGGAGGACAATGAGTGTAAGTCCGATGCCCAAAGATGAACAAAAAGAAAATCTTTTCCTCATTAGATGTAAGGTGAATAGTTCATTGTATGCCCTGAGTGTAGATAGTGGGAGTTACACCAATGCGGCCTTTACTTTTATGGTCCTACAACTAAAGCTATCGACTAAGCCCTACCCAAAACCTTATAAGCTATATTGGCTTAATAATAAAGGAGCCCTATAGGTGAACAAGCAAGTATCTATACCAATCTTATTGACAATTATGAAGATGAAGTGCTCTGTGATGTGCTGCCCATGAGTGTGTCTTACATTTTACTTAGACGACTGTAGATGTTCGATCGAGCAGTGATATATGATGGAAGGAGGACTATATGTTCCTTGGAGCATGAAGCCAAGAGGGTAAAATTGACTCTTATGACTACCAAGAAAGTAAAGGTCATGTAAACCCAATTGAGTGAAACCCTAAAGAGAGGCGCTTTGGTGATGACTAAAGCCAAGCTAAAAAGAGAGATAGAGTTCAAAGGACCTAACCTATCTGCTAATCCGAAGAATACTGAAGATGAGATCCAAGCAGAGGGAGCAGCCCGCCGAGGTGGAAACATTATTAAAAGAGTTCGCCAATCTGTTCCAAAATGAGCTATCGAAAGGTCTGCCTCCCATCTAAGGCATCAAACATGCAATTGACCTACAACCAAGAGCTACCCTACCAAACAAGCCTACTTATAAGCTGAACCCTGAATAGGTTACCAAGTTGCAAAGGCAAGTAAGCAAGTTGATGAAGCAAGGGTTTGTAGGAGAACCCCTTAGCTCCTACTCCATTCCAACTTTATTGGTCCCTAAGAAAGATGGGTTATGGAAATTGTGTGTAGATAGCTGAACAATCAAATGAATCACCATCAAGTATAGGTATCCCATACCAAAGCTTGATGACATGCTAGAAAAGTTGAACAAAGCAAGAGTGTTCTCCAAATTTGACCTCAAATCAAGATACTGTCAAATCCGAATGCAAGAGGGTGATGAGTGGAAGACCACCTTCAAAACATGCCATGGATTATATGAATGGCTAATAATGTCATTTGGACTATCGAATGCACTGAGCACATTTATGCACTTAATGAATCATACGCTCCAAGAATTAATAGGAAAATTTGTTGTGGTTTATTTTGACAACATCTTAGTGTACAACCTTGATGTGGAAACTTACCAAGAGCATATCCGAGCAGTCTTTGCAAAACTCCAATCTAAATAGCTCTACACTAATCTAAAGAAGTGCAACTTTTGTCGACCCAAAGTGATCTTCTTGGGGTTTTTTATAAGTGGTGATGGAATATGAGTTGATGATGAGAAGATCAAAGTGATCACCGAATGGCCAATGCCAACCACTTCGGCCGATGTGAGGAGTTTCTACAGCCTAGCATCATTCTATCATAGGTTTATAAGGAATTTCAGTACAATTGCAACCCTACTCACTAAACTGTCGAAGAAGAATGGTAAGTTTAGATGGGAAGAGAAGGAGAAAAGGAGTTTTGAGGAATTGAAAGAGAAGCTGATTGCATTCCTTATCTTCGCTCTACCGAGCTTTAACAAAGTATTTGAAGTAGAGTGTGATGCGTCCAAACTAGGCATAGGTTCCATGCTGATGTAAGAAGTCAATCAATTGCTTACTTTAGTGAGAAACTTCAAGAAGCTATACTCAACTATTCTATCTATGACAAGGAGTTTTACTCCATAATCCGAGCCCAATGGTATGGCAACACTATTTACTGACCAAAGAGTGTATAATCTACATTAATCATGAATCTTTGAGACACTTGAAGCGTCAACCTAAGTTGTCTTGAAGACAAGCCAAATGGGTTGAGTTCATGGAGAGATTTTCTTATGTTGTGAAGTATAAGAATAGGAAGAACAATGTTGTAGTCAATGCCCTATCGAGACAACATTCTCTCCTAACTAAGTTATAAACTAACTTGCTTCGTTTTTTAATAATAAAGAAATTGTGTGATGAGGTTCCACACTTTAGTCCTATCTATGCTAAGTGTGAGGAAGGACAGACACCGGATGACTATCACAAGGAGAATGGATACTTATTTAGGAAGAAAAGATTATGTATCCCGACATGTTCTATGAGAGAATTATTAGTGCGCGAGGCACATGGAAGGGGATTGTTAAGATACTTTAGCCAGCCCCAAACTCATGAGGTACTATCCTCGAGATTCTTTTGGCCAAGAATGATGAGATATGTCCAATCCGTATTAGGAAGGCATGCAACCTATTGAAAAGCGAAGAGCTAAGCTTAATAAGGACACTATCTACCCTAGCCCATCTCAACCAAATCATGGTCTAAGCTGAGTATAGACTTTATGTTATGATTGCCGAAGACATCTGAGGAAAAGGACTCCATCATGGTGGTTGTGAATCGATTTAGCAAGATGGAACATTACATGCCTTGTTCCAAAACTAATGACATTTCGGCTATCTCTTTTCTTTTCTTATAAGAAGTAATCAAGCTTCACAACACATTCAGAACCATTGTTTTGGATGAAGACCCAAAGTTCATGAGCCACTCTTGGAAGACACTATGGAGACGAATGGGGACAAAGCTATTATACAACACATCCTATCATCTACAAACTGATGGACAGATCGAGTTTATCAAAAGAACTGTGGGAACTTTAATACAAGTTACTGTAGGATGAAACATAGTTGATTGGGATCTGAGTTTGCCAATCATTGAGTTCACCTACAATAGGACCGCCCACAGTGTAACAAACATGTCTCCCTTTAAGGTTGCCTATGGGTTCAACCCTGAGCTTTCAATAGACCAAGCATCCCTACAGAGACTTAATGATGACTAGCCAGCTGTAGAAAGAGTTGAGGCCATCAGAGCCATGCACCAAAAGGTCGTAGCGCTATTAAGTCAAGCTACTACCAAGCTAAAGAAGCAAAGCCAAGGATGAAAGAAGAGAGAATTTCAACCAAGTGATGTGGTCTGGATTCACCTCAACAACAAACGATTCCTGAACTTAAGGAAGAGCAAGTTATCTTCTAAAGCCAACGAACCCTTCAAAGTGCTTGAAAAGATCAATCCTAATGCTTACAGGATTGAACTACCTCAAGGATATGGAGTCTGAACTCCTTCAACATTGCCAATCTCTAACCATACACTCCCAAGGATGAGCCTCCCGGAGTTGAACTAGATTTGATCCCAAATCTCAAACTACTAGGAGGGGATGATAGGGATCAAGGACCAATCACGTGCTCCTGAGCCCAAAGGCTTGCTTAAATGGTTTGCCAAGCTATCCGAGGTAAGTTGAATGCCAAGGAGTAGCGCATTTCCTAAACCAATCTATCGAGTTACTTCACTCTCCACATTTAAGAAGTTACCGAGGTGACCAACTAAAGTGATAAGCTAACCCCTTTGAAACACTCCTATCTAAACAACAAATCAGAGTGTTTCCAATAGTACCCATATCGAAGCTAAGCTAACAACTATTAAAGGCCAATCACCCAAGGCTAATCCAAAAATAAGTCTCCTATGAGCTAACCCCTTTCTAGTCCAAATTTTTCAAGTTGCTAAACTGTCAACGCTAACTTGACATGACCTAATCAATACCTACCTTACTCAACTAATAGTGTCATTGGGACCAAAAAATAAGCTAAAATGACATGCGTTCTACCTTTTCTATCATTTGTACTATCCTTTTTGCCGTAAGATATTCTTTCTACCTGATTACTATGCTACCCTTGTAAATTATTCCTTTTTCACTTACTAGTAGGAATCCTTTTTTTGTAATTTACTCTAACTTAAGATTTACCCTAATTAGGTCATATAAATACTTGTATGTTATAATAACCACAAAAAAGGTAAATACATTGAATTTTTCAGACATACTCTCTTGAGCTAAGTATTTTGCTACTTACTCTCAAGCTTCTCTTATCTAGCCCATCAAGCATAAATTAGTGGCAAGTGACCTTCGACAACACTTGTACGTCATATCAAGTGCAACCCGAGCTCGTATGAGGTGTTGGTGCGTCATGTTCATCGTCAGTGTAAGGGGACTCTTGTTCAACCTTCGACTATTGATAAAGGCATATTTTACTCATATTTTTGTGCAAATTTAATTGAATTATTATTGATTTTATAGAAATCATTAAGAAATGGTACTTATGTATTCTCATTTGGATATTTTAGGTTTTAGAGGATTCAAAGTAAAAATACGATCAATTTAGAGGAGTTTACGCAAACGAATGAAACCTAAATCGAGCTATGGCATGTTGGAATTCAAGGCAACCGGCCTACAAGTCTACGCCACTGGCCTTGAACATTACACCATCAACCTTCATGGCCGGCCTTCAATGAAAAAAAATCCATTTGACAGACAACCCTAGTTTTCTTTATAAATAGCCATGTAATTGATATTTTAGAAGGACTTTTACATATTTCTTTTACTTAGAGAGTCTTAGAAGAAGTTAGGTTTTATTTTAGAAGAGTTTTTCTTTAGAATTTCTTGGATCGTTGAGAAGACTTCACTTTTGCTGTAGAGATCATTCTTAAACTTGCAATTGAAGTTTATGCATTATAATTACAAAATTGGTGATCTCTATTCTATTTATGTTTATGCAATTCTGTAATTTATTTTTACTGCTAATTATGAACTTCTTTGGAAATTCAATTATTATTTGTGCTTTTGTTTTAATTTCCATAGTTAACTAAGTTTTATTTATGGGAATTGATGAAACCTTAGGTAGCTGAGATAATAATTGTATTCATGTTATAGGGTTAATAGATATATGGATAATTCATGATTATACATTCTATAATTTCAATTATAATTCTCTAATTGGTTATGATTATTAGAAACATTACTGATACAGGGGTTGATATAGGGTTTGTTAGAAATTCTTCATTAAACTGATTAGCTAATGCGGGAGCGATGTTAATTAGATTAATTAGAAATTATCCAGGGATTAATGCAATGTTTTAAGTTAATTATTCACTAAGACATTAGAGATAATTAATTTAGAACATTAGACGATCATAGCATCGAGAGATGTATGATTGTTATTTAGAGTCTACTGTTAATTAGAGATGCAAGAGCTGACTAATTAATTAGAGATTAAATCTTTAAGTTTTAAGGCATGATAATTTGACTTGAATAACCGTATAACTATTAATTTTGGTGACAATTTGATTTGCATAACTAGAGTAGATTCTATTTTTCCCACATTTTCAATTGATTGCATAGTTTTAAATATTTTATCATAATTTTCTTTTCAAGATTTTAGGGTAATAATTAGATTAGTTAATTCATAATTTAATTTTGATTACCTAAATATTGATAAGAACTACATAGGATTAGTAATTTCTTAATCTTCAAAGGATCGACAACCTTACTCACTCATTATTACTTGATTCTAACCCAGTATACCTGCTGGAGTATTTGCGATTTAATTTTATATATGTAGTTTAAGCGGATCAACTATCATTTATCTTTCGAACCATCTTGAGGTTCAAACCCATCCCCTTAAGTTATGCAATACCGAACATTGTACATTCATCTATGCCAGACCATATCAGGGAGTATATTCAATAATATAGAATGTAAGATAATTTATGGCTACATGTATAGTGGGTATGTATACTCAAAAAGTTAGGGCATCCTACCTAAATAGAAAAGATGAAAAAGGTAATGTCTAAAATAAGTATGTTACAAGAAATGTCCAAAGGGTATAATTGAAAATACAACAAAAATAGGTATCCTATACAGAAGATTTTGACACAGGGGTCCTTAGACACGTAGAGGGTGACTAAAGGTTGTACGCTTGGCAAAAAGATGGGCAACTATTTAGCTAACTTAGGTACTATTAAGTGATAATGTCAAGCCAAAGTGACAGTTTAGTAGTATCGAGCTAACTAAGTGACTTTTTCGAGGTGAATTCGGCTCGGACATACTAGGTACAGCTTGGATTCAGGTTAGCTGAGCAGCTAGTTAGATAGGCCAAGCTGTTATCTAAATGTGTCTCGGATCAACAACTACAGACTAATTATAAGTGCAAGCAGGTTTGGCTCGGCTAGGGTATTAATTCAGTAGACTACAGTAGTTTAGATTCCTCAAACGTGGTACATAAAGAAAGAACTCGTTTAGTCATACTTTCTAATCCTCAAGCTTAGTTTAGGGGTCCAGTAGTCTAATTCCTTTTAGTATGAGTTAGGGTAAAACACACAAAGGCACCAAAACCTACACATAAACACAAAACTAATAATGGCAAAAGTAATAAGGGAAAAATGGGTTTCAGGGTTTAGCAAACATGAGTAGCTCAGCGAATAAGACACATTACTAAACTTTAGCGACCTAAGCTATAGTCAATATTATGCATGAATATTAATCTAAGGGCACTTGCCATCACTCTTAATAAAGGAGTAAATAAGAGTAATAAGCTTAAGAGAGATTTTGTCGAGAGAAAAATAATTTCAAATTTTCATTAATGAAGATGACTCCTTGGCTAATACAAAAAGGGCCTTATACAACTAGCCACTTAAGATTTTGTACAAGAAAATATTCAAATGAGTTACAAAAAGTAGTAAATAGTCTAAAGAATAAAAGATGCATACCCTAAGATATACTAAAAGGCGTAAAATTGAGAAAAGACAAAAAGAAATAATGTCAAAAGAATTGTCCTTAGGATCTATGTATGGAGCACGTCTCAAGTGCGCATTGGTTATTTTGACAAAAAGTGGAAAAGGAACCAATCCATTATAGGATAGAAAAAATTTGATAAATCTTCAAACGGGTCACTGACCATCATGGATAGTTCGAATAAGGCAGAAATAGGTAGGTAGTTAGCTAGGTCGATGTAAACTACATCGGCTCAGAAGTTGGGAATCGCTCGAGTCATGTTGAGGAGAGCTTAAGTGCTTGTAAACATGTTTAGAGTTATCTTTGCCTAAATAAACAACTAATACTTGGGTCTTAAGAAATGATAAAGGTCTTGGATAAGATAAGGAACCTTGTCTCGAGCTAATTGATTAGTCAAAATGCACTAGACTAAATCTTGAAGGCATGGAGTTTAATTTTGGGTAGTTGGTCCGCAAACCTGATCCCCATCAAATATTTTGAGAAGAAGAGACATGTTCCAACTTTACACATGTTAGGAACCAAAACAGAAGAAAAGAAATAAAAATAAAAGTCATTCACAAAGTAAATAAAAATCATAGTTAATAAAAATGATAATTTTAGAGAAAGTTGAAACCCAAGCTTTCTATCTTTTCACTATTCTCTCTTTTCTCTCCCTTACACCTATGACCTACCCATACACCAAAGCTCTTGTCTCTCAACTCTCACGTCTCAGCTATCTCACTCTCACATTCTAGGGAATCATCACCCATAGGCCATAAACAATGGCTCTCACCTCTCAAGTCTCAACTATCTTACTCTTACATTCAACTCTCGTCTCTCTCATCTTAAATCATTAGTCTCATCTTGTGGTCTTATTTGTTTATTTTTTTTGGTTTACTTAGATTACACTATATTGTAGTTAGGAATTTCTGTTAGCTTTATCCTTAAATAACTTGAAGAAATTAGAGGCTAGTCCTTTAAGGTAGGTTCTTATTATGCATAATGGATAGTGAGAAAGGTTTTGGTAGAGAAGCTAGGAGTTCTTACTATATTTCTACCAAGGGGGGGACAAGGACACGTCTCTGTTTCTTTTTCTTTTTTCTTTTTTCTTTTTTTTTTTTGGCTTAGTAGAGTAACACTTCAATAGTATAGCTAGTTTAACTAGTTTAAGTAAATGGATTACTTTCGAATTTATTCTTTTGTTCTTATATAAAATTATTACTACTATGCACACTTATCTAAAATTTACACTAGCCATTCTCTATATTTCGTCATGCTATGTTTATTTCTCACTATTTTGCCATAGTTTTATCCTATGTAAGAAACTTCCTTTTTTTATTTATTTCTTCAGCCTTTAAATTTTTGTGTAATTATTCAAATCAAGAAAAGAATAATAAGGCCACAACATGTAAATCCTAAGGGAAGTAACTCTTCTTAATCTAATGAACTATGACATGTAAAATTAGAAACATAAATATCTAGATATCTATACTGTTTTCAAATTAAATAGCATATCTTATTTCATACGTTACACGTCATTAGAGTTCCTTATGTACATCCCCTTTTAGGATTTGGATCCTTTAAAGTTATTTTCTCTATAGTTTTATAAAGTTATCCCTTCAAGATGGTACCACTTATAATCAATTGTTGAGATTAAAAGAATAAGATGACATCATGATGATATTATAAGATATTTCAAATAACTAGACAAATTTTAACAATTGAATTTACAACTTTACCTAAAGTACTGCAGAGATCCATTTCTCTTATTCAGTGCTCCTATTCAACTTTTTTCTCTAGTTATCCATAAACCCTTTGGAATTGGATGTCTTGCTTATTATTAGAATATGATGTTGATAATCTCTTTTCTACGATGTCAAGTAAGTTAGCAAGTTTTACAAAAACCCTATAAGGATTTAGACGTGTTCGAGGAACCCTTTAAGGTAACAAGTATTATTCTAGTTTTGCAAAAACGTGTCCTAAATCCACTAAATGACATCCTTAAGTTAATTTTATAATTTGAAAAAGGAAGATTCAAGTCTTGTCCATCTATTAGAGTATCCGCATATGTTAGAATGCCTCCAAGATCCCTTAATGCCACATCAAAATTCAAGAACTCCCTTTCCTAAAAACCTCTTTACTTTATCGGTAAGATTCTTAAATAGAGATCCTTATCATTTATTTATATTATTTATGAGATCCATATTATAAATTTAAGTTAACACAACACTAAAAGTAATAAAAATAAATAAATAGAACATTGCTTTTTGCAGTCCTTAACAAAGGAACTCAAAAAGGTTAAGGACTTCTCCCAACCTTAAAAATGAGCTTTTTTATCTAGTGTCTCATGTTAAGAACCTTTATATGAAGATGCTCTTAAAAAACCGGTATTATACAACCAAAATTTCACAAATAAAAATAAAAATATATCCAAATAGAATTATGAAATGGGAATAATTTAATGGGAAAGGAAAAAAATTTCAAAAAAAAAAAATTCCCAAAAATACCAATCCTAGGAAAATAATCTTAGGACTATGGCACTCGCATCTTAAGGAGCCAATTTCACTAAAATTGCTTCTTGAAGAGACGATTTCATTTAAACCATGATTACACGAGATTAAAACCTATAACAAACTTCATTTTCTTCTCCATCTCCATTTCACAATATTTCTCTTTCTCTTTCTAAAAACTAGAACACACCATATATATCGTACTAACTACTACTAGGTTTACATCCAGACTATGTGCCATGGTACCAACAGGTCATCTACCGATATATCGGCAAATCGGGAGCCTCTTGAGTGTATATGTTATGCATCCATCCCTACTTCTGTTACCCCTTCATTATTTCTCTTGTTATATGCCAATTGCACTGTTATATTTTACTTATAAGCGACTTTCATATAGGCTGATACGGATTCATATATGAACATACAGACCCAATATCATGCATAACCAAGGAGTAGGCCCAAGCCGTGAGATGGCTCAAAAAGTAAATGTTAGTCGAAGGTTAAGCAGGGGTTCCCGTACACCGACGATGGACATGATGTACTTCACACGAGCTCGAGTCACACTTAATATGATGCACAAATATGGCCGAAGATCACTCACCACTAGTCCATGCCCAAGTAGTCTAAATAAGAGTAGCGTAAGAGTAGGCAGAAAGACACTTAGCTCAAGAGGAAGTAAGAGTTCAATATATTCTCTGTATATATATATTTTTTTATCATTGTTACGACTATTACGATATGCAAGTATTTATAGTACTCAGTTAAGGTAAGTCCTAAGCAAAAGGAGAATAATTTACAAAAGAAGCATGTAATCGTGCAAAAAGAATATCATTTATTAAAAAGGATAGTACAGATGTCAAAAATGACAGCACGCACGTAATTCTGCTCATTCTATAGTCCCAATAATGTTGTGAGTCGAGTAGGGGTAAGCCATAATTAGGTCTAGTCGGTGTCGGTAGTTCAGTAGCTTTGATTGTTGGGACTAAACAAAGGTTAGCTCAAGGATGACTTACATTCGGGATCGGCTTCGGATGGTCAACTGCCGACAATTGTTAGCTTAGCTTCAGCACTATGGAGATGGTTGTATCCAAATTTATTGCTTGGACTGGTGTGTTATGGGTCAACTCAGTATGTCAGCTAATCACCTTGGCAGTTTCCTAGACGATGTGGAGAGCAAAGTACCCCAACAAGTTGGACTGGGGAAAATATTGCCTTAACTCACCTTGGATAACTCAACAAGCTAGCTAAGAAAGCCCTTAAGTTGGGGAGCGCGTGATCAATCCTTGATCCCTATCATCCCCTTCGGGTTATTTGAGATCTGGGATCAAATCTGGTTCGGCTCTAGGTTGCTCATCCTCGGGAGTGTAAGACTGGAGATTAACAATGTTAAAGGAGTCCGAGACTCCATATCCTTCAGGTAATTCAATCTTGTAGGCATTAGGATTAATCTTTTCAAGCACTTTAAAAGGTCCATCAGCTTTAGGAGACAACTTGCTCTTCCTTAAGTTTAGGAATCGCTCCTTGCTGAGATATATCTAAACTAAATCACTTGGTTGAAACTCTTTCTTCCTCCATCCTCAACTTCACTTCTCGAGCTTAGTATTAGCTCAGCTTAATTACTCTACAACCTTTCGGTTCATGGCTCCAATGGCCTTAACTCTTTCTACAGCTAGCCGATCATCATCAAGTCTCAACTAAGGTACTTAGCCCAACAGGAGCTTAGGGTTAAACCCATAGGTGACCTCGAATGGAGACGTGTTTGTTATGTTGTGGGTGGTCCTATTATAGGTGAACTTAATGATTGGAAGACACATATCCCAATTATCCATGTTTCATCTATCAACAACCCATAGCAAAGTTCCTACGGTCCTATTGACAACCTCAGTCTGTCCATCAGTCTGTAGATGGTAAGATATGCTGTACAATAGCTTGGTTCCCATTTGCCTTCATAACGTCCTCTAGAAGTAGCTCATGAACTTTAGGTCGCAGTCCGAAACAATAGTTCTAGGAACTCCGTAAAGTTTTATTACTTCCTGTAAGAAAAGAAAAGAGATAGTCGAAGTGTCATTAGTTTTAGAATAGGGTACAAAATGTGCTATCTTACTAAATCAATCTACCACCACCATGATGAAGCCCTTCCCATGGGACGTCCTCAACAATCCTAACATGAAGTCCATACTTACCTCGGACCACGGTTTAGTGGGGATGGGCAAGGGTAAATAATGTCATTTCTTAGCTTAGCTCTTTGCTTTTCGGCAAGTTACACACTTTCTCAATACGAACTATACATCTCTCATCATTCTTAACCAAAAGAATCTCAAAGATAGTACCTCATGGGTTCGACGCTAGCCAAAGTTTCTTATCAATCCAACTTTTATGCGCCTCGCGCATAAGTAATTCTCTCATGGAATAGGTCGGGATACATAGCTTTCTCTTTCTAAATAAGTATTTGTCCTTCCTATAATAGTCATCCAATGTCCATCCTTCCTTACCCTGGGAATAGATAAGACCAAAATATAGATCTCAACATACATATTCTTTATTGTTGAAAAACTAACTAGCCTTATTTGTAGTTTGGTCAGGAGGATATGTCATCTCAATAGGGTGTCAACCATTTCATTGTTCTTCTCGTTCTTATATTTCACGACATAGGAAAAACCCTCCATAACTCAACCCATTTGGCTTGTCTCCGAGATAACTTGAGTTAACTCTTCAAATATCTTAAGAATTCATGATTAGTATAGATCACAAATTCCTTAGGCAGCAAATAATGTTACCATACCATTAAGGCTCAAATCAAGGAATAAAGCTCCTTGTCATAAATAGAATAGTTGAGTGTAGCTCTTTAAAGTTTCTCGTTGAAGTAAGCAATAGGTTAACCTTCTTGCATCAACATAGCACCTATGCCTAGTCCAGACATTTCATACTCTACTTCAAACACTTTGTCAAAGCTCAGCAAAGCTAAGACAAGGACTGTAGTCAACCTATCCTTTACATACTCAAAACTCCTCTCTTCTTTCTCTCCCCATCTGAATTCAATGCTCTTCTTCGACAGTTCGGTGAGTAGGGGCTACAATCATACTAAAATTCTTTATAAATCTACAATAAAACAATGCTAGGACATGAAAACTTCTCACGTCCACAGAACAAGTCAGCATAGGCCATTCTATGATCGCTCTTATTTTCTCATCATCGACTCGGATGCCACCTCCACTCATAACAAACCTCGAGAAGATCACTTTAGGTTGACAAAAGTCGCATTTCTTCATATTGGCATATAGTTGTTCAGCTCAAAGTTTTGTAAAAACTATTCAGAGATGCTCTTGATGAGTCTCCAAGTCAAAGCTGTTTACCAGAATGTCATCAAAATAAACCATGACAAACTTTCCTATGAATTCTCGGAGCACATGATTCATCAAGCGCATAAATGTGCCTAGTGCATTAAACAGTCCGAATGGCATTATAAGCCATTCATATAAACCATGTCGTGTCTTGAATGTAGTTTTTCATTCATCACCCTCGCGCATTCGAATTTGATGGTATCCAAATTTAAGGTCAATCTTAAAGAACACTCTCGGTTCGTTTAATTTATCTAGCATGTCATCAAGCCTAGGTATGAAATACCTATACTTAATGGTGATTCGATTAATCGTTCAACTATCTACACACATCCTCCAAAAACCATCTTTCTTTAGCACTAACAAGGCTAACATGATATAGGGGCTAAGGAACTCATGCACATACCCCTTCTTCATTAGCTCATCTACCTACTTCTGCAGCTCAACGGCCTGTTTAAGATTTAGCCTATAGGCAGGCTTGTTTAGCAATACGACTCCTGGCTGCAAGTCAATTACATGTTCAATGCTTCAGATGGGAGGCAAACCTTCCAATAGCTCATCTAAGAACAGGTCGACGAACTCTTCTAGTAATGTTTTCACCTCGGTATGTTGCTCCCTCTCCTCAAACATCATCTCTAGTAACCTTCAGACCAATAGATACATCGGTCCTTTGAGCTCCATTTCTCTTTTCAATTCTGCTCAAGTCATCACTAAAGCCTCTTTCCTTAAGGTTCAGCTAAGTTGGGCCTGCATGACCTTTAACTACTTAGCTATCATAGGACTCGATTTCACCTTCCTTCCTTTATGCTCCATAGAACATGTATTCCTCCTTCCATCATATATAACTGCTCGATCAAACATCCATGGTCGTTTAAGTAGAATGTGAGATATACTCATAGGCAACACATCACATAGCACTTTGCTTTGATATTTGCTAATGCAGATTGGCACAAATACCTATTTGTTCACCTGTAAGGCTCCCTTATCACTAAGCCAATAAAGCTTATAAGGTTTCAAGTAGGGCTTGGTCATCAATTTCAACAACTAGACCATAAATGCAAAGGCTGCATTAGTGTAACTCCTACTGTCAACGATCAGCATACATAGGGACTTATTGACCTTACATCCAACATGGAAGAGATTTTCTCTCTATTCTTCTTCAAGTACGAGACTAACGCTCATCGTCCTCCTTAACACTAGAATGGCTGGTATAAAGTTTCCTTCCTCACTGTAGATAACTTCCTCCTTGAATAGTTCGGTCTATCTATCCTCTTTCAGCTCCTCTACTTCTTCATTAGTACTGTTGACCTCAACAATCGGCACCTTGCCTCGGATCATCATTGTTCGCCTATTCAAACACTGAGCAGCTATGTGTCCAATTCTTTGGTATTTGAAGCACTTGATTTCACTTGTCTTCTTCCCTAAACTCTAGCCCTTCTCAAACTTCCTTGAAGGTTCCTTCTCCTCTGCTCAAGTAGTCTAAGCAGGTTAGGTCTCAATGACCTTATTTGGTTCAATTCACACAAGTCTACTCAAAATAGATTGACTACTACCAAGTTGGTCAATAGATGGTTGGAGCCTTCCTGTTCGATGTCTTTCTATCCTCTAGGCAACTCGGATTGTGTCATCAAGCATTTCAAAATCCAAGGTTTCTAGGACATCCCCAATCTCATTCTTCAATCCACTAATAAATTGAGATACAGTTCGATCCTCTAACTCTACGACTTTACATCAAATCATTAACATTTGGAATTCCTTAACATAAGTGTCTACACTCGACCCTCCTTATCTTATCTCTTGCAGTCTTTTGAAGGCATCTTAAAGATAATACTCTTTTGCTTCGTCGCCTCCTTCCTCTTCCTCCTCAATTCCTTCAAGTGCTAGCCTTCGCCTAACATCCCTACTCATTCCTTCAGCTCAAGGCAGTCGAGCTAGGGCATTAACTCGACTAAACTAACCATTACCTTGCTCTTGCTGTTCACCTCCTCTGGTAGGGTTATTTGTAATTGCTTATCTATCTTCTTAGATAACAGTCACCAAACTGGCTACCAAGTCAATAAGCCTATCTAAGCAATCACTCACCTATTAAGGTATGAAGCTTTCTTCTTGTCTTTAGCCATATCGAGCACCACTTTCTTAGTTTTCTAGAGTTCCTTAAATACTTAAATCTAACATTATTGGTTACTCCACAAAATTGATGTCCAATAATCCCACTTGAAGTTCTTTTCGTAAATAACAACAATAGGCTAATAACCAATACTCCTAACACCAAGACAATTACACAACAAACAAATAATCAACCATACTCTGTTTTGTGTATCGGAAACAAGGGAAAATAGAGCGCATAACACTTCTCAATTACCAAATTCCAATGTTAACAACAAAACCGTTATCATACAAGAGCAATAACAAACCATTCAAAGAATACAGTAGCAGAATCTAGCTGCAAACGTAGTCAGGCTTCGATACTAAGATGATACGAATTCGTGGATGAATACACAAATCTAATATCACACGTAACCAAGAAGTGGTCCAGGCAGCAAGATGGCTTGAAAAGTAAATAATAGTCAAACGTTGAGCAAGGGTTCCTGTGCATCGACGATGGATATGACAGCGATGCCTCACACGAGCTCGAATCACACTTGATATGATACATAAGTATAGTGAGAGGACATTCGTCACTAGTCTACGCCCAAACGGTCTAAATAACAGTAATTCAATAGTAAGCAAAAAAACACTTAACTCAAGAGGGAGTAAAAGTTCAATGCATTCTCTCTCTCTATACATATACATATATATATATGCAAGCATTTATAGTACATAGTTAAGGTAAGTCTTAAATTACTGAAAATTACAAAAATGGATCCCTATTTGTTAAGAAAAAGAAGAATAATTTATAAGAGAAGCATGTAATCATGCAAAAAGAAGAACAGTACGGATGTCAAAAAAGATAACGTGCACGTAATTCTACTCATTCGGTGGTCCCAATAACGCTGCAAGCTAAGTGGAGGTGAGCCTTAATTAGGTCTAGTCAATGTCGACAGTTCAACAGCTCTAATTGCTAGGACTAGACAAGGGTTGGCTTAAGGATGACTCAAATTCAGGATCGACTTCAGATGGTCGGCTCATGACAATTATTAGCTTGGCCTTGGTAGTATGGAGATGGTTGTATCCAAATTTGGTGCTTAGATTGGTGTGTTATGGAGGGGTTAGCTGGGCATGTCGACAAATCACCTTAACAGTTTCCTAAATGGTGTGGAGAGCAAAATTGCTCGGTAAGTTGGATTGGGGAAAACACTGCTCCAAGTGCTCATCTCACCTCGAACAGCTTAGTGAACCAGTTGAGAAAGCCCTCAAGTTCGGAAGTGCATGATCAATCCTTAATCCCTATCATAAGCTATCTTAGATATCATACGAGGATATTATAGCTAAGCAGTTGGGGGTAAACAACGTCATCCAATAGCTTAAAGGCATTCATCTAAGCGACCTACTCGTACATGGTCTAAATATAGAGCATAACAACTCCCTAAGGCACGAGCCACAATATGGAGGGTAACGTGGAGGACATGGTTATAGAAGAGGTAAAGGCCAAAGACATAGATAGGTCAATTTACAAATTTGATACAATGAGTTACCTCCATACTACTCACCCCCTACGTCACTTGTAGTACCTCCTTTCCAGTTTCATACCCCGTTTAGAGAAGCCTCTAGCAATCAAATTCAAACTCTTACTGCTTCATTTAAAAGATGACCTAGAGGTCTTAACGCTAACATGGAGAAGATCACATAGGTCGACCTTACACCAATTCCTTTGCACTACACCTACTCTGGTACCTTCTTAGAGGATGGAGCATAGATCACTCAACTGAAAGCAAGTTAGATGGTACAGCCCCAGCCTAATATAGATGCATGCTTACGCATGTAGGCAACGTAAGCAGTAGTAGATTCTAATTATTTATACTTATTGAACATTTAGACTAAAATTAACTTTTTGCACATTTCCTAACTTTTACTTTACTTACTTTTACTTTCCCAACTTTTTATCCATCAAAGATTAATCTTAACAGTGCTACCAATTGATAAGTGACTACATTGAATGATTTTGACTTTAAAGTGTTACGAAGTTTAATAGTGGTGAATTATATTTGTTTAAGTCTAGATTGTGTTGAGATCTTTCGAAGGAGATTAGGTATGTCTATGAAACTTAGTGTTTTTTACTTTCTTTAAGTTAAACTTAGCTTAATTTTGTAAGTGTTGGAAAAGTTGTATGTATTTAGATTGTTTACTATAGAATGTGGGGGGTAAGGGGTTTTATTGATAAAATGGCCTCTTAAATAAACAATTTTCAATTCAGTTGTTATTGCCTTTTGAAGACCATAATAAGAAGAAGCAATTTCAATTTAATTAGAAATCATTTCTTGTGATTTCAAGTGGTAATTTTCAGTTTAGTTGATGTTTCCTCTTTAAGAAATGATTTCATCGGTTACGATGAGAAAATAGAATTTTAGTTCAATTAAAAATTGTCTTTTATAATTACAGATGTTATAATCTAATATTATTTTTCAGACTAGTACTTATAGAGTTTTCTTTTCTTTTTCTCTTTTTTTTTATTCCTTCCGCACAATTTAACATTAAATGTAAAAGGACAAAAAAAAAAAAAATCGAAAAATGCTCTTATTCAAATACACTCGATTTCAAGCAAGACGCAACTAGATGATCAAGAAGATCGTAGTAGGAGAAAATGGAGAAAACCAGTGACATCAAAATGACAGTGAAGTTCAACGGCAGATCCATACCCATTTCTACATCCTCCGACACGACCGTCCAAGAACTCAAGTCTCTTCTTCAATCTCTCACCAATGTTCTTCCACGAGGACAAAAGCTCATTTTCAAGGGTAAACTCCAAAATTTCAATTGGATGAACATTTGATTCTTTACTTATGTTTTCTGTATAAAAATGTAAAAAAGGGAGGGTATTGGTGGATTCGATGACATTGAGTGCATCGGAGGTGAACAACGGAGCGAAGCTTATGCTTATGGCCTCTCAAGGACTTCACCAAGGGGTATTTCTTACTTCTTTCTCCTTAAAATTTTATTTTTGGAAATGAGTGATTTTAGTATCAATACTTCTGGTGGGTGTGTGTGTTTCGCCTGAAAATGTTTTCTTTCTGTACCTTTTCTTCTTTGTATCCGCTATGGATTTAAGCTTTTCGATTGTCCAAATTTATCTCAGCGATTGACAACTTGTGGCTTTTACTGGGAGGTGGTGATTAGAATCAGGGTAGCAGCTAGTAGATGGGTGGTGGTTAGCTAACAGCGGAAAATAGTAGAAAATAGGGAGAAATATTTCCATTAAATAAATAATAGTAAAAACGAAGGAAATCGTTTCCAGCGTTGTCTACTCTAGATCGAATCCACAACCGGCTACTAGTGTGTCCTCTTTCATGAATAGCTACAACTTGTAAGATTTGAGTACTGTAAAGTTAAGATTATAATGAGCATGCGAAGAAGTTTGGAAGATGTTTTCATGAAACTATAACCAGAGAAGAGCAATTTCCATATTGTGAAAAGGAGGTTTTCTTATTTCTAGTAGGATGTTTGCATTTTAAGGCAAAGTAATCTCCATTAGCAATGTATTTTAATTATTAATTCCTAGAAAACGTGTTTTCTGTGGGATAGATGTACCATTCGAGCTAAGCTGCTTTCCTGATAGGCCTAATGATAAGTCCCTGGAACTAGGAAGATGATATGAATGAGCCCTTGAACTTCAACTGTGCAAAAAATGTCCTTGACAGAGTGTTATAGATTGTTTACTCAACAATTTTGCTGTCTTATGGATAGGATGGTCCAATTCTAAAACAAGCACAGAGTAAAGCCATTATAGGGACAAATGATGCCAGTGACGTTAAAAAGGCAATGGTTCCTGTTGATAAAACCAGGCTGGACAGATGGAAAGCTACAGGAGTTATCGCCTTAGCTGAATGTCATTTGAAGGTATATACAAATACACATATTGAACAAGTAATGGTGTTTGAATGCTGTGCTTAAACTTGAATGTTTAGACAATTCACATGAGATTAGTGTGCCTACAAGTCTGTTCTATAGCATAGTCATGATACTCCCTCAGAACTTTAATTTAGTGAAGAACAAAGGGTCAATTCTGCAGTTGAATTGAAGGTACAAATACTAGTAGGACATTATTTCCAATGAATGGGAAGCCTCCTCTCATACCTTCTCCTATCTTACTGCCTCTGTTTAACTTACACACGAGTTATATGATCTATTTCTATGTTATTCCTCGTGTACTGCATACAGCTTGGATAGCTGAATTTCTATTAGAAAAGACAGAATGAATACCTAACCAAACAAAGGAGAAGAAAGTTAATTCTTCCATTTTCAGTAAAAGGAGATATTGGTAAACTTATCTATCCCAACTTGTTATAATTTCTGATTTGGACTCTTAAGGCCATACCAGATGAAGTATGGGCTTGTGGGCCTTCAGCAAGAGTACTTGATGTCTCCAACAACCATATCCAGAATGTGCCTATACATATTGGATCCTTGAACTCCATTCAGGTAAAGAAATTAATTTCTTATCTGATCTAGTGTCACTGAAACACTTTTGCATTGATTTATCTAATAGAACTTCAAACTGCTTTATTTATTTATATATTTTTTTTTTTCATTTGGATGTCCAATATTGCAGAAACTGTTCTTGAATGCTAATGAACTGTCGGATGAATCCATTTCTTGGGAAGGGCTTTCATCTCTCAAATTTCTAACTGTACTATCAATGAACCAAAACTGGTCAGTTGTTCTGTCCTTGTGAGTTGATCTAATCTTCTGCACTATAAATCACAAAAGACTACATGGATTTGCATATAGACAGTTCATGTCAATTTGATCACAGCTTCCTCTAGAAAAAGCTACAACTAGGAAGGAGCATTTCATGCATTGAGAGATGCAGGAGTTTATCTATATATTTATTTTCTTGGTTAAGCTGGAATTAGGGCTTGAATCTTAGACCTATACTATAACTATGAGTGCAGTAACTCTACTGCTAATCACTAGACCACCCAGCTAATGAGACATGAGTCTTGAACACGAGTTTATTTATATATTTTTTTTCTTGGTTAAGTATGACAAAGAGTCAAGTGATTCTAATGCTAATGACTAGACCACAGGGCTAATGAGACATGTCTTGAATGTTGGCTTGTCTATCATGCTCATCCCCATTAAAAGAAAAAGGTTTTTTGATTTTTGATATTATGTAGACAGTAAGCTCTTTTTCTTGTGCTAGTGCTTATACAGGGTAAGACATTATTTTGCGTCAGTCAAGAAGTCTTGGTTTTCACTGCAGCCTTGTGTTGTGTCAACTTGAACCATGAGATTATTTGTTGAATAATCTCACCATCGATAATCATGTTAGGACCAAGGTGTACAATAATTGTTTTATGTGTTTTACTGTATTTTAGCTCTATCTTAATTTGGGACACACACCACCCCCGCAACTGCCGACTGAAAAAAAGGAAAAAAGAAGAAGAAGAAAGAGTACCATCTTAAATTATGTTATTGTGCAGCTTGACAGCCCTTCCCTCAGCTTTGGGTGCTCTAAGATCTCTGAAGCAGCTTGATGTTGCACATAACAAATTGAGTGGTTTTCCATCTGAACTCAGAAGTCTTACCCAGCTCGAACTACTCAAAGCCAATAATAATAGGTATTATAAAGACACCATTGACACATAGTAGGTTTATATTTTTATAAATTATCTAGGAAAATTGCATCTTTGTCTTGCCTCCTTCTTTTCCATCATGTTAATTATTCTATTGATCTTGTTAATTGCAAATATGGGCAAATAGTACCAAGGAGCAGAAGTATTTTTCTCAATCCTTTGACACAAATTGCTCAGTGCAATTTGTCATCAGTGAATTGTTTGCATTTTAAGAACCAGAAATCTAGTGAAATATGTGCTTTGAAGTCTATTATATATCCACATTCACTTTTCTATACATTATATTTTTAGTTTTTTCACACGACTTGCAGCAGAGTCCATTAAAGTCTTAGTGCAATACAATAATTTTATGAGAGGGATTAGCTTGGATAGACATTATTGGCAGATGCTTTTTTAGATGCAATGCCTTGACAGGTACTTGTTATTCTATTCAGGATTACCACTCTTCCCCCAAGTCTAGGTAACTGCTGCTCGCTTATTGAGGTTAGCTATTGCTATTTGTATATACCTTTAATCTACAATCTTTCAGTAATGATATTGCTGGACCAGGATTGCCTTATGGGTTGTAGGTATAAAAATAAGAACAATGACTTTGAAATGATAAAAGTCCACTTAATTTGCAGGTTGATCTTTCTTCGAATCATCTGTCAGAGTTACCTGAGACACTCAGCAGCTTGCATAATTTGAAGGTCTCCTCCCTCTATTAGATAGCAGTCCACTGGATGATAGATAATTATTTTGTATCTTTTGATTATGTTGCATACTTATGTGTTGTTATTGTTTCATGTTAAGCATGCTATTCTGAGGTATGATGTTTTACTATTGGATGACTGTTTCTAATTGTTTTTCCTCTTACTGCATTTAGATGGTTTCTTCCCCTTCACAGTTTGCAAGTATTTTGCTCTCAATAAATCATGTAGCATTACCCAAGCTGTGGATTTCGATGTGCAGACTTTGCATCTTGCTAATAATGGGCTTAAATCCCTCCCTTCCACCCTTTTTAAGAACTGTACCAAGCTCTCTGCACTTGATGTCCATAATACAGAAATAACAAGGGATATTCTTTGTGAGGTATTATATTACTTTCCCTGCTCATATGTTTTGTCCAAGTGCCTTTTGCTGCAAGCAGTGACAGCTACTTTTAACAGTTTGAAGGGTGGGAAGGTTTTGATGCTCGAAGACGCTTGAAGCATCAAAAGCAGCTTGACTTCCGAGTTGTTGGATCTGCTGAGTTCGATGAAGGCGCTGACAAAAGCTGATCATTCGTGTAATTTCCTTGCTGGAAAACCATGTCTAGCTAAGTTTTCTGGAGTGTCAATTGGTTTTGAATTGTGAGCCCAACAGGTTCAAGCATGTGATGAATTTCCCATTTCCAGTGGCTGTTTGCAGGCCTAGCAGTTTAAGCCATGGGGAATTGACATTATTTGTGTAATTTTATTGCTCTCATCATACTCTTTGAACAACCAGAATGACCGGAGTTTTTACCTCTTTTCTTCACTTTCTTTTTCACCGCGTTCCACGAAGAGTCGAGGGTTCCCGAGTACCCTCCAATGGTGACAGCAGTGGATGAAAGCAACTACTTGCACCAGCTAAACCCCGATCACACAAACATTCTAAACCTCTGCGTCGGCCTCTTAGTAACACAATCAATTAAATTATGGATTTTTCGCAAATATGTCGTATGTGTATCGATTGTTTTATGAATAGAACCATGCTAATATCTTAAAGCAATACAGCTGAAGGAACTACGATCACTACACAACTCTAACTGATTATCGTCATAGGGGTAAAGTAAAACAAAACATTGGAGATATAGTATACCATATCTTTGGGAGATAAAAATGGACATCACCAATATCATTCATAAGGAGGAAAGCTACCCATCCGCCTGAGTTAGAAAGTTTTACGAGTTTTATCTATTTGATCTCATAAGAGATAGAGCTCCGGTAATCATTCTGACAAAAGATATATGACACCTTAAATCGTTCCAAAAATAGTCCAGCCTGCTTGAGCGTATAAATGGCCTAACGGAAGTAGACAGAAATCAGAGGAATGTCGATATCATTGTCATCATCGTCTTCGCAGGCCACAACAACATCCAAATGGCATCGGTAAGGCGGCAGCTCCAACTTTGCCACTTCCTTGGCCAGATCGACAATCTTCTTCTCCATCCGCTCTTTGTGTCGAGGGAACATACTGTTGTACAGGAGGGAACTTCCACATGAAATGCTATAAGCATTAAGCCCTTTTTCCTTAAGCCACTGGAGAAGTTCCCTCAAGCTTGGGTTATTTTTTATAATCCACCTGTCCCAGACAGTCCAGCTCATGTCGCGATGCTTGATAATCTTTGGGGGTACTGGCTCCGCCATGGAGAAAAGGGGCAATGCCAAGTTGGCAAATGTATTGCGGTAATCCTCTAACTTGTGCCCACCATCAATAACCTTGTACAGCTCCAAGCAGACTAAACCAGTGGCCATAGCCGTAGAAGTTGCAATTGCAGGAATGATCCTCCCCGCAATGAACTTTGCTTTCAGCTTGTCTACTTCTGGGATACTGTAGTTCCTCGCCCTCATATTTGCCAATCCAGCAATCAAATCCATGTGACAGTTTGTATCATCATCCTGCATGGGAAAATATTTCCTCTTAGTAAATAGTACTGTTGGCATTAAACAAGGAAAAAAACATGGCTGAAATTTATCACCTTCTCGAACTGAATAGGCTTCATCTTGTAACCTGGTGGAAGAGTTGCACGACAGCTTTCTAATTTATTGACTAGCTCGCTGATAACTGCTGCATCATCAACAGATGCGGTGGACACGCTGGTAGCTTTCTCATCCGTCACGATTTTCACATCTTTCTTCGGCTGGAAATCTGGAACAATAACCCTATCAACAGCTTCTGCCAACTTCTTAGGATCCCTCACCCAAGCAGGAACAGGAATTCCGAAAGTTTCTGCTCTTAGTATGGATGCTGCCATAACAAAATGGACGTGACCAGTATCAGATGATGAGAACTGAAGCGGATGAGGGAATCGTTTGGGTGCCGACCAGAAGGGAGCCCCAGTACTGGTTATAGCATCTTCAGGGAAAGTATATATTAGCTGCTTCACCCGATTGGCAAAATAATCCTCAAACCTTGAGGTAGAAAAACATGACATGGAAAAATGAGTACCAAGTCAAATTAAAAAAAACTAATCCAAAAGAAACATAATTCGGGAGCAAAACTCACTTTAAACGTGCCCAAGTTATACATTCTTCGAATGTTTCACATCTTTCCCTGTCGAGGCACTCAAGAACACGTTCTAAGGTATCCCGTGCCTGAGCATCACCAGCATTGCTCATTGCTTTGGCATACTCAACTGGGTTAGAAAGGTAAGCATTCACTTCTGCAGGAGTTTTCTCCAACAAACCCTCAAACTCAGATCGAGCCCAGGTAAGACAATGATCAATATTGTGTGGAAATGAATGCACGGTGCACATTGGAGCTTGTTTCTCAGGAGGGTCCCTTGAGGCACCATAGTTTTCAGTCAGGTGAGGAATAACCATCTGTGTGTTGCATTTTGCACCCAAGGTTCCTGACTCAAGAAGTGGCCTTTGGAAATATAAGCACCTTTGATCTACATAAAGCCGTGCATTAACATTGTCTAGTGCATTGATAACCACAGATAAATTCTCCCAAAACGAATCATCGAACACATTCTCTGTCTCCGGTCCAACACGGTTTTGCAATGCATCAACATTAAGACAAGGATTTATGGATGCTGCTGCAGAAGCAGCAACTGTGGATTTAGCTTGTCCAATATTCCAATCACGGAAAAGAAATTGCCGGCTGAGGTTACTTTTTTCTATCACATCATCATCGGTAACAGTAAGCTTTCCTGAACTGCCACATGAAACGCCCATGAGGGCTACGTTCTTCAGAAACTCACAACCTAAAGCACCAGATCCTACTATAAATACTACAGCATCTTCAAGCTTCTTCTGCAGCTTAGACCCAAACACAGAGATCTGTGCGTCATATCGACTATTTAATGGTTGAAATTCACTAGCATCGAGTGGTTCAGTCGGCAAAGACTCCACCGAGTCAAAGTAGAAGAACTGCAATGGAATGGGAAAAGCTTTTTAATGCACAATAAAACAAAAATGTGAAATCAATGAGGAATCAAGTCTGATGGATAACAAATTAATGCTAACCACCATTTGCAGAAGCTAAATGGAACAAGTTGCTTTGTTCTTTGTGCTTATTATAATTTAGCCTGGCTTTAACAGCAATTAGTTGAAATATTTCCCACATCAAAACAAATGCACTCACTCACGAAATAATGTGTAAAAGAGTATCCCTAAGACCAAGTTAAATTGAAATGATTCAGATAGAGGAAATGCAAAGAACAGGTACTTATGACAGATACCCAACCACTGCTTTTGCATATATCACTAGCTATTCAACCAAAAATGGAAAGAGCCCTATGGATTCACTGGTTGGATGCCAGTCCAGAAGATAGAAGGTTGGCATCAATTACAAACACCCACCCCAAACAAAAAACACCTTACAAAAAAACAAAGTGTAGGGAAATATGCTTATGATTATACATGAAATACATTAAGAAATAAGCTGATAAGAAAACTTTGAGGCAGATCGCATAATCACTAAAAAGCTTAACGCACCTGAAAGAGTGGATGGAACTTTCCAGAGCAAGCTTTGACAACCTCTTGTCCCACGACACCGCCAAACATTGCCGCCATGGGATTCAAAATTGCCTGGGCACCAAAAGCAAAGTGCCGGAGAAGCTTTGGATTAATATCTTCTAGTTTACCGTCGCCTGCACCCTCATTCATGTCAGAAGCAATAGCAATGAGCTTTTGAGCATCATCTTCTGAACCAGCAGCAGGGTAACGACCTAGCTCAGAAAGAAACCTATCCAGTGCTTGAAATGCCAAATGTAATAGAGGTGGACGATCAAACTTGGAAAAATCACTCAAAAGAAAATCACCGGGATCTTTCAGTGCTTCTCTCAAAGGCTTAAAGTTCAATACTTTAGGCTGCTTCACCTGTGTGACAATACCGCCTTTCTCATAAGCCCCATAATTGGTAGTATCCTCCTCAAGCATGAAGGAATAGGGCCTCGCACTCTTGACCTTCCTTGGTTTTCCATCATTCAATTCAGTCATCCCATGAACTTCAGAGAAAATAACAAGATCTCCATCCTGAAATTCAAGCCTTTCATCATCAACGCACGACACCAATGCAGGGTTATCATTACTGATGGATGCAATAATTCCTGTATGTGGTTCCTCCCCATCGACATCAAAGACTGTGAACTCTGGCCCAAAATCACAAAACACAGAGCCAAAAAGACCTCTGACTTCAGCTTTGATAAAAGAGATAGGAGGTTGATGCTTATGGCAGTAGTCATTGAATTCAATGGCCTCTTCTAAGCTGATATCAGTAAACACAACAGCCTGCAACAAACAAGTTTAAAATAAACCGAAAGCACAAGAATGACAGTAAAAAGAAAGACTTATACAGCAAGTCGACATTTAACAAAGGCAAATAAATCTTAATAATAAAGATCATCCAACAACATAGAATAAATAATATGAGAAATGCAGGTAAAATATGTGCATGAAATACATTCTTCCCATTGCTTGAACTAATTGATTGACTAGGGGAAAAAGAACCAATAAATCCAACCAACCAACTTTATAAACATATTCAAGCAAAACCCTTAAACAGCTTGCCTAAGCCCACCACAGAGGGAAAGCAGATATATAAAAGTTGTACACCAGTCCTCACTGGGCTACGCAATGTTGAAAAATGCCATATTTAGCAATCATCCTAGTCTTTATCATTAATCTTCTTATATTCCTTCCAGCCAAAATTCTGTGTAACAGTAAGACAAGCCGTTCAATGGAGTATTTAAGGGCATAAAGAACACACTAGATTACACATAGGCATACTTCACAAAATGAATGAGGCCATTTCCTTTTCTCTCCCCCATTGGTAATTGTCTATTTGTACATAAATTGAAAGGCAACCACTGCTTTCAAGAGAAAAATTATGAAAGCCTACTGGTTCCAGGATCAAAGCATGATATATGCTCTACATTGCACACCGTGCAACATGACCCCACTAGCATGCTATACCCATTGCTATAAAACAGTGATACTCACAAAGACACAAATAAATCCAGCTATGACCCTGAAGCTGCTCTAATTGTGTACAAAATGGGGCGCCCTATCTTCTGAGTTGTAGTGCTCAGGGGACTAGGTGTCTGAAATTTGAACTATTTCTATATTTTTTTTTAGGGAATAGATGAAAGGTTTGTTTTTTCCATTGTTGCAGATCACCAACAGGTTGTGATTCCACATCTTTAATGATAATTGCTCCTATTCATCAAGATAGATTTTTCATACTTTGTAAGTGTGCTCGTTCTGCCAGTAAATAAAGTAGGCATCATCTGAAGTACATTAATATCTTCCTTATGCCATTGCATGACCCTTCTCGACATGGTTATAACCTTAGCAACGGTGTGTTCAGCAGCAATGCATTATTAAGTTCTTTCAAACACTGTGTTCAACAAAAAAACTCCCACTAAAATACATAACATCTTTGATGAATTTGTATAAATCCCTTGACTTTGATTATTAGTCTTTACTACATAATTTAGGGTGAGATCATCAAAAGCATATTACCATGCACCAAGACCCACATTACCTACCAAAGTGAACAAATCTAGGTACAGTAAATGACTTATGCTAATGGAATTATAAAACAAAATGGAGATACAAAGGGAGAGTTATCAATGATTCAACAGTTGGACCTCCAACATGGAGAGACTGGGAATGAGGTTTTGGTTAAGCATAAAGCGACTACCCTGGTTGATATCACTTTTTATCTGGCTGAAAAGCAACCAAAAGTCTTGGCTAAAGTGTGACTCAGATGACAAGGAGAGGCATTCCAAGGTATTTCCGTGGTGCATTGCGACTTACAACTAAGACAACTAAAGCGAGGCTTGCAACAAGCATATTCTATTCCCTTTTCCCGTTCGCTTTTCTTCTGCCCATGCCCCTTTCCTTCCCATTTCTTGCCATTCCCCTTTCCCAGGTTCCGAGTCTAGTTGGTAGAAATTTCTTTTGCTCGCTTCTGCTTTTGTGGATCACTGACAGTTTTGGATTTGTTCAAACTGGCGTGCAGAACTTTGAATGCTCAAGAAGAGGGATTATTCAAAGGATATGGTTTTTTACTTCTTCTTCTTCTTGTTGAAGGGTAATTCAAACGGTATGGTGATATAATTAGATTGACATTTTTTTTTTGGGTAAATAGATTGACAATTTTAATTTACTTGAAGATAGTGATAGTAGATTCCCCATTAATCATATGATGTCAAGGGCCTCGAAATGTAAGGTTAGGTTCAGTAGCTTGGTTGTCCCAGAAGGAGTATGGACCCAAGTCCATTTTCTCAAGATCTTCTTGGTTTCAGTACGGTATGCTCAGTGGCTAGCATGTGGTGTGGTTTTCAATTAACCCACATTTAGTTGACAACATTGCATGACATGAACAAGAAGGACTGCTCAGTTTTTAAGCTCAATTAACTGCAAATGGAAATCACGTAGTATGTTTGGCTTATCGGAGACTGCTTCCATCCTTGGTTCTCAGATTGTATAATCCAATCCATGCTTAGTTATAGGGAATCCAATCCCTCCACTGCACATCAACTATGCTCGGTAGATTTCTGATACCTGATACATTACATGCACTAACATGTTATATGATTGGAATGTGCTTGGTTTACTGTTTTGTATTCGTTCCTTTCTTAACTCGCTTAGCTAGGAAAGCTGAGGGAATATCTACTGTGTATCCCAGGCAACTGGTCCAGAATGTGGGTGTCACCACCGCTTGGGAAGTACATACCTTCAATTCAACTATGATTGGCAATGTCAAGCTGAATTGTGTTATGTACATTTACATATAAGAAAAAGAAATGGAATACTTTATAAGAAATAAGAAGTGTCTCTCATGAGTTAAAGCTTTACGATTGCACTTACAAAGAGTAGAAATTTATACAAAATTTTAAAGTATCAGAAACGTGTGATGGATTTGAGGTGCTTAGTAGTTTTTCCTAAGGAGGCTCTTAGGGGAAGTAATGGACCACTTCCTAGGAACCCAGCTAGTCCAGAGTCCTCGGAATGGGTCATTACAGCAGCAGTAGTACTCGTTATCTTCACCATAAGTTCATCCAACAACACCTATTAGCCCTCAATTTCTCTCCAATCAGCAAGGAATAAAGTATTTGCTAAGATGCTAAAAGCATTCTTGTACCTCTGTAAAAATGACTCGATGGAATCAAGAAATCATGTACCTGGAAGTCAGAAAGTTGTTCTTTTGTCAACTTTGTAGTGACAGTGGAGATGACCACCGCATTATTGAGCTCCTGCAACTTTTGAACTGAAGCAAGTGCCCTGTTCTTACCAACATCACTTTCTGAGAAGAGAAAATTGCTCGACAGATCCCATAATTCCACTGTCTGCTCGTCATGCAGAGTTACAGACTTGACTCCCGCAAGCACAAGATTTTTAGCTGCAGAATAGACAAGTTATATGAAAAGGAGCATTACTATATGAAAAAAACCAGAAGCACATACTGCAAATAGAGCGGTTGGAAAATCCTGAGAAAACTATTATGCTATAATGCTTAGCAGCAAGATTTTGGACGGCCATCAACACTAAAAAATCTATTTTCTCACAGGCTCAAATCTGTGACTATATCAGATACTGATAATCCTACAATTCTTTCATCATTCGTTCAGTTGACTTCCATAATGGACCCCATAAAAGTACACGACTGTTGAAGGACTGCACATTAATAAGTAGATATATTCTTCTTCATCTATCACTTGAGAGATTGAGAAATGATAGTACAGTAAGGTTCACTAGCAATAAAATGTTACAAATATCAGAGCTACTTGATATCCATCATACATTAAGATGCCAAGGAAATTATGCGAGCAATTAGATAATCTACCTATGAAGTTTGTCAAGAGAAAGGGTTTGTGTTTCACATATGTTGTATGGACCTCAAACAGTAAGAGTGAAAATTTATGTTGTGCAGACCTTAAAAAGTAGTATGAAGTTTTCTTGCTTTTGTCACTAGCAATTTCATTTTTGTCCATCGGTAAACTACTTTGTCACAGGTCTAGGTTTCATGCGACAAACCCAAACTTACCATGAAGTGCAAGGTTCAAGGAACATTCTTTTTCAATGAACATAATACATTAAAAATGAAGAAAATGATGCCAACCGTTTTTCCTAAATTCTTTATCATAGACATATCCCATGCCACCAACAACCAATAACCACCATCACTACCCTCCACCTACTACACTAAACACTAGTCAGATACCAAAGCCACACATCGTCAAATTAAAGCTAAATTTTCCTAAGCTGTTCCCTGGAAGCTGTTTTCCAACACATTTGCCATCGATGATCCAAAATGTTCCAAGAATTTTTCTTGGAGCAACTGTACCCGTCTATTTATTGCAGCCCTCCAAAGAAAGAAAACACAGCTAATATTTTCAAAATTCAAGCTGGAAAAAAGTTTTCACTCCACTAATTTTCTTGTGACCCATGCTATAGGAGATAGTTATGCACTATGCCTCAGAATGCAGCTCACTCAGCCACCAAAAACCAAGAAAAAAAAATCATATGCTAACAAACCTGCACTTACCTGAAGTACCTATTGCATTCTTAATGCATACATAGATTGGCACTTCCATATCTACTTTGGCACTCATCAATTTTGACACCAAGGCCATGAATATTAGATATATGTACCTATCACATCATCAACACTTACATAAAGATAGTTCTGCACTGTCTTAAAATCCACCTCACTCAGCAAAAAACCCAAGCTAGAAAGCCTGCTAACAAACGTAAGTACTTATCACTACGTAGATCAGCACTCATATATCTAGTCCTTCAACAGAAGTAAAAATTTCATAATCTTCCCCACTCACCAATATGCATCCCAAATATAAGTATCTATAATTAGCATATACATTGAAGACGGTTCTGCACCATGCCCAAGATCCACCTCACTAAGTAAATTCCAATCCGTGTAATAACAAAAACTAAGTAGTCAGCGCATCAATATGTGTATAAACTTCTATTTATACATCTGGTTCTTTAATGAAGAAGAGATCACGCACTCACCAATCTCGGCACCGAGGCCGTGCATCCCAGAGACAAGTATGTTGGAAGCAAAGAGACGCCGCATGGTCTCGCGTCCATACACTGCGAGCTGACGACTATGAAGATCTTCATCGATATCAGGTGGATTTGAATCACCTAAAGCCATGATCGGAGCTTCGCTTTTGCTAGTACTACTACTGTTACTGACGTTACTTGCACCGACAGCTACGTTGGTCTTATCGCCGTTATTCGTAACTGTGATCCGATGCTTCTTTAGCAACGACGAACCTGAAGCGGCGCTGTTATTGTCTTCTTCTTCTAGAACCACTCCTTCACTAGCTCTCTTATTCGGAAGCATATAGTGCATAAAGCTGCGGAAAATGCGACAAAACGATATCGTTAAGATCGAAACGACAATAAGATGATAAAAATGGTCCCGATCGATCTTGTAAGTGACTCCAAGACAGATCGGGAGGAAAATAAGAAACCCTAGCAGCAAGAAACATCTAGATTCGTCCATGATGCTGTAAGTAATTACTCAGGTAAACAAAGAATTATAAAGAAAAGTAAGAGAGAGAGAGAGAGAGAGAGAGAGAGATTAGGGTTAGGGATCGAACCGAGTAAGACAACGTTTGGAAGAATGGAATCCCTGGGCAGGAAGGAATTAGGAAAAAGGAAGCGATTACGAGAGACTAAGAGAGAAAGAGTGGAACTAAGAGAGACGGTTTAGAGAGAGAGAGGGTATAAAAGAAGTGAAGACTGTGAAATGGGTTTGGGTCGGGGGTATTTATGGATTTGCGAAATTCTAGCTAGGGTTTGAAGGATAGTGGGGAAAGCTAAGAGGGGTACAGGTACAGGTGCAGCATCGAGAGAGTAGGAAAAGGCACCATCTCTCTCTTCATCGGTTATAGACAGAGAGAGAAAGATAGATGGACAGGGGAAGAGTGTGTCGTATGTATCCTGATAGAGTGTTGATGAAGAGTGTGGGCGAGCATGACAATGGGCCTGGATCTGGGCTTCCATTGGATAAAGTCGAAACAAACCTGCAGTGAAAAGTTAACCGATTTATAGGGAAAAATTACACTGAAAAAAAAAAAAAATTGAAGTTTGAGAGTAAATTTGAAAGGAAAAATTGTTTCGAAAGAGGAATTAACTGCATGTTTATTTGAGAGGAATAAGTCTATTCCCCTCTTATTCCTTGAATACCTCTTATTGCTTTGTTCACTTGAATGAACAACAATCCCTAAAGAATTGTGATTCAATAAAATTAGGAATATAAATTCCCTTATCCTAACCTAAAAGTTACCATTACATGTGTGGAATACTTTCCATACACTCCTTCTTTTTTCCTTGTAAGTAAACAGACCCTATATAAATTCATCACCACCAATAACCATCGCCATCACAATCATCAACTACTGCTACCGCTACCGCTACCCCCATCGCCATTGCCATTACTAGTAGCCACACCACCACCACCAATAACTAATTCCGCCTCCATCGACACCACCATAAGCACAAACAACTACATCCATAGACCTCGAATAGGAACTTAATTCACAACTTCTCAACTTCAAAGAAACCCTAACGTTAACCACCTAATCCATACCTTATTCGCTAACTTCTCCATCTTTTTCTTATACCAATTCTATTCTCACTTTCTATCATCAATCAAATCACATTCAAATGTATGATTCATTGAAATTACGACAGTAATTCAGTGAATTAAGAGTTCTTTTTCTGTCCTTTTTTTGTGTTGTTTTTTGGCATGGTATTATTTATTATACGGGGTGATGGAAAATTGAGAACAAGTTTAAAACACATCTTCATTTTGATTACCTACACTAGATATGTAGGTGTCGTTCGTTTTCTAGTATTGTTTCTTGTTGGATTTGTAAAAGGGTAGTTGGTGTGTCATGATAGAAGAAAGGGATATTTTGGTTATTTCATATCTATTACGTCCATTCATACATTTTTTTTTTTTTATCCAACTAAACAATGTAGAAATGATTACAAGTTTATTATATTACTTAAGAATGGCAATTCTATTATGTGTAGCAAAGTGAACAGGTAAGTGGTTTAGATGGGGCATTCCATTAGTAAATTATCATAATACTGTTAAAAGTATCTAAAGTGGCCACTGATTTGTGGCATTCATATGATGCTTACGTAGCACCTATATGTCATTATTTACAAATAAAAATAAAAAATAACAAAAATGTATAAAATTATGAAAAATGAAATAATATATAAAAATAAAAAATGAAAAATGTATAGCATTTATATACTTAATAAATAAAATTGTATATAATTAATTAAACTAATAAAAAAAACTAGAAAAATGCAAATAAAAGAAGAAAGAAAGAAAATTAAAAAAAAAATAAAAGAACAGACCACCCCAGGACTAAGGAGATGATGGCAAATACTTATGAGGGGTGATTTTCTTTAACTTTTCTTCCTTTTTTATTTTTTTAATTTTTTATTAGTTAAATTAATTATATATAATTATATTTACTATGTTTATAAATACTACACTTTTTTCTCTCTTTCCAATTTTTTTCTTTTTATATTTTTTCATAATTTTATACATTTTTTCCATTAATTTCTTTTTTAAATAATAATATATAGGCATCACGTAAGTGCCATATGAGTGTCACGTGATTGTCATGTAATAGATAATTAGCATATCAAACAAATTTAATGGTGTTATAATAACTCCATAATGAAATTTCTCATTTTAACCATCTACTAAAATTATTTGAAATGTCATTATCAAACAAATTTAATGTTTGAATTTATTGAAATATTAATTTTTTATTTAAATTTGCTCTCATATATTGATTACTTTTTCATTTAATTTCCCCTAATTTATAGAGAACCATTGACTCTCTTTTTGTTTTCATCTTTTAAAATTTTTTTACACCATTTTAAATCGTATGTTGTCAAAATAAGATTAAAAAATAAAAATACAAATGTGTGTGTATATATATTATAAAATTAAGTACCTAAGAAATCTTAAGGAATTTTAACTTATTTACACCTTTTTATTTAGGTAAAGAAACAATTAGAATTTTTCAATAAATACATTATATTTAAAACCTTTTTACTTAAAAAAATTGTCAACTTTCACCTTTTAACTCTCATCCTTCAATTGTCATTTTCACCATAATAATGATAAGATACAAAAAGACATTTTATCTATTATTGGGCTTGAAATACCTAAGAAATCTTAATAAATTTTGACTTATCGACACCTTTTTGTCTAACGTAAAGAAACAATTGATTTTTTTTTTATAATTATAATATGTTTTAAACCTTTTTACTTAAAAATACATTAACTTTCACTTATCAATCTCATTGTTCAATTATCACTTCACCACAATGATGATATAAGATACAAAAAGACATTTTATCTATATTATTAAAGTTAGAAAGGTTTTAAGTAACCATAATTTCCTTAATCCTTAATATAAATACATATAACAACAAAACCAACAATAAACCAGATTGTTAGAAGTATAAAAATAAATATATTTGTCAATGTATTAATGTTCAATATATGAAGCACGAAATTAATACTAGACTTTGAGAAAAAAAATGGGCGAAAACCCTAGTTTTCCCTCTATGACCTTGAAAGATGAATATAGTAACCGTGCCCAAAGAAACAAGAAGCACATAGCAATAGAAGAGGGCGATTACCCTCAACCTCTTAGAATCAACCACGGTACTAATGCTACTAAAGGGAGTGGAATGAAATTGTCGTTTAAAAATACAATCCTTACGAATATACCAAGTGCATATGAAAGACACTACTTTTAAGAAAGCCCAAAAATAATTGAGAATGATCTTGATATGGATCTTGTTTTGGAGGAGGATCAATTATTGAACAACAAAACATCACCTAGAGTTTGTTACGTGAAATTCTTAAAATTGAAGAAAGATGCAATTTGTGCACCATAGCAATATACTTTCATTGCTAAAATCATGGGTCCAAATCCAAGGTATAAAATACTCTTAGAAAAACTTAAACGAATGTGAAGATCATTAAGAAATTTCAAATTAACCCATACTAGTTCAAGTATATATTTAGTCTCGTGTGATAATGCCCTAGATTTTCAATAGATCGTTAAAAATGGTTCTTAGCTTATCAACTCATGATATCTAGCTTTGAGGAGGTAGGAATCGAATTTTCATATGAATTGCTCATCCTTTAACTTTATCAAAGTATAAGTTTGAATATATGGTCTTTTAATGGAGTACTACTCACCAATTGCTATTAAAAGGATTGGCCTAGTGCTAAGTTTTGATTCTTATACAATTGGGTTGGAAAGGGGTCGTTTTGCATGGTTTTGTGTTCAAGTAGACATGTATAAGCCCTCTAAAACATTCTATCTTTGTGAGAGAGCTTTGTTACAATATTCTATATGAAGGCATACTGAGATTATGTACTTTTTGTAGAAGATTGAAACATTCAAGGATTGGCTGCACAGAGAAGAAAGCACTAAATGTAAGGGTAAATGCTCAAAAGGCTAAAGGAGTGACTAAGGAGAACATAATTAATAGTGAAGATGTAGCTGGTATGGCCAAAAACAAAGAATTTAATGAGAATGTCTCTTCACCAATGGATCAGGTTAAAGATTCAGGAAACTCCCAAGGCTCTCAAGAATCTAAAGTTAAAGAGAGTACAAATCATGATTTGGGGGTAAAAGAGACAATTAATACCCTTATGGAGGAAAGTAAGATGGAGATTAAGAAACCTAACAATCTTTACAACGAATAGATAAGAGTTCAAAAGAAAAAAGATGTAAAAAAACATAAACAAGTTAAAGAAACAAGTGAAATCCTAGGAGATATCAGGAAATGAATAAATATGATGGCTTATAGCAAGGAAGAAAATAATAATTCTAGAAAGATATAACCCCTTGAGAATAAAGATACTCGAAAGGAGAGAGAATCTTTATAGGATTTAACCCCAGCATTTAATTCTCAAATATGGGGAAATGAACTGTCTCACAAGACCCTTATAAGGCAACAACAAATGGTCTTCACACAATAAAAGAAATGCAACTAAGAAACTAAGCCCTTAGGATGGAGGAAAACTAAATCTGTTATAGAGATTAAGAAATTGGCCAAGAATCATGGTAGTACTGCCAGAGGTAGAAAATTTTCTTCAACTTCTGAGAAGGGATTCTCTTGCCCCCAAAAATCCATTCAAATATGATGTTGTAGGAGGTAAAGATAGCAGATAGGTCAAAGAGAATAGTGGCAGACGTCTAAGGGATAATGCAACACCAACAAAAATAGAGAAGGGAGCAAGTTTCAAAGATAGTATTCCAACCTTATCTAAAGAGGACAAGAATCTATTTTTAGGAAGGGAAGCCAGTACAAGTGACCAATAAAGCACTATTAACAGTAAAGGTGCCAATGTTTTGAATAGACATATTATCAAGACACATTTTGGATTAGTTAGAGTGGACATGCAAACAAATGGTGGAGATTATTTGCTTAGAACGTTGGCTTCCAATGGAAATTCAGCGGGTTCCTTTTGTGATACCAGTAATGGAAGAAGGATCCAGAATGTTTCACCTGACAGCGTAAGAGATGCAAATGACCGTAATGAACAACATGTTTCGTCTATCAAGATAGAACATAATAGTTGAAAATTACCAACAACTCTTTATAGGGAACTACTAGTTTAAGATTTCTATCTTTATGGAATCTTTAGAGATTACAAATACCTTATCTTCTAATATGCAATGTTGATCCTTTAAGGCATTAGTATGGAATGCCTAGGGTGCAAACTTTAGGAGTAGGCACTAAGCGATCCTTGAGCTCAAGAGGCAATACAACCGTTTGATCTGATTATTACTAAGACTAAAATGGGGCAACAAGCAACGGAATTGCTAAGAGATTTCTTAGGTTATAACAGCATGCTGTGTGGGGAAGCTTCCCCAAAGGCTATAGTAATGGTATCATTGTCCTGTGGCTTGATGAAGAGGTGACTATACTTACTAACCACATTTCCTACTAGAATATTACCATTAATGTCTAGGTATGTCACTTAAGTCCCTCCTTTTTTATTTCAGCTATCTATACTAGCCCATCTATAGCTTTTAGATATAGGCTTTGGGATGATTTGATGTCATGGACAAATCAAGTGAGAGGCCCTTAGGTTATGTTGGGAGACTTCGATGAGGTGTTATGTCGAGAGGAGAAGTGTGGAGGAATCAAAGTGAATCAAAATAGGGTAGCAACATACCAAAACTGTATGAATGTGTGTAGTATGGTGGACTTAGGATTTGTAGGTTTTACTTGGTCTAAGAGGTCCAAAAGTCTAAATGGCTTAATGTAGACAAGACTAGACAGAGCTTGGACTAACTATGAGTAAAGGAAGATCTACTTAAAGGTTAAGCTATACTATATTGTATCTAATAGCTCAAACCATCTCCCTATACTACTAGTTACTAATCCAAATCAAGGAACTAGTCCTAGAGCTAAGAAGTCGTTTTGCTTTCAAACCATATGGATTCAACACCCTAAGTTCAAGGACTTTGTAAGAAATCAATGGAAGTGGCATGCAATAGATTTTATAGTTGAAAGTAAACTATTAATTGAAGATCTTAGAAAGTGGAATAAGGAAGTTTTTAGGCTTATTCCTCAAACGAAGAAAACCTTACAAGCTAAGCTAAAAAGGGTATGATGAAGGATTTATTCCCATCTAAACTAGGCGCTAATTAATAAAGAACACCATTTGTAAGAGGAATTATTCTAGACTTTAAAACAAGAGGAAAGATTGTAGGTAGACAAGGCTAGATCTAATTGCTAGTACATAGGGAAAGCAATTCACATTTCTTTCATGCTTTAGTAATAGCTAGAAGATCAAAGTCCCAGGTATGTGGTTTATTTGACTTGATAAGAAATTGGGTTGAAAGTAAGGAGGGGATTAAATCTGCCTTTAACAAATTTTTCTAGAACCTATATTGTTTAGAGCAAAATTTTGTTTAGATGAGGGAGTATGTTTAGCAAAATAACCAAAGGAGTTGACGAACTAGAAGAAAGCAACTTAGACTCGTTTGTGGACTAAGGAAGAGATTAAAGGAGCTTTATAGGGGATTAGAAATAACAAGTCACTAGGTATTAATGGTATGCATGCAAAGTTCTATAAAAGTTGCTAAGATATTATAGATGATGCAATAGTAAATGTTGTGAAAGGAATTATACAAACAAGTTGCATCCCAATTGAGCTAAATGAGACTTTATTGGTACTCATTCCAAAAGTTATGGGTGCTAATAAGGTAAAGGGCTTTAGACCCATCAGCTTTTGTACAACGATTAATAGGAATCAAGCTATTGGGCCTTTAACCCATAGCTGAGCCCAAAGACTAAAAGGCCTAAAAAGGCAGATTCTCCTACTCCAGCTAACTCCTACCAAGGCTAAGTACTTCTTTGCCAAGCTGAATAACTGCCTATCTCTTTATAGTATACTGAGTTGTAAATTACTGACTCACGCCCGAGCTGATTGATGACTCAACATCTCCCTTACCGAAAAGTCGAAATAGAGAGACTACGGACTGACTAATCCACCCTTGCTTGGATAAGCAAGCTAACTATACTTTTTGTCCGCATCTTCCAACAGTATCACCAATACAACATCACTACATATACAAAATCATGTGTAGAATCCATTACACCAATGATTGTTTTCCTTAAATATTCATTTTTACCCTTTTGTATCTTGTACATTACTTTCTTAGGAAATGCCCTTTTTGTCTTTTCCCTTTTAGGCATGTTGCCCTAAATTCTTGGATATAAATACCCATTGTACTTGTAGCTGTAAACATCAGATTGATTATCCTTAATATAATTGACATTTGTCTTTTATAAACATTACTATGTTTACATTCATATCACTTTTATTCTAACTCTTAAGCAAAGCTAGGTGGCGAGTAACCTCATTAGACCGATTCATGTATTATATCGAATTATGCTATGACTTCTCGGAGGTTCCATTAGTGCGTTATATCTATTGAAGCTGTTTGTGAGTTTTTGCTTACTTTTCATTCGTATCTGTCCTTTTGCACATTCCCCATCACTTCCTTTTTCAAGTTTTTAGCAAGCTTGGACTCTTTCATCGACCAGCCTTATTCGTTCTTGGTCATGGTCTACAACAACGATGTATAAAGTAATGAATAAATGCTTAGTAAACAGGTTAAGGCCTCTGCTATAAGATATAATTAGCCTAAAACAGTCGAGCTTCATCCAAGGTAAAACAGCAAGAGACAATATTATAGTTTTTTAGGAAGATCTACATTATTTAGATCAAATGAAATGAAATAAGAGTTAGATGATAGTGAAGTTAGACTTAGAAAAGGCATACAACAAATTGGAATTGGATTTTATCCATAGTACACTCAGATTCTTAAACTTTCTAGAAAGTTGGGTAAATCTTATTGGATCTTATCTTTCATTTATCTACTTCAGAATTATCTTAAAAGGAGCAATGATGGAAGTGTTTACATCCAGTCGAGGCATCAAACAAGGAGATCCTCTATCCCCTTACCTATTCATCCTATCTATGGAAATTTTGAGTAGAATCATCTACGTAATGGTTTAAGGGGGGAGGGGAATGGAAGCCTCTAAAACTATGAGGGAGCAACATCACCTCATCTCATTTGTTCTTTACGGATGATCTCTTACTCATGGGAGAAGCAACAGAGGAAAATGTACTAATCATACATGAAGTGATGGAAGGTTTTGGACATATTTCGGGACCAAAGGTAAATTACAAGAAGTCTTGCATCCTTTTCTCAAAGAATGCAAGTATTAGATTATGCTCATGAATTTGTAACATCTTTAGGATTAGATAATCTGTAGAGTTTAGGAAGCACTTGGGTCTTTCGATTAAGGAAGGAGGGAACCTGAAAAATTCAAACTTAAATTTCATCTTAGAGAAAGTGAGAAGGAAGCTTGCTAGGTAGAAGACTAATCTACTAAGTATAGAGGGTAGGAGGATTCTAGTAACATCAATGCTTGAAAGTATAGTAAACTACTATTTGCAGATTCTTCCTATGAACAAGAGCTTTACATCGAAGTTAAAAGGTTTACATAGGAATTTTATTTAGGGATCAAAATTGAATGTGAAGAAGACGCATTGGATTGAATGGGGAAAAAAAAAAAAACCTAAGGATATGGGATGCCTTGGAGTGATAGACTTTAGAAAAAGGAACTAAGCTAACTTTGTTAACCTAGCTTGGCAAGTGAAGCAAAAAGACGTTTTGCGGACATGCTTGATTAAACAAAAATACAAAAGGTAAGAAGTAAAAGAAAGGTGCGCATCAGGCTCAAAATTCTTTAAAGAGCTTAAAAAAGGCTCAATTTAGCTTAAGGACAAGGTAGAGGCTACAGTGAAAGATGGAAAAAGCACTAAGTTTTGGATGGATAAATGGACAGGTAGGGAAAGAGTAGCTGATTGTCTCTATGGGCCTCTACATAGATACAACCAAAACTTGAGAATTAACCAAGTTTGGAGTGATTCTACTGGTTGGAGAGAGGATGTGATGGGATACCCTCTAGACGATGTTTTGAAACAGAGGCTTGGGCACTTAGTCTTACAAGAAAGAGAAGCTGAACAAGATCTTCAACAATGGATGGGGAGGTTAGTACTAGATCAGTATATACAAGATTGATGAAAGATTAAATCACGACATATGGAGACAAAGATTAGAGTTGGATTTGGAAGTTACCAGTTCCTCCAAAATTTAAAAATCTAATTTGAAGGATGCTTATGAAAGGTCTAGTAACGAGAGATAGTCTTCTAAGGAGAGTTATTCAAGTGCTAGGTAGATGTGTCTTATGTAATGAAGCTAATGAATTGCATGAGCATATCTTTCTCAACTGCAGCTGGAGTAGACATATTTAGGAAAGGTTAGGAACCTTTTAAATAGGGAAAGTATCCCCTTTAATGAGTTTCAAGAATGGATTGAACACAAGTGTAAAAGAAGAAAGGCGGACTGGAAAGACCCAAGAGCCCTGGCACATGTTCGTATAGTTTATACTTTCTATGAGATTTGGGCAGAAAGGAATAGGAAGATTTTCAAACCGAAACAAACAACAGGGGATTAGCCTCAACAAATCCTCCATAGTACTAATGGTTGGTGGATGGAGAAATTAAATCTTGGAAATAATCGAGACATTAGGAAATGATTATATATACGGGAAGGATGGATAAAGCTAAATCGTGATGGAGCAGTGGATTCATCAAATGGAAGAGTTGGAATCGAAGTTATAGCAAAAGACCAAGATGGAATGATTCTGTGGTGTTTACATGAGCAATATAAGAATTTATCTCCCCTCTAGGTTGAACTATAGGCCATTTGTCGAGCCTGGATTTTCACATTCCCGATTCCTTTTAGAAATTATGTATTCTTTAAATTATCAGTACTAAACCCTACCTATTTAATATTGATCCTCGATTAGGGTTTAAAGAAAACCATTTTTTTTTTAACTTAAAAAGGTATTGGAGTCGCCACTCAACCAGAGTCAGGAAAAAGAGTTAAGTTATAACCAAATGGGTGGATTGATTATAATTTAGCTACCAGTCTATCGATTAAAAAAATCAATTTATAAAACGGCTTTTTTTTTTAAATTAGATATCTTAGTTCGAAGGTTAATTTATTAAACCTTAAACGGATATTACTTTTTTAACTTTCTGAATTTAACTTCACTTTTCAAATATACCCTTTTTAATTTCTAAACAAACAATCATATTACACATAACTAAATTAATTAATTTATACAACTATTTACAAAATGGAAAAAATAAAAATCTCCATATTTGAAATCGCCTCGTACTTATATACGGGTGCCTATGTACCCACTATTCGGTATCAAACTTCCATAGTTCGTTTACCGAAAACATAGCGGGTTGATTGATTTTAATTTTTGAAAAATAGCAGGGTTTACATTTTTACCCAATTCGGTTTATTTTAAGAAAATTTCCTAAAGAGTCCTAAATTGGATTCTATTTTTGGAAATTCTAAATAATCCTAATTTAGAAAGGATTCGTTTATTTTTATTTATTTTTGAAAAGTTATTTTTCTTAAGTGATAAAATGAATTTTATTTACTCAATTATTTTAATTTATTTTATTTTTTACTTCTTTATTTATTTATTTATTTTTATTTTTTTTGGTTGAAATATAAAAATAAAAATAAAATACTTCTTCTTTTTTTTTTCTTTTCTTTTCTTTTTCTTGCTTTTCTTTCTTTTTTTTTGTTTTGTTTTTTTGTTACAGTTACATATTGAAATAAATAAATAAATACACAAAAATAAAAAATAAAAAGTAAATAAAATACAAAAAAAAAAAAAACAAAGCAATCGGGTTGCAAAGAACAAAAGGCTAGACTAATCTTGAGAGTTGGATACAGGTCGGCCTTAGGGTGGTCTTCGAGTTAGACGCAGAGTGCGTTCGAGTTGGTTAGCGGGTTTGAGTCGGGTTATACATAGCTAATCAAAAGGGGTGTTTCGAAGGGTGTTTCAGTAGCTAAAACAATCGGGAAAAGCCACTTTTGTGGCTATTGGATTGAAGATAGTAGGTTTGGTTTAACACCACTGCCAACGAAGGTGGTCTAAGCGGTGGTTGAAGCGACAACCGTGGCGGTGGGTCGTATGGTGGAGTGGTGGTGTACGTTGTTTGGTTGTGGTGTTTTATGTTTGCATCTAGTCTACTGTGTGTACACGTTAGGATCGTGTGAAAGAGAGGTGTTGTAGGTATGGGTTTTAGGGGGTATTAGGGAGTTTTTAGATAGGTGTTCAGTGTCAGTTTTGTATGTGTGTACGCTGTATAGTAGAGTGTTGGCCAAGAGTGAGGGTGAGTTGAGAGATAGAAAGAGAGTAGACCTAGAGAGAGAGAGACGTAGTGGAGAGTTGGAGAGAAAGAGAGTCGGAAAGTAGAGAGAAAGTGGGTTTGAGAGAGAGAAAATTAGTAGGGAGAAGAGAGAGTCTGAGAGTAGAGAGAATATCAGTAGGGGGGTCTGACGGTGGAGAGAAAGAGGGATCGAACGGTGAGAGAGAGAGAGGTTTGTTCCTCTTTTTTTAAAAAAAAAAAAAAATGGGTCCCCTTGCCTTGCTTATGTGTGTATGTGTGTGTCTTCCTTGCGAATTGAGAATCCCCTCCCTCTTCACTATGCATGTCAAAATTTAGAAAGAAAATAGATTCCATCGTCATCCAATTTTCTTGTTTTTTTCCTCTTTTCAAGTCAATTTTGACCAAAATAAATAACAGTAATAAGGCCATTTTTTGTGCTTAAATTATAGTATTCTATGCCTATTTTGTAACTTCACCATTAATTTGGTGAAATTGGAACAATAAATCGCCTAAAATGATGCTGAAATTGACTAACTAGAAAGTGTGGAGTGTAAAAATAAAAAAAAAGGATAAAAAGGCATTTTTATGCCTCTAGCGAGTTTCGAACCCAAGACCTCAAACCAAACCCCAATGCCTTATCCATGCGCTTATCTATTAGGTTGTCGGCCTATATCTTGTCCATATGTACAATTAAATTAATTACATATATAGACCAAGTCAGTTTGGGCTAGATTAAAATTTAAGCTTAAGCCTAATGGCTCAACTTTTAAACTTATTTCCCCTAATAAAATGCTATTTTTTAAAATCTTTTTTTTTTTCAATTTTTCAATTTTCTAATTTTTTTTTCAATTTTTATTTTCTAAATTCTTATTATTTTAAGGTTTCTTTCTAGACTTCATATTTTTCGTATTTTTCCAAATTTCTTATTTTTTGTGCATTTTCTTATTTTTGTATTTTTTTGGTATTTTCCTAAAATTCTTATTTTTCTAAATTTTTATTAACTTTTTGGGTTTTCTTTAATTTCTTATTTTTTTGTGTTTTTCCTAATTGAGAACCTATTGAGAAAAGAAAGAAAAATAAAATAATAAAAATAAAAATAAAAGGGGGCAAAAATTAGGTATCTATAGCTGTCTCTCTTTATGGTGAAGTTTGAACAAAACTTTACCACAAAGATAAAGAGACACTATTTTTGCCCCTAAGATGACTCTAAAACAAACTAAATAGCTATCCTAAAATTGATTTATTGGGGATTTGGATGAAGAAATGAAACTTGGTTGTGCCTCTTTAGGCTTACTAACCTAGGTGAGAGTGTCTTTAAGGGATAAGCAATCTTACATAGAAATTAATCTAAAACCTGATCGTGCCTCATTAGACTCACTAACTTAGGTAAAAGTGTCTCTTAGGAACTAGTAACCTTAAACTAAAATTGATCTAAAACCTAGTCGTGCCTTACTAGTCTCATTAACCTAGGCAAGAGCGTCTCTCGAAGACTAAAAACTTTAAATTGGGATTGATCTAAAACCTAGTTGTACCTCTTTAGGCTCACTAACCTAGGTGGGAGTGTCTTTTAAGGACTAGCAATCCTAAAATTTGATTGATATAGAAAACCTGGTAATACTCTTTTGAGCTAACTATCCTAGGCAGAAGCGTCTTTAGGGACTAGCAACCCTAAAATTTGATCAATTTGAAAAACCTGATAATGATCCTTTAAGTTAACTATCTTAGGCAAGAGCGTCTCTTAGGGACTAGCAACCCTAAAATTTGATTAATCTGAAAAACCTGGAAAGAGAGAAAGGGTTTAAAAGAGAGAAAATTAATGGAGGAAGAGAGTCCGAGAGTGGAGAAAGTGTCAGTAGGGGGGAGAGAGAGTCTGACGGTGGAGAGAGAGAGGGATTGAATGGTAAGAGAGAGAGAGAGAGGTCTGTTCCTCTTTTTTTTTTAAAAAAGTAAGTTCTCGTACCTTGCTTGTGTATGTGTCTCTACCTTGCAAATTGAGAATCCCCAACCCCCTCCCCTCCTCTTCATTGTACATGTTGAAATTTGAAAAGAAAATGGATTCCATCCTCTTCCAATTTTCTTGTTTTTTTTCCTCTTTTCAAGTCAATTTTGACCAAAATAAATGACAGTAATGAGGCCATTTTCTTTGCTCAAATTATAGTATTCCATGCCTATTTTGCAACTTCACCATTAATTTGGTGAAATTACAACAATAAATCGCCTAAAATGATGCTGAAATTGACTGACTAGAAAGTGCGGAGTGTAAAAAAAGGAGGATAAAAAGGCATTTTTATGTCTTTAGTGAATTTCGAACGCAAGACCTCAAACCAAACCCCAGTGCCTTATCTATGTACTTATCCGTTAGGTCGTTGGCCTATATCTTGTCCATATGTATAATTAAATTATACATACGGACCAGGTTAGTTTGGGATAGATTCAAATTTAAGTCTATGCTCAACTTTTAAACTTATTTCAAAATTAAAAAATCTACCCTAATAAAATATTATTTTCTAAAATCTTTTATTTTTTTCAATTTTTTGTAATTTTTTCAATTTTCTAAATTTTTTTTTCAATTTTTATTTACTAAACTTCTTTTTTTTTTAAGGTTTCTTTTTAGACTTCCTATTTTTGGTGTTTTTCCAAATTTCTTATTTTTGTATTTTTTAGTATTTTCCTAAAATTCTTATTTTTCTAATTTTTTATATATTTTTAGGTTTTCTTTAATTTCTTATTTTTTATTATGTTCTTCCTAATTGAGGGCCTATTGAAAAAGGAAAGAAAAAAATAAAAATAAAAATGAAGGGGGTAAAAATTAGGTATCTATACCATTAAATTAGATTTAGAGCTGGCCATCTCTAAAGGCTATGACAAAATAGCATGTAAAGTGGACTCCCAGCAAGACGTGGACTGGATCACAAAAAGAGACTTAGATTTAGAACGTTGCCATCCTTTGTTAGCAGTTGGCAAACACATTCTTAATAAACTTGCCAATTTCCTAATTTACAAGGTTAATAAGGAAGACGATGAAGCAACAGACTGCCTTGCAAAGGAAGGGCTCAATCAAGATGGAAAGGTGATTTTTGTAGACTCTATTCTTATGTTTTTATCAATGTTCTGTTCTAATTATAAAGACCATACAAGTATGTTGCTAGAAGGCTAAGACCTATAGGGGAATATATCCCTTAGATCGAGTTGATATTGTCTTTTGTTTGTTTGAACTCATCTTTGCTTAATCAAGTATTTTACCAAAAAAAAAAATGTTTAATATATATACATTAAATGCTTTTTTTCCTTTTCTTTTTTTTGTCCTTGCACTCAATTTCTCTCTCTGACTTTTTGAAACCGTCTTCTACTTTCTTCTCTCCCTCTTTTCTCTCTTTCGCTCTCGTTTTCTTATTCCTTTTTTCTCATAATTTCTAATAAGGCCACTTTCTTCACAATTTGATGATTTTTCCCATTACCTCATGATTTTTGAAAAGAAATCACTATAAATTATATAGATATATTAGAAGTGAAATTTGTATTGGGAAAAAAAATGTTTTACTATAAGTTTGAAATAAATGTATGTTTTTTCTATTAGATGCAAAAACAAAAAAAAAAACAAAAATTAATTTTTACACATACAACGCAGGTGTAATATTAGGTTTGAAATGGAAATAAATAAGATATGGATGAAATGAAGGTGTCTCACAAATATAGATCAAACACATGATAGATACAAATAAAATATAAATTAAGAAAAAGATCACCAAAAAGGGCAATTCGATGAAGTTTATTCTACTATATTGAATGATAAAAAAATTGACATGTATCCTTTTTTTTCCCCAAATTTTGACATTGTAATAATTTATAAAACATTGTGTATGCTTGTTGCTAGTGTAACATTCCACATGAAATAGCATTGTAAAATGATAACTTATTATTAATAGATATTAATATAAACTAAACTAAACCCTATTAAGTTTGAAAATAAAAATGTCACATCATAAAACTTAAGGATATAGGTAATCCATCATATATTCATATTATAACACAAGTATGCTAAAGCTCATAATAATTAAAATTCGACAAAGGCATAAACATTCCACAATTATTCCAATGCCTCATATGCCATTTTCCAATTTAAATATATTAAAACCCTTGAGCTATTAATCAATTTAGAAATGAAAACAATGCAATTAAACATAAATTATAACATATTTTATAATCTTTTATGGCATTTTAATGTGGAAGCAAATCCCAAGCTCTAAGATCGACACAAAATTTTAATCTTCTTCTACCTAAAGGGAATAAATTCCTATTAAGGTGATCTAATTGAATAGATAGTTACATACACATATGCACACAAATATGCAAATCATAATTAGCTTAGAAAAAAAGTTGTTTCTTATTCAAGCAATGTCAGTTAGCTATTAGCATATCAATTCGCTTATAAAACATCCATAGTGGCTTCCCATAGCTCTAGTTAATGGTGGTTCAGTTTGGTTCGGTTCAATTTAATTTTCCCTCTTTATGAAACTGAACCTCACATAATAGTTCAGTTTTTTTACAACTCAAACTTGACCATATGATTTAGTTTATAATTTTTTTCAAACCTAAAAAACGGTTTAATCCAATTTGGTTCACGGTTCAAACCATTATATCAAGAGTAAAGATGATGAAGCTTACTATGATTGCTTACGCTATTGATAGTTTATACTGAAGATGATAAAAGAAAAGTCCCACATTGGTTAAAAGATAGGAAAGAGAAGGCTTTATAATGTGATGGGTTGTAAAGTTAAATTGGCTTAGGTCACTTTGACATAAGAAACTCACACAAAAAGGGCTTATTTTCTAATGTACACTGACACTCTCTTATGGCACTTGGATCAAACCCATCACGACTCTAGCAAGTGGTATAATGTTAAAAAAGTTTCAACCTAACAAGCTACCTAAATACTATCCAATGTTCTAAATGAAAAGGATAATTCTTTTTTACAATGGGCTTGTGTGGATGAAGTTCGAAAAGAGAAGCGGCCACCAAGTAGAGGACATCATTGTCAAAGGGGGTAGTTGTGTCGTGAGCCGTATTATAATAAGACTCTGCTTAAATCTTTACAACATGAAGCAAACTTAAGTAGATAGATCTTATTGTTGAGCCACTCAATAAGGGATAACCTTAGAGGATGCAGGAATAGGTGAAGGTATGAGAAAAGCCTATAGAAGCCCGAAGTCTTAGCGAAGGTGATCTTAGTCTGGAGTTAGGCAATTAGTGGAGTAAGGTCAATGATCTTTTGGTGAAGGATTGATAAGAGTCAAAATACTAGGCTTTTAACCCTCGGTTGAGCCCGAGGACTAGAAGGACTAACGAGACGAATTCTCTTACTCTAGCTGACTCCTACTTAAGCCAAGTTACTCTTTGCTACCGATCAACTCCTTATGCCGTGCTGAGTGACTACTCATCTTTAAAAAATTATGTGCGACAAGAAGAATGCCCTGATAATAGCCAAACTCCACATTCGTACTCGATCTTGTCCAAATTGAAGAACATTAGGCTAAACTTAAGAGGGGGGGTGAATTGAGTTTTAATGACAAATTGCAATTTGTTTTCGATATAAACGACTAAATGCAATAGTAAGAGTAATCAAAGCAACAATAGAACAATAATAAATGTGGAAATTTAAAGAGATAGGGATAAAGAAGATCAAGTTCGGATTTAACGTAGAGTTTAAACTGCCCCTTAGTCTCTACGGACACATAATGTCTCCAACCGAAGACTTCACTTCACTTTATTGATTTCATAACCCAATTGCTCCAAGAGCTACACAAGCTTACATAATCTCTTTTATATACAACTAACTCAATTGTATCACTTCATTCACTCAAGATTACAAATGTGAGGATTTTTAAGCACCACAACTATGTCTATTTTTGTTTGATAGCAAATAAGTGTATAAGAGACTAAAGAGAAGTAGAATAAACTCAAGAATGTCTTTAAATTGCTGTAAAATATCAGATCTTCAAAGCCTTTAGTCGAATTATTGAGCTTTTATAACAACTCATTAAATTCTTCTCGTTACCACGCATTAAATGCTCTAACGGCTACTTGAAACTGACTTACCGGCATGCTAGTACTTTGAATTACAGGCAAGTTAGTAAAAAATATTCTACCGGTAAGTGAACCGACAAATAGACTCCTCCAGGCCAATGAGCTTTTCTTTGTGTTTTTTAGAGCTTTATACCGTCAGTCTGGTTTTACCTTGAGCCGTCAATCCGGTAGGCGAAATCTTACTTGAAAATTCTTTTCATACACACCAAACAAATACTCTTTACATTCTAACTTCAAGATCATTTGATCACCACTCAAAAAAATTAAACTTCTTATAGAGATAATTAATATATTTAATTATTAAGTAAGCTAATTAATCTTATTCAATTATCTCAATATAATCAAATAATACTTAGTTTAATTATCCACTTGTTTTGTTCTCTTCAAAAACAATATGTTTAGATATACACTTTTTATTTTGTTCTCATCAAAATCAAATAATAAACTCTAAGTTCAACAATCTCCCCCTTTTTGATGAGGACGAAACTCTTTTAAGAGCTCCCCCTCAATTTATCATGGGCATTCAAGATGATCAATGATTGAATAAGATTGAGCAAAAAGATGAGAATTGATCTTTTTCATGATAAGTCGATATAATAAATTTGCTAAAGCTATAATGTATTTGTTTAGGAGTTAACAAGGAATGACCATTACCCAATTTACTTATAATTAACCAATCAATAAAGATATCCAATTTAGGCAATTGTAAATTTTAGAATATTGACTTAAATTAACCAATGAATGACTTGAATTATTCTCCCCCTTTGGCCTCATCAAAAGGAGGAGGATCTAGGTGGTGAAGAGGGAAGAAAATTTAAGTAAAAAATTTAGCAAAGTTCTGACTTATACCAGAGAATGTGCTCCCTGCAAGAAGAAAATAAAAAACATACAAGGCTTGAAAAGAGCACAAAAACAGCCAGTAATGGACAACCACATATAGCAAAGCAAGTTCATTTAGAACAAGAGTTCACAAGAGATTTAACAAATAGATTACAAAGGCTACAAATATCCAGTAGTAAAAGTAAGTCCAATAAGGACCGAAGTTCTCAATACACAAAAAGATAAAGTAACCAAAGGCTGAGTCCTTAAACAAAACAACAAATAGATAAATAAATAAACATAGATAGAAAGTTGAAATACATAACTAGGCGGTAGGAGGATCGTCATCCTGAGCTAGAGGAGGAAAAGGGTAGGAAAGGCAGTGGTAGTTCAGCTAGAAATGATTATAGAGCCCTTGAAACCCGCTATGTAAATGATTATGAATGTCCTCCCGAAGCTAATTGTATCGCATTTTAGAGTACTAATAGAAAGGAGGCTAAAAGGTTAGAGGAGCAACTGGATCAAAAAACAGAAACCTAAAATTAGGTGGAGGCTGATGAGAAGATCCCACAGGTGGAGGAGTACCAGCATAGCTAGGAGTAGTAGTAGAGGGAGTATGAGCATTGGGACTGCTTGGCTCATCAGAATAAGTAATAGGCTCCTGTGGGCCACGTGTAAAGGCAAGATCAAAAGGAGGAAGGTCTTTTCGCCTAACCCAATTGTTTCTTGATTTCTTCCAAATCCCTCTACAAATATCAATTAATTCTAGGTGCTTGACTTGAGCTACCCGTGGGGAGGAAGGAAACTAAACACCCTTTCTTAGAAGCAATTATGTAACCAATCGCCCAAAGCGAAGAAAAGCTTGAGATGGGTTATTGGTTACATGTTTAAAGCATTAGACCACAATACTAAAAAAATTAATCTGCTTATTCATTATCAAATAATACAAAATCCATAAGTCCTGAAGGGTGACGTTGGATTGCTGGCCTCGATGAGGACAGTAGCTGTGAATGACAATATGGTGGAGGATTTTTGTCCAAAGGTCGAAGCAGATGGCAGCCAAATTTTTTTGTTTTTCCCCAATCTACTCCAATGCCTTTAAACCTAAAGACTCTCATAGAATTTAGCCCCATAGTAATTTACATTTACTTCTGTCCTACCAACAGCAACATCAAAAAACCACAAATATCCTCAAGCGTAATAGTAATTAAAGAACAATAAACATAAGTATAGAGGACACTACGATGCAACTCATCACTTAGATTCATTTTTAGTTTTGGTCTACCCTGATCATCTAGAGAATCTGACTTATTACAATAAAAATACTTAATAAAATCATCATGTACCTCATGAGGAAGCCTAAGGATATCGAGGACATGATTGGTGATGACTCCGGGAAAGGCCGCAATGTAAAACTCCTCGAGCACCTCTAGTGGATAAGAGATGCCAATATCGACCTCTAGATTGACAAATTTCTCAAAGCGTTGAGAGTGTTTTCAAGAGAGACGGAGGTGGTTATTATAGGCCGGAGGTGCTAAACCATGAGCAACACACGGTACCATGGGTGTTATAAAGGTAAATGGAGATAGGTGATTGTGGTGAAAAGGATGAAGAAGAAAGGGGAAAGTGAATATGATAATAAAGTGAGTATAAGGGAAGCCGGCGTGACGGTAGAAGTGTGTGGATGATATGTGGTAGTGTAATGGTTGGTAGGTATGGGTAGAGAGAGAAAGTGAAGAGAGGAAGAAGAAGAAGGAGTAGTTTAATGAAAGATGAAGAGAAAGAGAAAGAGGAGACAGTGGAGAGTTGATTGATGGAAGAAATTTTGGATTTTGATGGAGGAAAAGAGATGGATTGAAGAGAGAGAAAGGGGTTAGGGTTTAAGGAAGGGAAAAAGGGGTTTTTTATGGAAGAATGACGAGGGAGAGAGATGGTGTGGCGCGACTTTAAGTTATGCCTGAAAACTGATTAACTGACATGTTGGTATTTAGGTGAGTCAACATGCTGGCTAAGAGAATAGAAGCAAAATGAATTGCTTCAGAAGTGGAGTATATCAGCATGCTGGTGGTGAGATGGATCAGCTTGTCGGTTACAAGAATAGAACCGAAAATGAGTAAAAAACTAGAGTAGTATACCAGCAAGCCAATGAATTGTATGACCGGCATGCCAATTGTTTGCGATTTTGCAAAAAAACAATAAGGTCTTTTGATTAAGCAAAGTTGCCAAATCAAATTGATTTGTAGAGATTCAATGAACATCTTAACACTTCAAACAAGTTTATTTAAGTCTATTAAGGCTTGAAAAACTTAATTTTTAACTAGATAGCTAAGATTTATCTGAATCAAATCCATAGAGCAAAGTAATTCGTGAAAAAGTGAAAATGTCCACGTATGAGCAAATTAGGTGCATAAGCATTGAGTTTTTACACACTAACAATTCAAGCAAATTTCAAATACATGTTTGAGCATGTTAGGCACAAAATATAGCTTTAAGGCTCTATAAATTGTAAAATGATTACTTGAGTTCCTTAATTATGCAAGTGGCTAGAGAGCAAGTGGAGATCCTTTCTCAATGTTCAAGAGAAATTCATGCTTCAAACATGTTAGAAGACATTGAGAGACATAAAAGATACATAATCAAGCTAAGCAATCTCCGTATAAGCAAGAAATGCTCCATTTTGCACTTAGAACCTAAAAAGGGTTTAGAGAGGTCAAATATGCACAAAATTTAAATTAAGCTAATTTGACTACTTAAACATGATTTATGGATGAAAATAGACATGTAAGCCCCGGTTTTGGGTATGGAAACCAATACATGATAATTTTATGCATATATAAACTTGGATAAGCATGAATGACTTCAAGTGTGCTCAAAACATGTTAAATGTGATATTTAATGCATAAAAGCCATATGATCATGTTTCTTATACCTTATAGTGTGATATTTTCCGATCAATTTACTTAGCAAGTTAATTTTATTCAAAAAGGCCATGTTGTTTCTTATGTGTCTAGCACTCATCTTACAAGATCATTCCTAACTCTCTTCTTAGAGTGTAAAATCTTTCTTCACTCAAGGGTTTTGTGAAGATATCGGCTATTTGATTGCTAGTGCCAACAAATTCTAAGCAAATATCATTGTTTTACACATGATCACGATAAAGTGATGTCTAATTTCTATATACTTAGTGCTAAAATGTTGAATTGGATTTTTAGTCAAATTAATAGTACTTGTATTATCCATCTTATTGGAACATTGGTAAATTTTAAACCATAGTCAAGAAAAGTTTGCTTCATCCATAATACTTAAGTACAACAACTACCGGCTGTTCTGTATTTAACTTTAGCTGTAGAGAGTACTACTGAGTTTTGTTTCTTTGAGTGCCATGATACTAATGAATTACCAAGAAAATAGCATGTCCCGCTTGTGCTTTTCCGATCGACTTTACAACCGGCAAAGTCGGCATTAGAATATCCAACAAGATCAAGTGAGGTATACTTGGGATACCACAAGCCGATTTCAATAATGTCTATAAGATACTTGAAAATGCATTTAACCTCATTCAAGTGTGATTCTTTAGGGTAAGATTGAAATCATGCACATAAATACACAACAAACATGATATTCGCCCTAGATGCAATTAAATATAGAAGACTTCCTATCATACCCCTATAAATCTTTTCACAAATGCTCCTTTCATTCTCATCTTTATCAAGTTCTAGGGTGGTGCTCATTGGAGTTGGCTTAGTTTTTCAATTTTCCATTATAAACCTTTTTAAGCGTTCTTTGGTATATTTGCCTTGGTTAATGAAGGTTCTATCTTTGGTTTACTTAACTTGAAGGCCTAAGAAATAGTTAAGTTCTCCCATCATACTCATTTCAAATTCATTTTTCATACATTGGACAAACTTATTAACTAAATCTATGTGAGTAACACCAAACTCAATGTCATCAATGTATATTTGAACAATTAGTATATGATCATTGTGTTATTTAATAAATAGAGTTGTGTCAAGTTTCCTTCTAGTGAATTTATTATTTATCAAGAAGTTACTCAATCTTTCATACCAATCTCTATGAGCTTGCTTTAGTCCATATAAGGCTTTATTGAGCTTATATACATGGTTTGAGAATTCATTATCCTCAAAACCCGGTGGTTGCTCTACATATACCTCTTCTTTGATGAAACCATTTAAAAAGGTACTTTTAACATTCATTTGATATAGTTTAAAGTCTTTATATGTGGCAAATGCTAAAAGCATTCTAATGGCCTCTAATCTGGCAACTGGAGCAAAGGTCTCATCAAAATCAATTCCTTCTTCTTAGTTGTATCCTTTTGTAATTAGACGTACCTTGTTTCTTGTAACTTGTTTTGAAATACCCATTTGGTGCCAATTACTAGTCTATCTTTTGGTTTAGATACTAAGTTCCATATCTTATTTTTAGTAAATTGATTTAGCTCTTCCTACATAGCTTAAATCTAAAAGTCATCTTTTAAAGCTTCATCTATATTTTTTTGTTCAAGTTGAGATGAAACACTACATTACTTAGATTTTTAAGTAAGGCTCTAGTTTGCACCTTATTGGATGGTTCTCCTATTATTTGATCCTTAAGATGATTTTTCACAAACTTCCATTCTCTAGGTAAATTTAAGTTAGAGTTGTTAACGATTTCATCTTGCCTAGAGAATTCCTTTTCAATTGAGTTGGATTGATTCTTGTTAAAACCAAGATTGTTCAAATGAGCACAAATGTTTTCTATTTCATCATTAGACTCTTTATAGATATAAGTATCAACAAATGCAACATGAATTGACTCCTCTACAACAAGTGTTCTCTTGTTATATATTCTATAAGCTTTACTAGTAAGAGAATAACCAAGAAAAACACCCTCATCCAACTTTGAATCAAATTTTCCTAATTGTTCCTTTCCGTTTTTCTATAACAAGTGTTTTCTTGTTATATATTCTATAAGCTTTACTAATAAGAGAATAACCAAGAAAAACACCTTCATCCGACTTTGAATCAAATTTTCCTAATTGTTCCTTTTCATTATTGAGAATGTAACATTTGATTCCAAAAGGATGAAAATATGATATATTGGGTCTTTTGTCTTTTTAAAGCTCATAGGAGGTTTTCTTAAGAATTGGTCTAATGAAAATGTGATTTGATACGTAACAAGCCGTGTTGACGGCTTTAGCCAAAAGATATTTAGGTAGGTTATTGTCACCAAGAATGGTCCTAGCCATTTCTATAAGGGTCCTATTTTTTCTTTCGACAACCCATTTTGTTATGGAGTTCTAGGTACCGAATAGATATGTTCTATTCCATTTTTATTACAAAAATCTTCCATATCAAGATTTTCAAATTCTCTCCCATAATCACTTCTTATAGAGACAATACAAAACCTTTTTCATTTTGGACCTTCTTGCTATAGTTCAAGAACATATGATAAGTTTCATCCTTATTAGCAAGGAAGAAGGTCCAAGTGTATCTAGTAAAATCATCAACTATAACCAAGGTGTATCTTTTCCCTCCCAAACTTAAGGTTCGGGTTGGACCAAATAAATCCATGTGTAGTAGTTGGAGTGGCATAGAAGTTGAGATGGCATCTTTTGATTTGAAAGATGACTTGATTTGTTTGCCATATTGACATGTTCTATCTTTATCAAAACTAATCTTAGGTAATCCTTTAACAAGATTCCTTTTGGCTAATTTTGATAAGATATCCATACTAGCATGTCATAACTTTCTATGCCACAACCAATTATTATTGTTTTGAGTAAATAGACAAGTCTCAAGAGAGCATGAAAACATATTAAAGTCAATTTGTAGATGTTTCCTTGTCTATACCCCTCAAAACGAATTTGGTTACTGTTAATTTTCAATAGAACACTTTGATGCATGAAAGATTACTTTATATCCTATGTCACATAATTGACTAATGCTAAGTTATGATTTAAATTATCAACGAGTAACACATGCTTAATAGGAAGATCATTATTAATACAAATGTTACATTCACCAATAACATGAGCTTTTCAATTATCTCCGAAGGTTACGCTTCCCACATCCTTCAAGTCTATAGATGTAAACTTGGATGCGTCTCCCGTCATATGTCTTGAGCAACTGCTATCCAAAATCCATTTGTTGTTGTGCCTTGTAGGATCCTACAAAACAAGAGGTTATCTCTTTGGTACCTACTTTAGTTTGGATCCTTTGGAGTTAGTTATTGTAATGTAACCTTATCATTTAGGGACCCAAACCATTTTATTTTTGTTGCATAAAGAGGGATTACGACGTAATGTACATGTGTAAGCAATATAACCATGTCTTCCACAATAGTTACGAGTTTTGTTTGATGCCTTAACAAAATAGCTTTTTTATGTTCTATACACATTCTCCTTAATATAACCTATTCCGGTTTTGTCTAAGCCTAGCCATTGTGTTCCAAGGATTTTATCCAAATTCTTTTCTTTATCTACGAATTTTGCCATTATTTTTCTTGAGTCATCTAAGCTAGTTCTTAGAATTGAATTTTCATTTTCAATTTCAAGTCGACTTAGTTTCTCTATCATACCTTCATCATTTTTTACTTCAAGTTTTAGTTCTTTTATTTCCTTTTCAAAATTCTTGTTGACCTCTTTTAATTTGCTATTTTCATTTATCAATTCATCATTTCTAATACTTATCTCTATATTTTCTTTTGTTAATCTCTCGTTTTCAATTTTCAAATATTCATTGTCTTCTTCTAATTCTTATTTTGCATCAACTACATTATTGTATTCACTTTTGATAATATCAAACTCATCACCTACTTCACTCACCATTTACTTCAACACTTTATTCTTCTTTTGCACTTTTAGGAATTCTTTCAATAAGTCATCATACATTCACTTAAGTTCATCAAAGGAGAAGTCATGTGAAGGAGAGCATACCTCATCATCATTGAGAGCCATGAAGCAAGTTTCATTATCAGAGTCGCTAGAGTCCCTATTACTCTTAAGTTGCTATCATAGCTTTCCTTTTTGACTCTTTATCAACCTTCTTAAGCAATGGACAATATTGTCGAATAAGTCTCGGCTTTTGACAATTGTAGCATTTGATAACTTCTCTCTTTTCCTTCTTGAACTTAGAAGATGATCCATATCCATCCTTATCTTTCTTAATCCTTTTATTGAATTTCATGAACTTTCTAAACTTTTTTGCCAACATTGCGACCTCATCATTGTCTTCACTTTCTTCATCACTTGAGTTCTCCTCCATGACTTTTAGGGCAATTGTTTTCTTTCTAGAATCTTCTCCTTATCTCTTTACCATCTCATGTGTCTTAAGTGTTCCAAGGAATCGTTCTTTTGTCATTTCATTAAGATCATGAGCTTCCTCGATTGCAGTTCTCTTAGCTTCTCAATCTCTTGGTAAAGACTTAAGGATTTTGGAATTTATTTTAAGGTTAGTAAATGTCTTTCTAAGAACACTTAAAGGATTGATGACATTGATGAATCTATTATACATCTCATCAATTATTTCGTTTGGATCCATTTTAAAGTTTTCAAATTGTCTACATAATAAGCTTATTTTTGTATCCCTTACTCTACTAGTTCCTTTATCTGTGCTTTGTGATTCATCCCATATTCCTTTGGCACTTTTACATGTACATATTCTATTGAAATCATTTTCATTTATGGCATAATGCAAAATATTCATGGAAACTTCATTTAGATTAAGTAATTTCCAATCATCATCCAAGTAATCTTTTTCTTCTTTTCCTTTTATTTTAAATGGTCCTTGGTTAACTACATACCATAGTAGTCTATTTTATGCTTTCAAGAATATGGACATCCTATACTTCCAATATGGATAATTGCTACAGGTTAAGAGAAGAGGCTTATTGATTGCTTGTCCTTCTAGGAAGCCTAATAATGCATTAGATGCCATGATATTTACTCTAATATGTAATTAAGCAAGTGATTAGAGACTAACTCTGATACCAATTGAAGAACACTAGATTAAACTGAAGAGGAGGGGGGGTGAATTGAGTTTTAAGGACAAATTGCAATTCTTTTTCAATATAAATGACTAAATGCAATAATAAAAGTAATCAAAGCAACAATAGAACAATAATAAATGTGGAAATTTAAAGAGATAAGGATAAAGAAGATTAAGCCCAGATTTAACATAGAGTTCGGATCGCCCCTTAGTCTCCATGGATATATAATGCCTCCAACCAAAGACTTCACTTCACTTTATTGATTTCATAACCCAATTGCTCCAAGAGCTACACAAGCTTACACAATCTCTTTTACACATAACTAACTCAATTGTATCACTTCCTTTACTCAAGATTACAAATGTGAGGACTTTCAAGCATCATAACTATGTCTATTTTTGTTTGATAGCAAATAAGTGTACAAGAGACCAAAGAGAAGTAGAATAAACTCAAGAATGTAAGAGAATGTCTTTAAATTGCAATAGAATATCGGATCTTCAAAGCCTTTGGTCGGGTTGTTGAGCTTTTATAATAACTCATTAAATTATTCCCGTTACCGCATATTAAATGCTCCAACGACTACTTAAAACTGACTTACCGACATGTTGGTACTTTAAACTACTGGCAAGCTGGTAAAAAATACTCTACTAGCAAGTTAGCTCCTTTAGGCTAGTGAGCTTTTCTTTGTGTTTTTTAGGGCTTTATATTGTCAACCTGGTTCTACCTTGAGCTATCTAGCCGGTAGGCTAAATATCACCTAAAAGTTCTTTTCATACACAACAAACAAATACTTTTTACATTCTAACTTCAAGATGATTTGATCACCACTCAAAAGATTAAATTTCTTGTAAAGATCATTGATATATTTAATCATTAAGCAAGCTAGTTTATCTTATTCAATTATCTCAATATAATCAAATAATACTTAGTTTAATCATCCACTTGTTTTGTTCTCTTCAAAAACAACATGTTTATATATACACTTTTTGTTTTGTTCTCATCAAAATCAAATAATAAGCCCTAAGTTCAATACAAACCGAGCACTTACTTGGCATTATTATTGCCAAGAGGCCAAAAGACCTATCTTGCACGAATCTTCAACCACTCCTGTTTAGATGAGTCTATGCTTGCTTGGCATCCCTACTCAACCACCCAACTAAGTTGTACTATTTTGTCTACATCTTCCAATGCCTTTACTAATGCATAGCTGCCACGTGTCCAAGACTACATGAAGAATCTACTATACTAATCATTATTTTCCTTAAATATTCGTTTTTACACTTTATATTCTTTGTATATTACTTCTTTAAGACAATACCTTTTTTGTCTTTTACATTTTTAGGTAAGTTTCCCTAAATTCTTAAGTATAAATACTCATTATACATGTAGCTGCAGATGAATGAGATTATCATGAAAACACTAAATATTTTCCTTTTGTAGACATTGTTTGTTTGCTCTCATTTCACTCTCATTTCACTCTCATCTTAACTCTTAAGTAAGGTTAGGTAGCGAGTAACCTCACTAAACTAACTCATGCGTCATATTGAGCTGTGTAGTAAGTTCTTAGAAGTTTCACTAGTGCATCATATCTTTTAGAGCTATTCATAGGTTTTACTTACTTTTCATTCATTTCTGTTCTTTCATACGTTTTCCCATCGCATTTTTCAAGCTTTCAGCAAGCTTAGACCCATCATATAACCGGACTTATCTGTTCTTGGCTACAGTCTACATTAAGGATAATGGCAAAACATTGGCCTTATGAAGAAGGTATCATGGATTTAAGTGGGGAAGAATGTCATAATCTGTAAGTTTAAAGGTAAGTGAAGGCGTTTAACTCAAGTGTATAATGAAGTAAGTGGTGTCAGCAAGCAGTTTATTCATGAGATGAGGTATTCTTTGAAGGCGGATTTGGCTTCTTATAAGTAAACTGGTCGGGAGCTAATACTATTCTCCTGATGATGGCTATAGTAAGTTGAAACCAGTTAAGATAGTTGAGCCACCCAAACATATAAAAGATTGTGAGAATGCCAGAAGGCACTTCTAAAGATGGAAGGGCTTGGAACAATCCTGAGAAATTAAGAAGGGAAATGTTTGCTTGCCATCCATAATGAGAGGAAATATGTGATGGTACACTCTCTAGGAAGGTTGAACCTTCCATCTAGCGACAAGTGGTATTATAGTCCTAAAAGGCTAAATAGCCCAATGATAAAAGATTTAAGGTCCAAGTAAATATAAGTAAAAAAGAAAAGAAGCTCCCCACCACCTAAAAAAAAAAAAAAAAGGAAGCTCATGTTGTAATAATGAAATAAGTAAAAAATACTACATAAAGAAAAAAGATATTAAAGACCTAATGATATGAGCATGACCGTAGATGAGCATACGACATCCGGTATCTCATGAATTAAAGGGGGATGGGTCTGAACCTCGAAACAGTGTGAAGAATAAATGAAAGTAGAAGTTTAAGCAAGGGTCCTCATGCACCAATAGTGAATATGACACACCAACACCTTACACAAGCTTAGGTCATACTTAATATGATGCACAAGTGTAGCTGGAGGTCACTCACTACTAGTTCATGATCAATAGGCTAAATAAGAGTAGTCAAGAGTAAGTAAGGATACTTAGCTCACGTAAGACGGAATGTATCTGAATATCAATGGTATTGATTGTTGTGGCTATCACCATTTACAAGTATTTATAGGACTCAATTAGAGTACGTCATAGGTTAGTGTAAGTTACAAAAAGAATCCTATTAGAAAAGGAAAAAGGAACAATTTACAAGGGAAAAGTTGTAACCGGATAAAAAGAATATTCGGTTACAAAAGAATAGTACGAATGTCAAATAGATAAGGCGCATGTCAACTATCCATTTTGTGGTCCCAATAATGTTGCTTACCAAGCAAAGTGAGTTTAAAACATATTAAGTCAGGCTTAGTAGCTTGAATGTTCCAAATTGAGAAGGGTTGATTTGAGAGGTAGTCCATTGTTAGGTCGGCCTCAATTATTTGGCTCGAGATCAGAGTTAGCCCGACCTCGATAATGTAGTAGGTTGATAGTATGCAAGCTTGTTGCTTAGCCTTCAACTAATGTATTGTAGAGGGGTCGGCTTGGCAGCAAGTCGATCACCTTAGTAATCTCTTGGATGAGGTGGAGAACAAGGTAACTCGGCAAGTCAAATTTGAGAATGCATCACTCTTCAGAGTATAACTCCTCTCGAACAGCTTAGCGAACCATATAAGCAAGTCCTTGGGCTCAAGAGTACGTAATTAGGCCATGATCCCTATCAAATGAGGCCTCAGCATAAGCTTAGGCATATGAAGACAAGTCACAACTAAGGCTAAGCTAGTTGGACTTGAGGGGGAGTGTTGAAGATGATAAAAGAGAAGTCCCACATTGATTAAAAGATGGGGTTTATAATGTAATGGGTTATAAAATTAAATTGGCTTAGGCAATTTAATATAAGCATAATGATACTCTCCTATGGCACTTAGATCGGGCCCGTCATAACTATAATAGTCTAATACTAGTATGGGGGATTAGATGATGGTTGTAATATGAAAGATATGGAGTTTTACAAACAACAAGCCAAATCTTTATTTAAGAATTTATCGAAAGGGGCAACATGAACCTTCAAGAATGTCAATTGAAAGCAGCCCTTAAATATCCTCTTCTACTATAATTATTGTTATTAATTTAACCTATATTTCCTAATGAATTCTACATTTGTTGTGTTAAGGATGGAAATATTTGATCTAAAATTGAATAGGTGCATCTTAGGAATTTCATTGAGAAATATATGCAACAATAATTGATGACAATCTAGACATATTTGTGTAATTTTATAGAACTCTATTGGAAATTATCTCATTTTAGTCCATTTTTCTACTTGTTTCTCAAGCATCAATAAAATTATGTTTTTGAACTCTTTTTATTTTTTAACCGTTTGCTTTTCCTTTGTAATCCGTCTTACGCCAATTAATGGTAGAAGTTGCATTTTGACCCTGCATATATTTTCTTTATAAGAAAAATTAGTGTACAATGTAGGTTTTTTCATGGTTGTTTTCTCTATGAATGTATCATATATAACCTAGAAGAAGTAAACATATCTAACTCTTTATTTCTCCAAACTAAACCATGAATAAGTTCTATTAGACTAAATCAAACTGTAAACTAAATCAATTATAAAAAAGCAGCTTTCCAATTAAGCTTTATTCGCAGTTTTTTTGCCTTGCCTTAACTCCAGTGTGACCCACCTATCATTTCTTCCTAATATACTAATGTAGTATACAACTTCACCTAGGTTAGTAACCTACTAATATGAAAGGCAATGCCTAACTAGCCAATTATCTTCGATATGAGGCTACTTGACAACTAATTATAGGTCTCTTTGATCTATAGTTGCTTAACAACCAGTTATAAGTCTCTTTGATATGAAGTTGCTTGATAACCAGTTATATCATAGCAATCAGGACGAGTTAAAGAAGAACGAATGGACTCTAGCCCAACAAATAGACAATCAGGATTTAAATCGCTGTAAATCTATTGGGTAGATTTCCCTATATCAACTGCCTCCCACAACTAACAACTAATATTAGAGTTCTACTTTTCATAAAGTTGATTAATTTCTAATCTCAATAGGCACATACAACAACTAAGTAACTATTTACCTATATGTCAAATAGCTAAAGTTACTAAATTACTTATATATCACCATGCCTTAATGTAGTCTACTACATAAATATCATGATCCTTACTTAATGATATTTAGGTTCCAGCCTAAGTTTGTGCTCATTGTTTAGTGCTTATGGTTAAAACATAAAGGATTAGCTAAATACTCAGATATAATTTCATGTTGTTAGATAATTTTGGTTATTACCTTTTATGGAATTCACTAACTCTTATAATTTCACCAATTATTATAACCATATCTATTAATAACAACCTTATCTACTACTAGCTAAATTTATATTAATTATCAAGAACTAACATTTAGTAATAACTAACTTTTTACTATCTATTACTAGTTATTTTTTGTTTCAATTAGCATTAGATTTAGGGTTATTATGTTTTTAAAGTTTCTAACGTTGTCCTTACTTTTGTTTAGTCTTTTTATAGCTATGCTTTTAGGGTTTTCACAGCTTGCTTTATATTCCTATTTTATAGATATAGATATTTAGTTTGACTATTGATTACAAAAACCTTAAAGAACTTTTCTCTAAAACCCTATCTCATCATTTCCTTACAAATTGTAGCAATAATAAACTTCTTTAAGTAAATTAATTGTGTTTAATATTAATTAACTAACTCAAAAATCCATTTAGTCATAATTATGCATCATATTGATTATAATTAAACATAGATTGAATTAGTTATTAACGTAAATATCCTATAATTAATTCGTTTGTATTCAATTTAAATTTCCTTGTTCCTTTTATTTGAAAACCTTAAAAATATCAAAACCAAACAAAAAGCACAAAAATACCCTACTTTAGTTTTTGTTAAAAATTTGTTAGTTTCTCACACAAGTCAAATATAGGTTACCATCCATACTAATATGCCGCGACTAAGAACCAACAAGGGTATTGAGCTGGAATTCGATTTCTCTCTTTTCTTCACTCAAATTATATTAAGCTTGGCTTGCTTAACATAAATCTATCAACTGAACTAAGAAATGTTTTATTAAAAATAACTTTGAAAAAGGAGTCACTACCCAATCAAAATCGAGAAAAAAATGTGAAAGTAGCACCATAAGTGAATAAACTCTAATTTTAGCTATCGGCCTATGAGTTTTTCTAAAAAACTTTTAGAAAAATAGAAATCAGAAAATCTTGAATTCGAAAGCTAACTTATTAAACGTGATGGTTTTTATAAAAGAAATCTACGAAATTGCTTAATGGATCTTAAAGAGATTTTTCAAATAAATTAGGCTTAAAAAATTTATTATTTTTCAAATAAAAAAATTTTATTATTTAAGTTCATTAAATTTTATTAATTTTGGAAAAATAAGTCTTTTGGTCTGCTTTTGAAAAATTCTAGAAAAATTCCTAACTTTTGGAAAAGGCCAATTTATTTATTATATTTTTTTAGAAAAAAATTTTATTCATGAAAGAAAAAAATGAGAAAAGGAAGCCTATCTTATTTTGAAAACATAATTAAAGCCCATTAACATAATCAACCACGTCACAAAAATTTCATTTAAATCTATAATAATATACCTAAATCATTATACTAAACCTAACAAGAACATAATAATAAAATCTATTAACATAATACTAACAAATTAATTAAAGCACCTAAAAAATTAACACAACATGAGTATTATTAAAAATCTACTAAACAACATGCTAATTTATTAATCACAACATCAACATTACAAACATATTAGATTCATAGACACACGTCAAAACTAGATCAAAATGTGCTCAATATTAATTTTTTTTATTTTTATAATTTTTTAATGAACAAGTTTTTGAATATTAAAACAAGGTTGAAGACTTACCTACATAGCAAAAAAAAAAAAAAAAAAAAGTACCTGGTTTAAGTGGTTTCCAACTAGTTCTAGAGGCATGGTCAGTGGCATTGGACTCATGAGACGTCGAACTTTGAGAGCCCTAAATTAATTTCTTAAAAACTAGAGCTTACTCCCTTCGATTTTTTCAAAAAAAAATCAACTTAGGGTACAACAACTCCGAAACAGTTTTTTCAATCTTTCTCTTGAAAACTAAACAAATCTCCACAAAATTGGATGAAATCAAAGCTTAAACTTTGTTTACAAACATGAAGAGGATGTTCACAAGAATTGTCTCGGGTTGTTTTTCTCTATAGTGAGAGAAATTGAAGAGAAAGAGTAGGTTTACACTAATAATCACCTAAAGTGAAAAACTAACATAATTAGGATTTGTGATTGATTTGTAATGGATGTAATGCCTTGAATACATAGAGGGGGTGTTTATTTATAGCCTAATGCCATGATTTCTCCCCAAGAAACTTCCGTTTAGGAGAAAGATTCCAATTTTATTTATTAATGGTACATGAGTTTGTTTTTTGAATTTCTTTCTTTTTTTGTTCAAATTAATCACTATTTCACTAAAAATTTGGGTAAATTAATATTCCTTTTTCTCATGGAGGATATGATTTCCAATTTTGTATGGATTTCTTTCAAATTACTACTATGAGATCACTCGGATTTACTTATTTTGTTCAAGATGTATTAAATAGGTATTTATTTGACATTTGGATTTGTTATTTTTTTTTTCCAATTTCATTAATAATAATTTACAAAATGCACCTTCCCAAAAAGAAAACTTCTTCAGCTTTTATTTCCATATTTTTTTAGATTTTTTACTTAACAAATGATACATGAAATTAGGTATAAAAAATCAAGTTAGTTGCCAAAAAAATAATAAGCTTACTATTTCCTAAACTGTTTCTCATGGAAGAAAGAAAGAAGGGTTGGGGTTGACTTAGTCAACTTAAGCGCCACATAGCACCTCATGACAAGGCAACGTGGTGCTACATTAGTGCCACATGGCGCAATCACATAGCGTTACGTGACACATTAAGAGATCAATACATAGCGGCACATGTAGTCGCTACGTATCCCCTTTTTCCTCTCTTTTATTTCTTTTTTTTCTTTTCTTTTCTACCCTTGTCTTTGATTCAACTTCATTCTTTTCTTTTCATTTTTTTTTTCAATCTGAAATAAGACATGAATAATTATTCCCCTTCTAAAAAAATACATTATGTTCTTTAAGTAAATGGAGCCTAACAAATATATGTTCAAAATTTTTTCAATTTAACCAAATTAGGATCCTAACTTTTATCTACATTTTACTTTATTCAAAAACTTCAAATAACCATAAACTATTAGTTTTAACTCCAATTGAGATGTAGTTTGAAGCTATGATCACTTAGAAAAGTGTACTTTCAAAATATTTTGAAAAAGAGCATTCTGAACAAAGCTAGAATAATTGGTTTTTAATAAACATCCATTTTTATCTGATATTTCTAATTCGATTAAATCATATATATTTATTTTGACTATAGAAGTAGCTTTGGACCTTAGAAAAGTTATTTCTGCCCCAAACCCACCTTAATAGACCACTATACGACACATTTATGATTTTTCATTTTTTTCAATTTTTTGGGTTTTCTTTTTTTTTTTTTCAATTTTTTTGTTTTTTTTTCATATTTTGGTTTTTTTTTTTTTTTGAAAACTAAGTGATTATAGATTATAGATAAACTTAAGGAGGGCCAAAATTTGGTATCTCTAGCTGCCCTGCTTTATATTGAAATTTGGTGATAACTTTATCACAAAAACCAAAAAGACTCAATTTTTGCCTTTATGAGAGGAAGAGAGTTTGAAAAAAGTTCTTGACGAGTTAGGGTTCTTGTGAGATATCATACCCTAAAAGGAATCTAATAGGTCAGGGCTCTTATAAGATATCCTACCCTAAAAGGTGGATAATGCCATAATGGGCCACCAATTAGAAATGTTTTTAAAAGTATAGATGGGATTAATGGGCTAGCAATCTAAAATTTTGAAGAGGGTGGACTGCGCTCTATTGAATAAGCGATCAAGATATTTTTTAAAATAGGATACCGCTCTACCAAGCAGGCGATCCAGATATTTTGAGCAAGCGATCTTAACATTTTTGGAAATAGGACAGTGTCCCATTGAGCAAATAATCCAAATACTTTAAGATATGACAATGCTTCACCGAGCAAGTGATCTATGGGAATTTTAGAACAGGATGGTGAACTCTAAGTAAGATAATAGATTTCCATTAGGTAGAGACTGAAAACTAGACGTAGCTATATAGGATGAATAAAACTTAAAGGTTGGTTGTGCTAAATGATGTACTTAAGTTGTTGTTGCTTAGCAAAGGATACATGACAAAAAAGAAACCTAAGAGTCAGAATTTTCAAAACAAGGTTTCTAGTAATCAAGAAAAATAATGGTTTTATGAACTTAGTTTTGAAAGCATATAAATTCACAACGCTCAAACAACCTGACTACTCATAGTCTAAATTGGCGGATTACTCTTTGTAGTTTGATTTGGTAGAAACAAAGTTGGGGGTCCTACTTCTAGGTAGCTCCTTATTGCCTTTAGGTTATTGGATATTGTATCCAGATACCTAAGTATATGGACTAACTTGAAGAGCGTGATGGAAGAGCATAAGATATTAATATCAATACATGCCATACGTATAAGCATAGCATGCTACATTACTAGTAATGAATACTTAGTCTAGCTAATGTATTTATGAAGTTGAATACATTGTTTATGAATGAAATGTTTGAGTTATGATATTGTCTATATAGTATTATTTGTTATCCATTCTCACTTAGCTTCAATACTTGAGGGGATAAAATGTTTTGTCCATAAGTTAGTAGAATCTTGAAGGGCCCAACACCAGGGGGTTGTGTTTTGAGAGCGTTAGTCAAAGTTAGCAATTTTTAGATGAAACCTATACTAAGTCAAAAGTCTTACTATTTTGAGGATGAAAATGGTTCATGTTTTGATGTCACTAAGCTGTACATATAAGTTATGGCCAAAGATTCAACTGAACTCTATTCTAACATTCCTATTGTTACATAAATAAAGTTTTCTTTTAAAGAATGAGTAGGTTCAACTAAGTTTTTAATAGGTATTTCTATGTAACGACACATTTTGTACTAAGCTAGAATATAACATCCTTTAGGTGGTATTAAAGTATTAGTTAGGAACTATAACCTTTAGTTATATGTGAGATGTATGGGGTAGTTAGGTAATAGAGAGTCATAGTTTAGTAAAACGACAATAGTATTTGTCAATGGAATCTTATGTGGTGTTTATTCAAAAAGATAATTCGTCAAGGATGTAGAAGTTCACCAATGAATTGGATACCGGAGGAGCAAAGAAAGGGACCACCACAATAGCCTCAACCTAATCCTAGTCGATCACAACATTCGGTGGAGACGGTACAATAGTTTGCGGCTGTACTTGAAGGAATTGGTGGAGGTAAAGATAAGTTATCTTGGGTGTAGCGAATAGTGAAACCATATGATGAGAAGAACACTGATCTTTTGGTGATAGAAGAATGAATTAATTCATTGGAAAAAGCCTTTGAAGTTCATGAGGTAAGAGAAAATAAGAAATTAAGATAGTTGCTATTATGTTAGATGGAGGTGCAAATAATTGGTGGAAAGGAAAGAGATAAAATTTACCAAAGTCAGTCAGTTGGGCTACATTTAGAGATGCTTTTCTAAAACACTATTTCCTTGAATGTGTAAGGGAAAAAATGTGTGAAGAATACTCTAAGTTAAGGCAATGTAACAAGACAATTGAAAAATATGAGAGGGAATTCCATAGGTTATTGAAGTTTTCTCCTAAAGTTGTACAGAACAATGAGGTCACTAAAGTTAAGCGATTCAAGGCCAGGCTTTGATGGGAATTAGGCTACTGGACCTTTGACTCGCAATTGAGCTCGAAAACTAGAGGGACTGCTAAAACGAATCCTCCTGGTCCAACCGACTCATACGGAGGTTGAGTATCTCCTTACCAACCTATTTTTCCTATCGAGTTGAGTGACTACCTATCTCTCGCATATTGAGTGTTGAGAAACTGAAGGCCGAGATAACAACCCATCTTCATTCTCGCATATGCCTTACCAATTACTTACTCAGCCTTACCCCTACCGAGATGTCAAGAGAGAGCTCGAATTGACTAAGCCACCCTTATTCAGATAAGTAAATTGTCTGTACTTTTTGTCCACACCCTCCAACGGCATCACCAATACAACATCTCTACGTATACAATATCATGTATAGAATCCGTTGTACCAATGATTGTTTTCTTTGTATATTCATTTTTACCCTTTATATCTTGTACATTGCTTCCTTAGAAAATGCCATTTTTGTCTTTTCCCTTTTGGTTAAGTTGCCTTAACTTATGGGTATAAATACCCTTGTAATTATAACTGTAAAGGGATCATCATCATCATCCTTAATATACAAGTATTTTCTTCTTTGCGTAAACGCTACTTGTTTATTCTCGGCATCACTCTAATCCTAACCCTTGAGCAAGGTTAAGTGGCAAGTAACCTCATTGGACTGATTCGTGCATCATATTGGATTGTATCGTAAGTCCTTAGAAGTTCCATTGGTGCGTTATATTCATTGGAGTTGTTTGTAGGTTTTGCTTACCTTTTTATTTGCATTCGTCTAATTTCTCACCATTCCTCACTATTCCTTTCAAGCTTTTTGTAAGCTTAAACCCATCTAGAGACCGCTTGTCTGTTCTTGGTGAAGGTCCACAACAAACATGATGTCTATCACCAAATAGAGCTAAAGAGGAGCATAGTGGAGCGATATACTGATATTGTCAACAAAACTCATTTAATCAAACAAGCTCGTAATCTTCGATGGGCTATAGATGAGATTGAGAATAAGAAAAGAAAGTTAGATGTTGATTTTAGCAGCAAAAGTAATCTAGTTAAAGGAAAGAAGTCCACTTGGTCTATAAGGGGAAACAGAAGGCATTTACTAGAAATACAACCTTGTTGGAAGTGTAATGGTAAGCATCGAGCTCAAGAATGCCTAAAATTGTGGAAGAAGTGTTATAGGTATGGTGAAACTAGGCATCTTGCCAAGTAATGTGAAAACCCTAACCCAAGAGGTATATATAGTTACCAATGCCATCAACAAGGGCATATTACTTAACAATGTGTAGAATAACAACAAGAATGACTAGCTCAACAACAAAACCAAGCTAATAGGCTAAGACCGAGTAATAGGAATAATCGACTTAAAAGGGAAGAACCCAAACCTAGGAAGCAAGGTAGGGTGTATGCTATTTAGTGAGACAAAGTTAGAGATGACTAGGGTAAGGTAAGTATGACCTTTGAACTTGATAACTCAAAGTGCCCGTATAACTGGTAGATGATAATTAATAAATAAGAAGTACTTAAAAATAGTAACATAGCTAAATAAATTGCTCTAAAGCCGGTATACATAGGAGATGGTTATGCCTATACTCTATTTGATACTGAGGCAACTCACTCATATGTTTTGAAAGAGTATGTTGATATAAATAAACTTCCTATAGAGACTTTAATATATGAATTAGTAGTTGCAACCCCTCTTAGAAGGAAACAAGTAATGCAACATAAGTTGAAGGATGGGAAATGTGGGTCTAAATATTCATAAGATGATTGCAGAGTTGGTTGTTTTGAATATGAAAGGATTTGATTTAATATTGGGAGCAGCATGGAGCAAATGTTGACTATAAGAAATGCAAGGTAACATTTAAGTGGCCTAATGAGAAGAGAGTCATAAGAAATCCATAGAAACTTAATTGCTAAGAGACGTTGTCAAAAGAAATGGAACCTGAAGAGGAAGAGTTGAAAGTAAGCATTTGGGGAAGATTCTGAGGAAGATACGTATGTTGTAGTAATATAGGCTATAGCTGCTACTTAGATAGATGTAACGGCGGGAAATGTCGAAGGAGTGTAGTTAAGAGCTAATTGAGAAAGTGAATCAGTATCTTTATTGGAGGCTTAATCAAAGTCTAACTCAAAGATGAACATAGTATAGAATGAGATGTGACTCATAAGGCAATAGTTAATAATGAGATTGAGGAGTTAAATGATGATAAAGTATATGAAGTTAACAAAGAATACACTACAACACTACAAGAGTGTACCTTTTCGTGTACCCCATTGGCACATGTGGTAAGTAAGAAGTGTATGGCAAATCTACGACTTTCATGATATTTTTGTCAAAACTCATCTTGGTTACGAATCACGTCTTTCCTAATAAGTTCTTGTCCTTATTGTTGGTCTAGTTCTATCATATCCATTGTCAACCAAAAAAGTGTCCAGTGTCCTTATGAGTTTTATTCATCAAGAGCAATTTCTGTTAGATCAAGTCAACTCCACTTGGTATGAGTCATTCTCTATTTCCTTGGTGTACATGTTGATGGAAAGTTCAAATTTTTCAAATTCACTCTTGCTGATATATGTGTTAACTATATGAAATACTGAAGATCTTAACTATAATAATAAACTAATGACTGTAGTAAAAGACTTGTAGACATGGGAAAATTGAGCTAATTAAGATGGATCCTAAGTGAAAATTAGGACTTAAATATGCCTATGTAAAAGGGATGATTAAGAGTTCTATAGGACCAACTAATGTGAAGATCTTAACTAACTAAAGGAATGAAATAGGGAATGTTTAGAATTAATTATATTAAGCTTATATTATAGAAGTTAAAAAAAACAAGGTGAAGAAAGTATTAAGACATGTAAGTCAAAGTAGAAAGTTCTCGAGTTGATAAAATTAAGGTTAAGATGTAGAAGCTGGTATTAAAGGATTTCACCCTTTTAATAATAGTTGATGATTATGATGTGATATAGGAATCAGAGTTGTACAGCAGAACCGTAGTATTAGGTTTTGAAATTGAGTATCCTCGATTGTAGAAGTTTCTAGGATGAAACTTTTTGTAAGGAGGTAAAATATGAAACCTTGATCTTAGACCTACTACCTTAGACCTAGAATAATGAACCACTTTTACTATACATGGGACTTAGGATGTAAAGATAAGGGAAAGTAATAAAATGAAGCTATTAAAAGAAATTTAAGAAATAAGTTTAGTCATATGATTAAACCTAATTATTCGATATTGACGCGAATTAGAACATTTGGAATGATTTAAGGCTTTTGGACAATTTTGTCTAAATTAAACTAAATTCTAATATAAAGTCATAAAAGTTAAACAAAGAGCCCTAGTAAGGTTAATTTTTCAAAATAAAGTATATATAATATTTAATTTCAATAAACCGTATTTTTATCGAATACACTCAATAATTATTGAAAACTCAAAATTAAAGTTCTAAATGAATATGAAACCTTAAAGATAAATTATTTAACTTATAGAAATAATTTTGGGAGTCAAATAACATGTAGTGTAATTATATAATAGTTCTATATGTACTATATGTACCGGTTATACAAATATATTAATTAATATACTAAAATATGCTTAAAATTGGAATAAAATAAAGAAAAATTATTTAAAAAAAAAGAGTAAACCCACTTGGATTCATTTAGAGATGGTGTGGCATACCTTAAGACATGTGGGAAAAGTTAAGAATAAGGTGTTATGTATATATATCATTATATTTATATCAAATACACCTAGTAAACTAGCAAAAGGACACTTGCAAAATGTTATTCAATTTTCCACAGCTCGGTTATCTATATAAGGAACTATAGGATCATACTTTGAATGCTTTAGAAGATCTAAAAATAGGAAAATATCTCAAACACATTGGTTTTATATTTTTAAAAAAATTTACAAAAACAATGGAAAAATAGAGTAAAATATAGTTCCTTAGGCTACACAACACTTGACAAGAAGCCACATGACACTTAAGTTACTGGTGGTAAGGGAAGGCTTGCTAACAAGGGGTGGTGGTCGAAGGATGGCTAGAAAATAATAATTCTCTAAATATACCTAAACAAATTAGAAATTATGAAATTTTATTTCATGGAGTTATTTTGCATATATTTTAAGGTGATAATTTTATTTTGTTGAAAAATTAATGATTTATGGTACTTTCTTAAGAAACGACCCTTTTATTACGAATTTTTAATTAATTTTCCAAAATACTAAATAAAGTTGTTGTGGCTTGAATTTTTTTTTATAACATGCTTATATTATGTATTAAATTTTTGTAATAAGAATTTTCAAAAATATCTAAGTTTTCATAATTTAATTGGATTAATTTGGTAATTTTTCTTATTTAGAGAAATAAGGGCTTTTCAAATGAATTTTTGAATGAAACCCATATAAATTGATTTCTAGTACATCATGATGATAATATAATTATTATATTCTATCCATAAAGTTAAATGTGGATATATACTTATTATATATTGATTTTAGGTGAAATCAGGCTAAAAATAACTTTTTCAAAAAAATTACATAATTTGTTTAGTTGGTATTTTCTATGATAAGAAATTAAAGTGTATAGTTTTGTGAGTTTAAGGAATTTTTCATGAGATTAATCAGCCATGTATACAAATTGATAGCCAAATATCTCACATATACTTATATTTAGGATAATATGGTAAATTAGGTAATTTGTAATAAAGGTGTTATAGTAAAGTAGCATTGGGTAGCCTTAATTTGATATAAACCTACCTATTGGTCTTAATATAGTGTGAGTAATATAAAGAAGTAGATCTTAAAGTAATTGGACTCATTGGCATAATCAAAATTAGATTTAGAAACTACAACACTTAAAGTATTTCTATGTAAGTTGAACTTAAACAACTAAGTTAGGTATAATATTGGAGATTTTTGTTAATAAACTAAAGATATAAGTTAACTAGTATCTAATTAGGAATTTGAAAGTTAGGACGAATTAGAGACTAATTCAAAAGCTAAGTGATAAGCTGAATCAAAACCAAAATCAGAGACTATGATTAGACGCACTTACATTGGTAAGGTTTAACTTATACGTAGACATCATTGGTTTAGGAGTTTTAGAGTTAGCTCAATTCAGAGTCTAAATCAGAAGGTAATTCGGAAGCTAATTCAGATATTGATTCAGAGGCTAAATTAGAATTGGCAAGGATGAATGTTGACTTAAACACACATTTTAAATCGTAAACCTTAACTGTAAATAGTTTCTATCTAGTTAGTAGTAACAGTGGTGTTATGTGTATATCTTTAGGTGATATGGCTAAGGAGGATCATGGTCTTGATGTGTAGACTTGAGATTATTGCTAATACTAGGTAAGTCGATCTAACCTATGCTTAGAGTAGATATATTGCTGCTCATAACACTATGTGCTACTTGATGCTGTGTTGATTGAATATGGCTATATTTTAGTTAAACTATTATGTTGCTACAATAGATGCCAAGGTGATGTTTCTAAATGATGGTAGCTATATCTTAATTGAACTGTTTTGTTGTTATATTGAATGTTAATGTGATGTTTATGAATGATTGTATTGATTTAAAGAGATAAGTGATTGCTAACCCAATCTTTTAGGTGTTCACCTAAGCGAACCCTGAGTAAGATAATAGATTTCCATTAGAGAGAGACCAAAAACTAAACTTAGATATCTAGGATGAATAAACCTGGTTATATAAAATGATGTACTTAAGTTGTTATTGCATAACATGGTATAAAAGAGACCTATGAATTATAATTTTCAAAATGAGGTTTCTAGTAGTTAAGAAAAATAATAGTTTTATGAACCTAGTTTTAAAAGCACATAGATTCATAATGCTCAAGTAACCTGACTATTCGTTGTAATTTGATTTTGTGGAAACAAAGTTAGGGGTCCTACTCCTGGGTAGCTCCTTGTTATCTTTATGTTCTTGGATGTTATATCCAAATACCTGAGTATGTCGACTAACCGAATGAGTGATCTAGAAGAGCATAGGATATCGATACCAATGCATCCTACATCTATGAACAAAGCATGCTGCATTACTAGTAATGAATACTTTATCTGGCCAACGTATGTATGAAGTTAAATCCATTGTTTATGAATCAAATGTTTAAGTTGTGATATTGTCTATATAGTATTGTTAGTTATCCACTCTCACTCAACTTCAATAGCTAAAGCAATAAAACATGAAAGCCCAAAGCAAGTTCGGCTTAAAATAGAACAAATAAAAATGATCCTATTCTATTATAGGAAAGATTCAAGTGATGGATGAGTGGTAAAGGGATTGGTTTTAGATGTTGCAGATCACAAGTTTAATGCTTTTGGAGCACAAATTGTGCAACTTTTTTTTTTTTTACTCTAGCTGAAGATCATGTGCATCTCATGTGACTAACATCTTCTTCCCTAAACAAGTAGATCTAAACCTAATAATGGAGGGAGGAAGTCTACCCATGCAAACTTATACTAGATTTTCTCAAATCTTCAATATTTTTATATGGATATTGATGCAAATCTACCAAATCATTATCAAAAATCCAAAATATCTAAAAGATTTACATTAGTATTGACAAAATAAAGATATGGTAAAATCGAATCTTAGATTAAGGTTTATCTATGGTTGCCTAGTGCATACGAGCTAAATTAGATTCAAAATACATATCTATAAATGAAAGGGCTCAGGTAACACAAAAACACAATTAGTTTGCATCGAAAATGCTAGAATTGAATCAAACTAAAGCTTTCTCTCTATGACATATTGTTGTTTCCCTCTTTAGGAATTCTCTAGATTTTCAAAATATTGAGATTAAAAAAGGTTAGCTTCACATTTTAGAGTGCTTTTAGAATAGGAAAAGGGATTTCTTTTACTTTAATTAGTCAAGAAGTTGACAAATCAAGGAATTGCAATAGAGCTAATGCCACTATGGTGTTCAAAGCACTCTCGCCTATACGACTTGGGAACAAAAGATCACCTCCAATGTGTTCCCCATCATCCAAAAGCTAGGCCAATACATTCTCCTACCCTAACCACTGTTGGACTATCAACAACAAGGTTCCTCAGCCACCACTCTTCATCTCGTGCAAGACATGTGTGCAACACATGCATGACCTAAATACCCATGGATCAACCCAACCCGTATGCCTAATTCTTTCACTGATCCTATTGGTCTCATAAACAATCAAGAGGGGGGTAAATTGATAGTTTTAAAACTTTTTGAAAATAAATTTTTTAAACTTAAAAAGCTAAACACCCCTCAAGATATGTGTAACATAAGCAATTTGGCAACAAAAGAGAACAAAAATAAGCAGCAAATAATAAAAGATAATAGCAAAAGATTAGGCACAGGATTTTATAGAGGTTTTGCCTTTTACATCAGTCTCCTCTTCCAACTCCACCATTGGGGATCTAGTCATTCCACTAAATCAGTTCAATCAACTTTAAAAAAGATTACACAACTAGGTCTCTTCAATCATCATAAACAACTATCCTATCTCATTAGCCTTTAACTCAACTAAACATAGGCTATAATACAATCAATCTCTTTCAAAGATACAATCTCAACACAACTCTTTTGAGGTACGCAAAAATTCAAAGACAAGAAATATGAATCTTCAAAACTTTTGAACTAGAACTTGCAACGTATGGATTAAGTATAATATTTTTTGCGTATCTAGTTTGAATGATGATTTGTTTATATCTTTATTTTTCAGTGGTCGAATATAAGATATTCCCTTGGATTTCAGCATAATTTGAATCTTTCCTGATTTGTTGTAAGTCGTTATGAAAATTGGATGAATTTTGCTTTGGTTGAGATCTATTCAACAACCCATCGTTATCTATAATATCTAATTAGTTTAAAAAAATTTGGTTATGATCTTTGCTTATCCTCATATATATTATTCCTACATAAGTGGAGCGAGTTAATTATATTTTCCAAATATAATTAACCAGTGGAGCTGGGTCTTCTTAAATTAACCTTATACTAAGGCTTCTATAAGTAAACTAGTTCTACACTAGTTGGATGGTCTGCTTACTTCGGGTGTTAACCTTCTACTGTTTCTTCTACTGAATCAATTAAGCATACCACTTTCTACTTATACTTTTGCTACTCTTTTATTTAGTAATTAACCTTCTACTTAAGCTTTTACTGGCATCATCCGCTGTTTAAACAATTACTTGAAACTTCTATTGAACCTTCTACATTTGTAAAGATTTTTTTTCCTACAACACTTAACTAACATAAAAAACATCACATAGTCCCTTCTATTACCATCAAAACCAAGTTAGAGAGAATCTTAACATTCTCTCCCTTTTTGATGATAACATATTTTTGTTATTATCAAAACACATTTTTGCAAAAATAAAAAACTTGACCTAAAAAAGATTGAGTGCCTTGTCTCCCCCTTTTTGTTATTATCAAGACAATTCAAAAACTAAGCAAAATAATCCACAATAAACATCAAGATGTAACATTCATTAGATTGCTGTTAAACACATGCAATTGCTAGAGCAATTAGAAAAAACAACTAAGTCTTAACATAACATATTACAAAGGTAATCTTAACAACATTTTAAATAGAAAATTCTAAATAACTATTTTCTAGATTTCTTCTTAAAGGAGGAAAAGGTGAATGTTTGGTGTGGTAAGGCAGATCAAGAAAAGGATTGTAGAAGATTTTCTCTGATGGCTTAGAAGATTCATCATCAAGATCAATGACCTTTGTTGATGGACAAATAAGTCTGACATAACCTGGGAATTGAATCAAGATGAAATCCTTTAGTTCCTTCTGTAAATCCTTCAAAGCCTTAGTAGTAGAGTCTTGGTCTAAATAAAATTTAGTTGTGTAGATATCCAGTTGTTACAAAAATTATTGTAGTCTCATATTCATCAATTTTAGAGACTACTCAGCATGTTTCACCCCACTAGTAGTATTAGCAAGTTCTTTAGGGAACTTCTCAAATTCCATTCTGTTGAGGTGTAATCTAACATCAATAAAACCTTCATTCATCTTGACCTTAGTTTCATTTAATTATTGCTCTACAGTGGCTTCTATGGATGCGGTTAAATCGATAAATTTCTCAACTAGCAATAACTGACTTTCTTTTTTAAAAAGCTTAAACTTTGCATCTAACATACTGTCAATGTGCTGTTGCAAGAACTTGACGATTCTCTTTGAGATCTCATCCATAGAACCTTAAGACATTTGCTGCGCTTGAGTTTCTATACTCTGTTGGAGTTCTTTGTTAACCATATAGGATGGTTGATCAAGGGAACCAATTAACCATGCTAGAAGTTCATCTTGCCTCTTCTTTTGAGAACCTTCTATAGAAGGTTCTATTTATGCAAAAGGCTTCCCTTTAACCATTGCACTTTCTAAAGATTTCTTTTTGTACCTAGGGTATACATAATGTGTACCATCATTAGAATACCATAGAAAATCCTTCACCCATATTCCCATATGTAGAAAGACCTTTTTGCCAATTTTCTTTAATGACTTAATGTCATTCACTCCTTGAGGTATTCTAAATCCCTTAAACCTCAAAAGTTTCATGATGGCATTTCCATATGGCATACTTGTTCTGCTTTTTCCTATATGCCCTAAAATTTTTGTGGGTAGATATAAATTCTTTCCTTTTATCATTGCAAGAATGATAACTGCATCTTTAACTGTGACCCCAATAAAACTCCCTTTTTGAGGTAAGATGCAACTTAAAATAGCCTTATGACCGATTCTAACTACGAATTCAAAATCAAATATCCATGCAACCTATCCATAATCATCCTCAATCCCTTCATTTAATTGTGTGAACACATTTTCTTTAGTCTTCCTCATCATTATACAAATCTTTCAAACTAAAACACTTTATCAAATCTTTCTTTGAAATCTCTATTTCAGCACCCAATACCGAAGTAGTCAAAATTTCAATTTCTATATTAGTAACTAGATTACTGTAGAACTCCCACACAACATCCACATTAAGACTTTCTTGCAAATTCATTAACCCTATACAACCTAGGTTATCCATGAATTCATCCCACTAAAAGCTGTGCTTTTCAATGAATGGAATATAAAAAAATGCAAGATCACAAACCTTATTCTTGTCTGTTACACCCCGAAGTCACAGAATCGCAACAGTCCCGCCGTGTAAACCATTCTATGATAGTAACTAGCCTTACAGTACCTACCATAAACATGATCTACGTAAGGCATCGACGACTCCTCACTTTGAAGTAAACAATCTAATTAAGTGTTTAACTACAATTATAGTAATTATCACAAATTTTTAATAAACATACTTAATTATATGTTAAGTCCACATAACTTCCCAGGAAACTCTACATAAACATAACGGTTCACTAATTTACATAACAACTATTAGTCTTTCATTCTTAAACTACAAAGGATACTTTAGCTACACATCCACTACTAAGCAAATTGATCCTCACACCCTTAGCTTCAAAAGAACTAACTTCTAGATAATTGTAAGGCAGCATAATACTTGAAGTATTCAGAAATTAGGACCTGCAAAAGGATCTATAAGGGTATGAGCAACTATAGCTCAGTAAGTTAAATTGGAGACTCATGAATATATACAAACACAAACAAGATTATCAAGCAATTATTTTCATGCAATGCAACAAGTAAGTGTCATCACATAACGTAGTCCGAGCCGTTGTGAAATCAGAGAAATTTCATCCACTTTAATCCGAGTTGGAGAGTTTTCATGTTATGCAACAGTTCACAACTAAACCCAGGCTTGTGCAATGGAGACATCGCTCCTCCTACGACTACCTTCGAACCATTGACTTCACCCTCACCTCGACTTCCTCTCTTATCACTTAGTTTGACTAAGGATAAAGAAGGGACCATTATGTAATCCTACGCTATCCCTTTCGAAGGAGTCGGTATTTAGTTGGAGAATCCTAATGATCCCTTAACGGGTTGCAATGTATAACATTTTAGGTCATTAAAGTCAAATAAGATTAAATTTGATTTAAGGTGTTTAAACAATTTCACACCAATTCAATTATAACACAAAATCAATCATATTACAAATTTCAACACGAATTCAGATACATTAAACACATGTGTAAACTACTTACAATCACAATCATATACAATCCTAAGTCTCCAAATACCATAAAATAGTACTCTAATATAGTAAGTAATAACCTAACTTACTTGGAATTTCTCAGTCGCTCGATCACTTAATTGCAAGCCAATTCGTCTCCAGGTATCCTATAATACAAATAGGTCTTTTTAGTACTTATACTTTAAAGATTCATATTCTAAGTTATAATTTAACTCATTTTTCCATGTATACCTATTATTTACTAATGATTCATTCTAACCTATTTCGGGGTTCAGTTTCTAAATTAGATTCTAGTTTTGATTCTGGAATCTTAAATATACTCGAATCCTAATGTGAAATTAATCACATTAAGCTCTAGCATTCTAATATCATATTAGGTCTTAATTTAGTGTTCTAAACTGTTCGGTATACATTAATCCTAATTGAAGTACCGGATTTATTTCCGATGTGAGAAAATCTTACATTTTTTATACAATTACCTAAAATTAAATTTTATTTCAAATTTATTATATTCTGATTTTTATTATTATATTATCTAATTAAACCTAATTTTTCATATTTATTAAATTTCCAATTCTACATATTCCTAATTTCCTACAATTACCACATAATTCCTTCATTAATTACACTTAGCACTCCAAAGGCTAGGATTAGGTTTCCACATCAGAGATTAACATCCCTAACCATCTAATTACTATCTAAATCAATAATTAATGTCTTAATCACCTAATTAACCCAAAATTACCCAATTTTTCCATCATTTTAGGGTTAAAAATTTACTTAAAATTTTCAAAAATTAAATTTAAAAAAATGGCTTCATAGTACTATTCTATATCACTTAAGCATTCTATAGAAAAAATTTGAGCTCCAAACTACACTCCTAAGCCTATTTATTTCTAGTTCTAATCATGTTCAATTTTGCTTAATTTGTTAAGAACCCTATATTTTTAGACGTGATTAAACTTAATCACTATTTTTTTCCTAAATCTACATACAATAAAACCTTAGAATAATAAATTTCATAATTTTCTGGACAAAATAAATAATTTTAAGAAATTATACAAAATCGAAGTAGATAAGAGACTCACTTGGTTCGATGACTTTTGAGCTTCCAACACCAGTCCGGGTGTGTTGACTGATCTAGCCGGTGGGTCTGGAGTGGGGTGGTGGTGGTGGTGGTTCGGTCCCAGGTGGTGGTGATTTGTGGGTTTAGCTCACTAGCCCTTACTACACAGTTTTTTTATTTTTTTTTCCTAACCCAAATTTTTCTCTTTCAATTTTGATGCTCCTAATTTTTTTTTAACTTATAACTATCCAAATGAGCTCTGTAATTTTTTTCCCTATTTATAGAGCTTTGTAGTAATTATTATGCATTAAATTAGGTAAGGCATTGCCCAAATCTCTTAATTTTTGGCTTTTGTGTTGCTTGATTTTAATTGGTTAATTTTTCTTCTTCAATTCCTGACTTGCCATGACTAAATCCACATCATTCCCTATTCCTCTAATTTTTTTTTATTTTTTCTTAATTAATTAATAATTTTTTAATTATTTAATAAGTTTTTAGCCAATTTAAGTAATTTCGCGTATTTTTATTTACACATAAATACATGTGGGGTACATGTGAACATTCCTAATTATTATTTAGGTCATTCTATGATTTTTAGTATACATATAATCTATCTCTAGTAATTTATTAGTTATTAGATTATACTTTTTGCCTTTTCGATAATTAACAATTATTATACTTAAAATTTGAAAATTTTATAGTCTCCCATTTTATTATTTATTTTCTTAAATTCAAGTTTACGAGGTCATTTTTACTAATATTTCTATCTATAGTTTATAATTTAAGTTTGATCGGATCCTTTAACCGATCATCCTAAACTTTATGTACTAAGTTCAATCATACGGTCATTTGGCTTAACTTTAGGGCTTACATTGTCTAAAGAACCATCATCAGACTAGTAGCGTTGTTTCTTACTAGAGTTAACCTTGACTTGAACTTCCTTCTTTGTTTTCTTTGAACTGCAATCTTGATCTTGGGTTGGTTTCATCATTTTTTGGGATTTCAGAATTCTCAGAGAAGATTCTTGGTAGTCGTCTATTCTTTTCCTTTCGAAGAGGTATTTCTTTTTTGTGCCATTCTTGGTAATAGAAGGAGTAAAGGTTTGAGAGTCGAATGAGGTAGAGGAGGAGTTGAAAGAACGCTTCTTTCTTTTCCAAAAGATGAAGGAAAATGAAGATTTTGATTAGTTTATAAGACAAGTATGAGCCAATTAGTTATTATCATTGACACGTATAGGGTATACAAATTAAACTGTGCAGCAATTAATAAGAAAATGGATTACAAATTGCTAATTTATTTCTAACATATTCAAATCTTATTTTTTTCTAAGGGCTTAGTAAAAATTTTAGTAAATTGTAAATCAGTTGGCATAAATTCAACACAAACATCTCCATTTGATATGTGATCCCTAATAAAATGATACCTTATTTCTATATGTTTAGATCTAGAATGATGTATTGGATTTTTTGTTAAATTAATGGAACTTGTGTCATCACATTTAATTGGTATATTTTTAAAATCTATACCATAATCAAGCATTTGTTGTTTTATCTACAAGATTTGAGCACAACAGTTTTTAATTGAAACGTATTCTGCTTCAACTGTTGATAATGCTACTAAATTTTGTTTCTTAGAAGATCAAGAAACCAATTTATCACCTAAAAATTGACATGTATCAGAAGTGCTCTTCCTATCAACTTTACAACTAGCATAATCTACATATGATTTTTCTAACCAAATCTATGTTTTGATTTTTAGGATACCATATGCCTAGCTTAGATGTATTTAAAAATTCTTTTAACAACAGTAAGATGCAATTTAGTTGGAGAACTTTGAAAACAAGTACACAAATAGACACTAAACAAGATATCAGTCCAAATGTAGTCAAGTACAGCAAAGATCCGATAAGACTTCGATAATATTTCTCATTTACCTTCCTACCTTCAAGATTTAGATCCAATCTTGTTGATGTGCTTATAGGAGTAGAAGCTCCTTTGGCATTTTTAAAACCAAATTTCTTTATAGTTTATCAAGTATACTTCTCTTGGTATATAAATATAGCTTCATTTATTTGCCTAATTTGTAAACTCGAGAAGAAGTTTTACTCTCCTATCATTGACATTTTAAATTCAACCTGTATCATCTTAGAAAATTCTTCACAATATTTTTCGTTGGTAGATCCAAAGATGATGTCATCAACATAAATTTGAACCACTAGAATATCCTTATCAAAATGCTTTAGGAATAGGGCAGTAGCTATTTTACCTCTATTAAAGCCACTCTTAATAAGATATTCACTAGGTTGTTCATACCATAATTGTGGTGCTTACTTTAAATTGTGTAAAGCTTTTTTCTGTTTAAACACTTGATCTTCCTTAAAAGGATCTTCAAAACCGAGGAATTGTTCAACATATACTTCCTCTTTAATATATCCATTTAAGAAAACACTTTTTACATTCATTTAGAATAACTTAAAATTTTTAAAACTAGCTTAAGCAAGTAAGAGACGAATAGCTTCTAACTTAGCTATAGAAGCATAAGTTTTATCATAATTTATACCTTCTTCTTGTGAATATCTCTTGGCTACCAATCTTGCTTTATTTCTTACAACTTTGCATTTTCATGTAACTTATTTTTAAATACCCTTTTGATTTCAATTATTGTTTTATTTGATGGTTTAGGAACTAAATTCTAGACTTGATTTCTATAAAATTGATTTAATTCTTCTTGTATAGCATTAATCTAATTTTCATCTCCTAAAGTATTTTCAACTGAGGTAGGTTCTTCTTGAGATAACATTGTAAAATGACTTTCAATATTTTGCAAACTGGATCGAGTTTGTACACTAGATTGAACATCTCCAATTATTAGGTATGGGGGATGTAAAGGTTGATAAAGCTAAGATTTTGTTATTCCTTCTACGAGTTCTTCTAACTTACTTCCTGAGGTTTTGGTTTTAGTTTCTACTGAACCTTCCACTGGTTTAGTATTCTAATTTACCTCTTTACTCTTTATAAATATAGGTGTATCCTCATTTGACTCATCTTTTCTTAGGTCTTTACAAAACTTTACATTAATTTATTCTTCTATAACTTTTGTGGTTTTGTTGTAGACTCGATATGCTGTCCTATTCAATGAATATCCCAAAAAAAATAGCTTCATCAACCTTTTCATTAAATTTACTCAAATTTAAATTGTTTCTTTTTACATAACACTTGCATTCGAAACTATGAGAATACAACACAAAGGGTTTTCTTCCTTTAGATAATTAATAAGCTGTTTTATTAGTGAAAGGTCTTATATAAACTCTATTAATGATATAATAAGCAGTAAAAACTGCTTCGGCCCAAAAGAACTTAGCTATACTGCTATCATTTAGTAGGGTACGAGCTATCTTCTAGATGGTGCGATTTTCACGCTTAACAACTCCATTTTGTTGTGAAGTATAGGGTGTAGAAAAATTATAAGTGATATCTTAGTTTTCACAAAAGATTAGAAAATCATAATTTTCAAATTCACCACCATGGTCGGTTCTCAAACTAATTATGGAAGAACCTTTTTCATTTTGAGCAAGCTTTGCAAAAACTTCAAAATGCTTAAAAACATCATACTTATTTTGTACAAACAATACCTAAAAGTACCTTGAGAAATCATCAACGATGACTAAACCATATTTATTCCCACCAAGACTAGTTGCCCTAATTGGACCATTAGATCTAGATGCAAAAGTTCTAAGGGACAGTTTATAGAGATTACTTTCTTTTTTAGATAAGGTATTGAGACAATTTTGTTCTTTAGACATGAATTACAACCAATATCATCCGTTATCCTTATTTTAGGTAATCCACGTACTAGATTGTTTTTAGAAAGATTTTTGAGTTGATGAAAATTAACATGACCTAACTTTTTATGCTAGGAATAAACATTATCAGAAATTGACAAAAACACCTTTCCGTTAGAACTTTTGATGGATTGACATTATATACATTACCTTTCCTAAAGCCTTCAAATAACAAAAATTTACCATTTTTGTCATATGCATAACATTTATCCTCTTCGAATATAACTTTATGTCCTTTATCACAAAGTTGATTGATATTCAGCAGATTGTGCAACATTTTCAATAGAAAAGGGAGAAATACTGATGGTACCATATCCAATAATTCATCCTTTCCCATTATCTCCAAACGTGACATATCCTCTTTCTTTCCATATTAAATTAGTGTACAACGAAGCATTTCCAATCATATGATTTGTATAGGCACTATCTAAATACTACAATCCAAAACAATTTGCTTTGTGTTCTTGCAATTATCAAAACAAATTAAACTTGTTTTGGAACCCAGCAAAGCTTGGGTCTTTTGTAAATTAAGCTTGTGCTTGTGTTATCTACTTGAGATTTACTGAGCTTGAGATTTTTATAATAATAGTACTTTTCTATATGTCCTATTTTATTACAAAAGAAGCATGCATAGGATGAGAAAGAATTATACCTATCAATCTTTACTTGTCTTTTATTGTGTAGAGGGTGCCTTCTACTATACCTTCTACTCACATTCTAGTCAATTTTAGACCCTTCGTAGAACCTTCTACCTTAAGTTCTACACACTACACTCTTTCTTTTGTCAACTATTTGAGCTATTGGCTCCTTTTGTTTATCATCCATGGCTTCCATAAAGACAGTTTTGGATGAATTTTTTTAGCACTAACTAAACTCATATCCTAATGCTACTTAACAAAGGTCAACTTTTTATATTTAGATAGTTACTCTACTTCAATTTTCAAATTGTTTATTTCATCTTTGAGAGTCAAATTTTTTCTAGTTACATTTGCCTTTTCTTTACTTATAGATTCATTCTCAATTTTGAGTGCATATATCTCTCTTACTAAAATCTCATTTGTCTATGATAGTATGATGTGAATCACAGCCAAGGACAAACAAGGCTGGTCGCTGGATGTGTTTAACTTGCTAAAAGCTTGAATAAGGTAATGGGGAATGTGTAAAAGAACAAAAAAAAAAAAAAGTGAATGAAAAGTAAGCAAAAACCTACGAATAGTTCCAAAGGACATGACGCACCAATGGAACTTCTAAGGACTCACAATACCACTTGATATGACACACGAATTGGTCCGGTGAGGTTACTCGCCACCTAGCCTTCCTTAAGGGTTAGGATAAAAGTAAAATGAAAGTAAACAACCAGTGTTTACAAGAGGAAATATCAAGTATATTAATGGTAATCTGATTATCTATGGCTATATATACAATGGGTATTTATACTCGATAAATTAGGGTAACTTGTCAAAAAGGGAAAAGATAAAAAGAGTATTGTCTTAAAGAAGTAATGTATAAGAATTCAAAAAAAGTAAAAATGATTATTCAAGAAAAGTAATGATTAATATAGTAAATTCTACATATGGTCCTATATACGTGGTAAAGGTTCATTAGCGTTGCCGTTAGAGGATGTAGACAAAATAGTACAATCAAATTGCTTATTCCAAGTAAAGGTAACTGGGGATTAGTCTAAGGTCGCTTTCTCAGCCTCTTGGCAAGGGTAATGCCAAGCAAGTGGTTGGCTCGGGCATAAGTGAGTTAGAGAGCGAGGTTTGGCTGTTGTTTCGGCATTTTGCTATTCGGCACATAACTTTTGAAAAGTGGGCAATCATTCGGCTTAGCATCTAGAGTGAATCAGCAAAGAGATGCTCAGCCTTAGCAAGAGTCAGTTAAATCAAGAGCATTTGCCTTGCCAGTCCCTCTAGTCCTCAAGCTTAGCTGTGGGTCAAAGGCCTAATAGCCTGATTCCTATTATAATATTTCTTTCTGATTTTTCATTGTATGAATCTCGTTATCCAATTTTGTAATCTTGTGTTGGATTTAAATAAGGAATTTAAGGCTCTTTCTGCTTCTAAATAAACATCATCAAGTAATGAATCAGTTTTAGAATCTGAATTTACCTTTGAAGAGGCCATCAAATAGAGGTTTGCTTCCTCTTCTTCTTCTTTATCTTCATAAGGTTCTTCGTTTTCAGTATTTGATTCATCCAAATCACTCTAAGTAGCCATTAATGCCTTTCTCTTTTTTCTTGAATTTTTCAATTTTTTTCACAAGGATGGGACACTCATATTTTATGTGTCCTAGTTTTTTGCATTCATAACATGTAAGCTCCTTTTCTTTCCTCACTTTCTTCTTTTCTTCTTTATATCCTCTTCTTACATCACTAAATAATTTATTAGCTTTGTATTTTCTAGATGTTAGATTTCTCTTACCTCTCTTCTTTAATATTTGGTTGAGTCTTCTAGCCAATAGTGTGATATCTCCTTCTTCATCACTAGACTACTCATCATCTGAGTCCAAATCAACTCCTCTAGCCTTGAAAGTCAGAGTTTTCCTTTTTAAATCTTGTTTATCTTCTTTACTCAAAAAGTCTAATCATACGCCATAAGTTTACTCCTTAGTTGCAGCAAAGTTAATTTGCTAATATTGAAAACTTCCTCAATGGCAGTCTTTTTGCGTCCTAAACTCTTGGAAGTACTCACAACACTTTCCTCATAATATTAGCTCCATCAATTTTCTTACCAAGTGAAGACAGTTCATTTGTTATTGCTATGAGTCTTCTAAAGAAATCTTTAATCCTTTCTCCTGGAAAAACTCATATTCTTGCAACAAAGAATTAATATGTGTTTCTTTAACGGTACTTGTTCCTTCATGAGTTTCACAAAGTGTATCATAGATTTCCTTTACAGTTTTACATGAGGATACCAAGTAAAATTCAAAAGGTGCTATTACGAAGGGCAAAAGATTCTTACCCTTATTGTTTATAGCAGCCTTCTTATTGTCATCTTCTGTAGTCACCTTACTTTTAATTTGAATATTTCCTAATTTAATGATATCCCATGATTCATAATCAGTGGCTTGGATATAAGTTTTTATCTTGTATTTCTAATAAGCAAAATTGTTACCATCAAAGTAAGGAATCTTATTAGCTTGAATAGTCAAATTATTTTTTGCCATGGGATCTTATACTCAGAGATAAAAGAGCACCTGCTCTAATACCAATTGTCGGTCTCGTAAACAATCAAGAGGGGGGTGAATTGATTGTTTTAAACATAGAAAGCCAAACACCCTTCAAGATATATGTCATGCCCCGAACAGGAAGAGTCATAACAGTCCTGCTGTATAAATTAACCTAAGATAGAAGCTGACCTCACAGCTGCTATTATAGATACAGTTCACACAAGGCGTGCATAACTTAACTAGCTTGAAACATCTGTTTTGACACCTGTTAATAGCCAAACTTGTGGTAGAGCTTTACAAAATACCTATTCTATACAACCTATTGTCTACCACCACAACAGTATTTACACAAATGTTTTATATCTAAAGTTAAAGTTTACAATAAGAGTTTATTAAAAAGCCACAGGTTTGCACACTATTTACATAAGTTAGAAAACTAGTAGGCATCCTAAGAAATTCCCAGTTAGTTTCCTCAAAAACTTAAAGAAAAAAAAAAGTCAAAAGCTCAGGTTCGATTGATTCCTTGTTCCTCAATTTCCAAACAGCAGCACAATAACCTAGGAACGATGATATCAGAACATCTTGACCTCACTTAACACCTGCAAAAAAGTCTATAGGGATGTGATCATAACTAGCTCAGTAAGTGGGACAAAGTTAGAAGAGTACTATACAAACACAAGCAAGGTTATTAATAATGATGAAATGCAATGCAATCAATCAAATGAAACATTGCACAATGTTATCCGGTCTACTGTGAAGTTAGAGAAATTACATCAGCTTTAACCCGGATTGAGAAGTTTCATCACGACTCAAGTTAGACTAAACCCAGACTTGTGCAATGCAAAACACCTTCCTCCAATAACCCCCTTCGAATCATGGCCCTCACCCTTATCGTAACCTCCTTGCCTGCTACTTAGTTCTACTAAAGATGGGGAAAGGACCATTCCAGTTATCCTCATCGAAGGAAATCGATATTTGGCCTGACACTCTTAATCGTTTCCTCTAGTAGGTGTTATGCATGTCCAATTTCATTTTAGTCAAATAAATATTAGTTTTAATTAGAGGTAGCTAGACAAGTTCATACAATACAAAAACAATGCGAACATACAAAACAGTACACCAAGGAATTTAACTCCTATCCTAGCTGAGTATCATACACATACATGACGTACACATTATCAACTAACTACAAACACAACCAAAAGTACTGTTGGGTCTCCGGATACTTTAAAACAGTATCCCACAAGTAGTGAAGCCATAATCTCAACTTACTTGTTTAGACGCTCACTATTATTGACTTGAATCGTCAACTGTCTTTGTACTGGAAGATCCTTTTTACACAAAAGACCCAAATTCAGTTTTCGTAATAATTATAAAAAAATTAAGGTTTAATCTAAAACAGTTATATATATATATATATATTATTTCCATAGTATATAATATATAGTCGTATGATCACTATATATCGAATTAAGTTATCAACAATTTAATTAATTGTTAATACTGTACGTTATCTATACTATTATGTATTATATATAGTTTCGATCATATCAAAATATACTTTTAATTTATTAATTCACGTTTTAATTCTGGTAAGGTTCTTGAAATACATACATTCTAAAATATGATAAAGTTATAGGTTATATTACTTAAGTTTGTCCGATTTTAACAAAATTAGTGTTGTTAGGTTCGTATAGACCTAATGACAAGTTTTACAAGTCCTGTTTCTAAAGACGATTTTTAATGGGTAATTCAAGTTTTTAATACAGTTATATGTATCTATAGGAATATTATCGTAATTTAAATTATTAAATTATATTTTACCTAATTTGTCCATATATTATTACAATATGAATATTATCCAACCCTAATATACTTAGAGTATATCCCGATCAAAAAATATTCATAAATATAATAAAAATACTAATTTAATCCTAACTAATCAGCAATCACACACATATTTTTTATTTAAGTATTTAATTCATTTTAACTTATTATTATTAAAAATACGCCTCGACTTGTAATTTAAGCCATTTTATTAGGTAAATTCATAATAAATAGTCCGGGTTACCAATAATTCCCCAAAAATTTCTATAGACTCCTAAAAATATAGGGAATTCAGTTATCACTTGGTTTCAAGTTTCCAACCTATCGCCTATATATTTGTATTTACAATTTTACCCTTAAATTATCCAAAATTACTTAATTATGATTTTTTTTACACCAAATAAATTTCATTCTGATCCCACATTTGTTATTATTCACTAGAGATCAGTACATGTCCATTTCATTAATTAATTTCATAATTTCCTATTTAATTCATAATTTCAGCCTATTTTCGAGCCATTTTTAGGCCAAAAATGCAATAAATATTAAAAATATTCAAATCAAAATTCAAGCTACATAGCAATTATCTATATATCATACACATCCTACACAAAAATTTTCAACTAGAAACAATATCATTTACTACATTTATTTTACAATTCTAAATTCGGATAAATAGTAGATTTCTTAAGAAAGTATATTAAATATTACGAATTTTTCAAAAATAAAAATATCACATAAAATTATATTCAAAATAACCTAAGTACAATTTTTTTTATAATTTTTTGGGTGGTTGAGTATTTTTTAAAAATTATTGAAAAATAGAGCAAAATTTTAACTTAGCTAATCTTGGACTCTCCGGTAGCCGACGGCAGTTGGGGCTATTTCGGATGGCCTAGACTGGCGATGGTCGGTCGGGTTCGTTGTCAAGTGGTCGTTTGAGTCTAGTACAATTAGAGCACAGTGGTTGCTCCGTTTTTTCTATTTTCTTTCTAATTTCCCACAATTTTTTCTAAATTTTTCTTTCGCTATTCTAAATTTCAAAGTACTAAAACATTACATGTATACCATCTTTGCTATTTATAGGGCTTAATTCATCGCCTAGGATTTTTTTTTTAAATTTTTATTTCTCCTTTTTCCAAGTAGGAGGTGTCCTCTTCTTCTTAATTCCCTTATTGATTCAACAATCTAACTCCTACAGCATGCCACACAAATTTTTCAACCAGATCTTGTAAGTTCTAATGCTTTTAGCATAAGCTTTGTTAGATAATTTCTTAATTATTAATATTATATATGTATTATATTATGATTTAGTTATTTTGTTAATATACGAATATATATATCCCATGTATATATCACGTGTAGTATATAACTAAACCTGTATAATTATGATTCTAACAAATCTTTTATTTTTAAGATATTTTCTCTTAATTATTTGCATGAATTCAATATATTGTATATAATTACGTAATTTAGGATTAATTTACGAGTATAATTATTATTTAAATCGGGTATACTCGTAAAAATACATGTATATTCATATAGTAAATTATACTATATTATTTCATTTTATAATTGAATTAACTTATTTCTAAGTTCTCGTCGCAATCTAAGCTCGATTTTAGGGGTTCCGAGCATTTTAGTATTATATTAAATAATCTTACTTCTAAGGGTAAAATTGGGATTTTAGGTCATTATTTCCAAAATCCAACTTCACTGTGTCATTTCGTCTAACTTTCCTATCTTAGTCGTAAAGTTTGAACATAATCGGATAACTTTCCTTAAAGGTCCTAAATCTAAGCTCGGTTGTTCTAAACTCAATTTTAGAGGTTCACCATATGTGTAATAGAAATAATATGACAACATAAGAGAACAAAAATAAACAGCAAAAAATAAAAGATAAGAATAGAAGATTAGGTGCAAGATTTTATAGAGGTTTCACCTCTTGCATCAATCCTTTCTTCCAGCTTAACCATTGGGAATTCGGTCATCTTCACCGATTGTTTCACTAAATCAATTCAATCAACTTTAAAAGAGATTATATAACTAAGTCTCCTTAACCTTTACAAACAATTGTCTTATCTCATTGGCCTCTAACTAGACTAAATACAAGTTACAGTACAATTAATCTCTTTCAAAGATATAATCTCAATACAACTCTTTTTAAGTATTAGAACTTGCAAATGTATGGATTAAGTATGATTTTTTTTTTCATGTATCTGGTTTGAATGACGATTTATTAATATCTTCATCCTTCAACGGTTGAATACAAGATACTCTCCAGGATTTCAACATGATTTAAATCTTTCCTGACTTGTTGCAAGCCGTTATGAAAATAGGAATACTTTTACTTTGGCTGAGATTTGTTCAACAACCCATCGTTATCCTCAATATTTCGTTAGTTTAAAAAAATTTAGTTGTGATCTTTACTTATCCCCAAATATATTATTCCTACATAAGTGGAATGAGTTAATTATATTTTCCAAATATAATTAACCAATGGAGCTAGATCTTCTCAGATCAACCTTCTACTAAAGCTTCTATAAGTAAACTAATTCCACACCAGTTGGATTGTTCGCTCGCTTTAGGAGTTAACCTTTTACTATTTCTTCTACTAAACCAATTAAGCATACTACTTTCTACTCATATTTTTGCTGCTCTTTTATTCAGTAGTCAACCTTCTACTTAAACTTTTATTGGCACCATCTGTTGTTCGAACAATTACTTGAAACTTCTACATGTGTAAAGATTTTTTTTTTTTTTCCTACAATACTTAACTAACGCAAATAACATCACAGTCCTTTTTGTTATCATTAAAACCAAGTTAGAGAGAATCTTAGCATATCAAACTTGCATTCTTGCTATAGTAAGTAAGTCTTTTTTTCTTTTCTTTTCTTTTTTTTTTTCTATTTGTTTTAGTAGTTTTAATTTTCATGAAATTACCTATGCTAACTTTGTTTGCTTCTTCATGCAGGTCCCTTAGTTTTACATTTTTCTAATCAATTAGTGCATTTGCATGTTATTTATATTAATTTTGTTCATTTTTATTTATAGTATAGAATAGGATTTGTCTAATTAGTATTATTCTTTTTGCATGCCATATTCGCTAGCGATAGTTTTGTTGGTTTAAATTACTAATGAATTAGCGCTCTTTATGTTGATTTGATTAGCATTTTTCATAAAATTTGCACCTTTCATTTAAAATTAGCATTTTTTTTCACAAAATTTGCACTACTTAGGGTTTTTTAAAAAGTAGAAAAAAGTTTTGTCACGTAATTAGTCTTTTGTAAAAAAATAAAAAATAAAAACCTTCAACGGGGTTTTTCCAAAATTATGCATCTTTAGGTTTTTTTCAAAGATTAGGAATAAAAATTATTTTTTTATGATTTTTCTTAATAAAAATAAAAGAAAAAAATAACGTAAACTCTATTAGTTTTCAAAATAAAAGAACCAACATACTAAAGTTTTCTAAAAAAAAAACTACATTAGTTTGATCCTGACTAATAATACGTAAACATTTCTAGGACAATCGTAAAAATTAAAATTTTTTCTTCTTTTTTATTTAAAAATTTGTAAAAAATAAAAATAAAAATTCATTTCACTATATTTTGTACATTTTTCCATATTTTTGCATTTAAAAAAAAAAACCATAAAAACTAAAACCCACTAATTAGTTTTTTTTTTTTTCCACATGATGACTTGATCTTCAAATTTAGTTTTTCCAATGAAATTTTCTAAAAGATACTTTTTTATAAAATTCGTAAACTAGTGGCTAAATTAGGATCTTTTCACCAAAAAAATCTTAATTTTCTTCATTTTACCAATTTTATTGTTTAGTGACTTCAAAATTATTTTCAAAAGTATTTTTCAATATTTTCTAAAGAAAAATGTTTTTCCTTAATTTTATGTCAAATACTTTATATTAAATAGGCTAGGCTTAATATAAATTAAATTAAGAAAAATCAAAATAGGGCTCAATACTTAACATAGGCCAAATTATTTTAAGACTTGAGTAGATTAGCACAAGTGGTTGGTGTTTAGGGAAGGGGCGTAAATAAGGTTGAACTTAGGTCATACTTCCTCAACTGAGCTTATAAGCATCGACGTTCTAAGGGGTTATACCAAGCATTAAGTTCTATGGTCATACCTCACTCTCGAACCTAGGTCGGGTTAATGTATGCTAGCATGCTAAGGGTTTGTGCTAAGTGTTGAGGCCTATGGTTGTATCTTGCTCTTGTCCCCTAAGTTGAGCTAAGAAGGGGCAAGGTACCCTTTTTGCCTTTTTTTTCTAAAGTTATTGGGCTCTTTGAGCTCCTGATATTTGGTTTCTTAGGAGTTATTCCATTGTTCCATATTTTTTATATTTTTGCATTGATAGTCATAAAATGCTTCTAGAAGTTACAAAGTCATGAATGTGATTAGATTGTTAAGGACACATTTTGTTCCTATATTAAATGCAAAGATTCAAGCGCTATATTAAGTTATATTTTGTTATGGATTTGACCTATTTGTTTCCTTGTTTAGCTACATGTATGATTAAGGATATTGTACACATTTAGGAAACCCACTGATAAGAGGATGTCTCATCATTTATTGGTATTCTCTAGCATGCCATCTTTGAATGACATTGATTGCATGTTAATGGTTACAACATACCTCATGCTATAAAAAAGGGGTCTAAACAAACCAAGGCTATCTACAAACTACTCAATCTTGACTTCATTTTTACCTGAGTTTGATTGGTTATAGTTGAGTTTAGCTCAAGCTAGAGCTCGAGTTACTTGGAATAGTCAATTAAGTTGAGCTTGAGCTTTAAAATACTAAGTTAATCAAACTTGTCAACTTAATTAAGCTTAATGTAATTTATAAATACTAGCAAATGTACACTTGCGTTGCATATGCCATGAAATAAATCCATCAGTGTAATGAACAAAATTGTAGTAAATTGTATTTAAAAAACCATAATGATGTTTTTTTGCTATGTAGAGGGAACGATTCTAAGCTTTAGGAAGGGAAGTTATGGATAAGTAAGAAAGTGGGGGCTAAAAAATGTGTAGATAATATGTATACAATATGATTAACAATAGGAGAGAGAAATAATGTAGAGAAAGAAAGTAGTTGAAAAGAAAATATATACATAAAGTAATTGATAAATATATTCTTATTAGATTCATCAGTAGTTGATATAAGAGTTAGTTATGAGATTAAGGATTGAATAGTAATTTTTTGAAATAGTGATTACTTAAAGATTTTCTAGCTTTAATAATATAGATAATTTTATACAACACAATCCATCCATCTTAACTTTTGATTTGCCCATCTACCATAACTTCACCCACTCTATTATTAATAACTCCACTTTTATTAATTTTACATATTTCTACTCAATACTTGTACAACATAATGCTATAAGTGCAACTATCCAACTTTTCCTTTCTTATCTCATCTGATTTTGGCTATAAACTAACAATTGTTCAATTTCCTCAACAAGTCTTAGCATGCAAACTCTAGCCAAATCTTGAAGGATTGCCTTTCTCCATGTTTCTAATAGGTATGTATCATTTTCAAATATGTTTTTTTAACATAAATAAATTTGTTTTTCTAAATATACATTAGGAAAGGAATGCTTTCGCTCTTTTGGCATAACAACATAAAAATTGTAAAATCTTAATTCTTTGTAAATGATGGGAGTGTATGGTTTTACCTATCAAAGAGTTAACCAAAAGCTATAGGAATACTTTGTGGTTCTTCCCACTTATATTTCTTTAAAGAGAACATTCATCTTTGTTAATATAAATATTTAGACTTACCGAAGAGCTAGCCAAAAGCCACAAGAATACTTTAACACTTATATTTCTTCGAAGAGAACATTCATCTCTATTAATGTAAATATTTAGTTTCCTTTAATATTCTATAAAATTCTAGGTATATTATATATTCTAGATATATGCTATATAATATTTTAGTTATATTCTTTAATACTTTGCATATTGTAATCTATATATATTTTTATGTTAATAGAACATGTTTGAGTAGTTGAGCTCATTCTTCTTCATAGTATCAATGCCTATTTTCTAGCCTTAAATTTTTCTTTTCACTCTTTCTCCTTTCCTCTAATTTTCTCTTTCCCCTTGCCATCTTTTTCCCATAATGTCATCAACCAATTCTTCTTCCTCTAACATTACTCCTTTAGTAACACAAACTTCATCAACGCCTCCTTCTTTTGGAAGTCCCCATCCTATGTTCTCCTTATCTAATATTCATCAACATATCCTAGAGACACTTAATTATTATAACTACTTGATTTGGCGTGAACTATTCATTCTCGTCTTAAAAGGTCATTAAGTTTATGAGCTTATTGATGATTTTATTGATCCTACATCCATCAATGATTTAAGATATGCGTAGTGGTTAGAAATTGACTATCGTATACTCTCTTGGATTCAATCTATGATTTTTTGTAATATTTTAAAGTCAATAACTACTCCTAGTAAGCCTCTTACTACTCGAGATGCCTAGTTGAAGATTGAAAAACTATTTAGAGATCATATTGAGTCAAGAACTGTATCTCTTCATCAAGAATTTTATCATCTAGAAAAATGAAATTTATCTACAGTAGATTTTCTTAATAAGCTAAAAGAATTGTTTGATTATTGTATCACTCTTGGAGATTGTATGTCTAATCAAGACGTTGTTGTACATATTGTCATGGGCCTTGGTTTAGAATATAATCCTATTATGTCTACACTTGTTACTCGACAACCACTACTTACTTTTGAATAATAAAAATCTTTGTTACTTATGAAAGAATCTAAACTTCAGAAGTAACAATCTCCTTCTCCTATTATTGAGCAAGTCTTTATTTCTCATACTCAGTATCCCCTTAATGCTAATGGACATGGGGATGTAGTGCTAATGAAGGTGGATGCAGTGGACGTATTGGTAATAGAGGAGGTCGTGGTAGTTTTCAATCCTTTAGGCCAAGGACTAATTAGCCTCTATAGGTTTTTCCAATCCTAATCTTCTTAACCCTCCACCTCAAGTATCAACCAATGGGTGTTCAATAATTTTAGCATCATGTTCAATGTTACACATGGAGGCTTTTATCATGTGTCTCGACTTTGTCCTTTTGTTTTGAAAATTGATGCTAATACTAATCTGCATGCCTTCTTTGTGTTCTCTATTATTGATTTTAGAATTGAAATTTAGGTTTTGGATTCTAGATCTTCTACCCATATGACTAACAATCCTAGTAAGCTTCGTTCTCTTTTCCATATCTTGGTACTAATAAGATTAGTGTTGGAAATGGTGCTATGTTACCAATTAAATTCTTTAGTTCTTTTGTTATTCTAGCTGGTTCTCATGATATTTTGTTAAATGATGTACTTGTTTCCCCTACCCTTACTAAAAATTTAATTTCCATTTGAAAGCTTACCATACATAATAATTGTATTATGGAATTTATCCCTTTTGGTTTATGTTAAGGACCTAGAAACGAAGAAGAAAATCCTTAGCTCCATTAGCCAAGACAGCCTTTGTCCACTCCATGGTTCCATCAACCCTCCTATGTAGCAAAACATCTTCTTCCTTTTGGGTTGAAGCTCTCCTTATAACTTGTCATATTGTTAATATTTTGCCTAGTCCATTACTCCAATATAAATCTCTTCACAAAACCTTTTATCTTAAACTACCTTCTTATGAACATTTGTAGGTTTTTGGTTGTGCTTATTACCCAAACCTTCTTTCTCAAGCTCCACATAAATTATCTCCTCAATCTACATGATGCATTTTCTTAGGATATCCTTAGCATTAAAAGGGCTATAGAAGCTATGAACTCAATCCTCGTAAAGCCATTGTGTCCCTTCATGTGGTTTTTCATGAAAGTTATTTTTCCTTTACCCACTCTATCTCATCTACATCTCTTATCTCCTTATCTCCTTTTTGTAAAAATCTACAAGACTTTATTTCTTCTATCATTCATCATCGCCATAGTTCTTGCATGACTTTACCTTTTAAGGATTATGATACCACAATAGTAAGTCAGCCAAATTGTGCCTCAAGCCATGGACAAACCATAACGGCTTCTCACACTACCTTATCCATTTCTACTGAACACACCTATTCACATACCCTAGACTTCCCCATGTCTCTTTACCCTCCTTTGACCACTTCAACTAACCTCAGCACACAACCTTCCTTAATACACCAAGTCTTACCTATACATCATCACATGATTATGCAAACTCACAATGGAACAAGGAAACCTGAAGTTATTTTTTTCTTTACATTACACTATTTCTAATGCTCTTTCTTAGGAACCCAAGTCATTATGCAAAGCATGTCACAATCCCCATTAACAAGAAGCTTTACAGTAGGAGCTTAATGCCTTAGTCCAAAATCATACATCGACTCTCATTCCTCAACCATGTGGAGTTAATGTCGATGCTTCTAGATGGGTATTTAAGGTGAAACAACGTACAAATGATTCATTAGAACAATATAAGGCTTGTCTTATAACTTAAGGTTTTAGTTAGAGACCCAGTATTGATTCTAGTTATACTTATAGCCCGGTGATCAAACATGCTACTATCCACACAGTACTTACTTATGTTATTTCCAAAAGTTAGCCTAATCATCAATTGGATGTGAAGGATGCTTTCCTTAATGGATTTCTTATTGGAACAATTTTTGTGAAATAACCTCCTAGATCAGTCACCACTACTCATCCAGATTATGTTTGTAAACTCAATAGGGTTTTATATGGTTAAAGCAAGCTACACATGCTTAGTATCACTGATTTACTAATTTTACATGTTCTAAGGGTTTCGTTAAAAGTGAAGATAACTCCTCCATGTCTATTTATGACCAGGGACAATACATGGCCATCCATCTTCTTTATGTGGATGATATTGTTCTCAAAGCTTCTTCTTCTACTTTATTATCATCCATTTGTATATCTCAAGTAAGAATTTGCGATTTCAGATTTGGATGACTTATACTATTTTTTGAACATTTCTATCATTTGCTCTTCCTCAAGTTTATTTCTATCTTAGTCTAAATATGCTCGAGAACTTTTTGACCGTTGCTATATGTCTAACGCCAACCCTATTTCTACTGTTGTGGACTCCAAGTGTAAGCTATCCTTGAATGATAGTGATCCTTTACCTAATTGATATCAAGCAAGTGCACCTATCAGTTTTAATATAGCGAATGTGAGTCTGAGTCAATTTCTCAGAGACTTCGAGTACTAATATTAACCTTAACTCTATTATCTAACCGGAAAATTGTGATGAGTTGAATGAATTAAAAATACTAAAATTAACAGATTAACCTAATTATGAGACTTGATTAAGCAATTTAGAAAGCGATAAAATTAATAACAACTTCAAGAAAGTAATAACGTATTTAGGAATTATTTCCCCTAGCGTTTAACATGTGACCACTTAAAATATATCCAATTAAATCTCTATTATTCTTGACCGGAGGGATTCACAATTAAAGTTAATATCTTTCTCAAGCATATTAACCCTAATTCTAAATTATTTACCGGAATCTCTTCACTTAGTAATATAATTTAGAATTGCATTAATGTATAATGAATTCCTACACAAACGAACAACTTTCCAGAAGAAACATGTATCTTATCTTTAAGTACACATGTAATTCTCTCTAATTATATCAAGATCTCATTACACATGTAATTTCTCAATCATCATGCATAATATCATACATTAATACTCTAGAAATATCAATTAACAATTAAATAACATAATTGAATCAAGAAAAGATAGAGACTTTATTGAAAACTATTAATCAATCTAATAGTCACATGAAACCCTAAGTTCTATAATCCTAAATATACGAATCTTAAGCTATCATAATGAAACTAAAAACGAATTCCAATAAAAGCAATAAATAAAACAAGAAAAACCCCTTTTGTTGATGATAAATCTCTTCAATCTTGAAGTTGGGTGTTACTTTCGTCTTTTTCTTCTCCTTCTCTTCAAGTTTTTTCTCTTTTTAATGTCCAATCTTGTGTGTGAAACCCTAGTATGTCCTTTTATAATATATTGTAAGGTTTCTTTTTTCGTCACTAGACATGGCTTGGGACACAGTCGTGTCCCAGGACGTGTAACCTTATGACCTTGGCAAATTTTCCTAGATGGACACAGCCTAGGGACACGATTGTGTCCTAGACTGTGTAACTTCAAAACTTCATAACTCATTCATTTGAACTCCAAATTGAGTGAAACTTGATTCCTTTTCTTCGTTTTCAATCCAAGAATACGCTCAAACCTTAAAATCAAAATTTTACTCAATTAAGTATCAATTTCTTTAAAGAAAACCAAAAAAGTAAGGAAAATACTATAAAATCACCATATGAAATATATTTAAAATCAGAGTTATCACTAATGTTACAAAGTATCGCAATATCATTAATGCCCTTCAATATCTAACTTTCACATGCCCTCACTTCGCCTTTGTTGTTCAACAAGTGTGTTTATCCATGTATGCCCTGTAGATAAGTCAAATGAAGGCCGTTAAATGAATTTTGAGGTATCTTAAAGGTACTATTGATTATGGTCTTTTGCTTTCACTAGGATCTCTTAAGAAAATGGCAGTGTATTTTGAAGCTAATTAGGTGAGTTATCTTGACACTCGTTGATCCACCTCTGGTTATTATGTGTTCTTTGGTCCGAATCTCATTTCTTGTTCCTCTAAACGACTATCTACGATTTCTCGATCCAATGCTAAAGCAAAATATAAAGCTGTTGCTAACGTTGTATCTAAAGTTTCATGGCTTCATTCCTTATTATTTAAGCTTAGCCATAGATTACCATATGTGACTTTGGTTTCTTGCAACAATATTAGTGCCATTTTCCTTTCCTCTAATCCAGCTTAAAACATATGCACTAAACATATTGTGATTGATCTTCATTTTGTAAACGAGAAGGTAGCTACTAAGACCATTTGAGTTCTTTATGTTCCTTCATCACTTTAGTTTACTGATGTAATGACCAAAGATCTACCAAGTATATCGTTTTCAAAGTTTTACTACAATCTCAACATTTGTCTACCTCTCGTTTAGTGCTAATGTAAATATTTAGTCTCCTTTAATGTTCTGTAATATTCTAGGTATATGCTTTAGAACATTCTAGATACATTTTCTATAATATTTTAGGTATATTATATATTCTAGATATATTGATGCGTCTCTAAAGTCGTACATATAGAGGTTGCACCATAACAAATAGAAACTAGAAAATAAAAAAGGGTTTAGCAAATCTAAATGGCTACCAACTAAATATGACACACCAGCAAATCTTATTAGGCCTAATCCTAACACTAGATATAACACACGAATGTAATATTAGTGCTACTCACCACCAACTCTTGTTAAAAGAGCTAAATATGAGCTAGATAAGAGCTAAACGATAAGAGAGAAGATATGGCTAAATGCTCTCAAAAGGGTAATGTCTATATTTAATATTAAGATGTTGTCTACATACAAGGAAATGAGGAATTTATATGACTTTAATTAGGGTTACATCAAATAAGGAACAGATAAAGAGGAATAATGTACAAAAGATTCCCAAAACATTCTTAAAAAGGGTAAAAATGACAAATAATGTGCTATACGGAAAATTAAAGAATCATTCTAGAACAATGTACCAAAAAATGCATGTTAATAGGTGATTGGTGTTATGTACAGAAGCTAGTCTTGTTAATGTGAGGTCTACAACAATCTTGCAACTATAGAAGTAAACTTAAGGGACATTGGTAGAGGACCTAAGAATTGGTCAGATCTAGTCCTATTCAGGTTAGGGCTTGGACATTGAAAGATATTCTAAGTCTAAGGTAGCTCGACTCGGTCAAACATCTAAAGTTAGTCTGTTTGGATGCTACTTGAATCATGGTAAGAGCTCGACGATAGATATGGCTACTCGGCAGATTAGCATGCATGCTTAAGAGCTAGCAAACTGTATTGGTACTTTCGAGAGCTTAGCAATTAAGTTAGCAGAAGTGGAAAAGATTGAGGTCGGGATAAGAATCCTTGTCCTGAATGGGGTTTTGAGCTAGTATTCTCCATGTGAATCCTTATAATCTTCTAGCTCAATTGCGTATGACTAGTCCAAGGAGTTAATTCCTATCATCTACTTATAGGTCAGAAGGATTTATTCTCAAATCCGAAAGGGGTCTCTTGCACTTGCTTTGTCCTAGCATCAACTAGGCCTTCTTTTAGTCAATGGGGAATCAGATTGGATACATTAAAGGTGGAGGAAACACCATAATTCTCTATCAATTCAATCTAGTAAGTGTTATAGTCGATCTTCTTTAGAACTTTAAATGGACCATCAGCTCGGGGAGATAGTTTACTTTGTCTCATATGTGGAAATCTTTTTTGGCTAAGGTGAATCCATACCAAGTCACCTGATTTGAAAGAAATAGTGCAGTGGCCATGATTACCGATTTCTTGTTATCTTTCATTGAACTTGGCGATCTTCTTTACCATAAACTGGTATAGTTCTTGTAATTATTAGGCTCAAGAAACTCCGAATTTACTCTCTTTAGCAATCGCGAGGATGCTTAGAGGTTAGCAGTCCTAACCTCTACACAAAGGACTATACAACAATCTTAGTATAACTCCCTCCATCCACAATGATGATGCACAACTAACCCTTAATGGTACACTTGGTATGAAACAAATTTTCTCTTTGGTCTTCTTTTAAGCTCAGTAAGAACTCAGCACTCTCTCTAATACTAGTGTCGTCACTTCTCCCTAGTTAGCATAGACATAGGTCTCTTCTTCCTTTACAGCTTCAACTATTCTAGCATTCTTCTCCTACTCTAGCTCACTCTCATAAGTGTTATCCATTACTTCTCCTTAGAGCACCACGGTACGTCAATTTGGACACTCATTAGCCATGTGTCAAAAACCTAAGCATCGGAAACATTTCACCTTGCTCGTCTTTCGTCAAGAGGTCTGTCTTTTCTCATATGTCCTCGGGGTTAGCCTATCTTTAGCTTAGCTCTTCTACTTGCTCGGCTATCATTAGGTTAGTCGTGCTTTTCCTTAGTTCAAGTTGGCCTCATAGACTCGGCATGAGTAGGTAGATGTGGAGCAGGAGCTCAAGAAAAACTCTGCCTAGGTCTGCTGAAGGCACTTCTTTAGTAAAGCTCTTACAACTTAGCAAATGTGTCCTACAAGTAAGTCTCAAGTACAAGTATTCCCTTCAACAATCTCTTTATCTCTTCCCAAGTTCACATACCTCGTCTTCCATCTCTTACTCTAATAGCATTTAAATTCTTCCACCACATAGAAGCATATCTAGAGAATTCAAGTGCAGCAAGTCGAACCTTAATTGCATTGGTGCACCCATAACAATCAAATACTTTATCTTCCCACTCTAAATACTCATATGCATCTCAATTGCCAGTAAAGGTAGGGATCTAGACTTTAACATTATCAAGTCCTTGAGGAGCTTGATATCCTTATCCTGGTGCTTCATAATATTCAACCTCTACTTCTTCCTCTCCATATTCCTCTACATCAACCTCATCATCATCCTTCTCAATCTCTTCTAAATCCAATCTTCATCTAGTAGCTCATCTGCCACTCCTATAGCTCAATGGGGTCGAATTAGGCAATTAGCTCAGTTACCTTGGCTATATCATTTCTTAAGAATATTCTCAACTTGACTACGATGAAGTATACCCTATAGTTGTTGCTTGTTAGCTTACATTACAGTAACCAAACTCTCAACAAGATTGTTAAGTCTATTAAGCTTATCATCGACTAGCCTAAGGGTATTACTATCGTTTTGGCCTCGACCACATAGGTACCACTATTCTAGTCACTAATAATTCTGTGAACACTTTAATCCAACATAATGTAATACTTCTTAGAAAAGTTAACAACACAATACCTAACAAACACTTCTACTCACTACTCAAAATCTTACTAACATATTCTAACAACTTCAACACCCAACACATACACACGAATACCATAGAAATAAACTTGGTCTACTTTCGTGGTGAAAAATAAAGTAAAATAGGGTAACAACAGGAACTATACTTACCACTCCACAAACCTTCACTACACAGCTTATAACTTTAAAACTTACTTCACTCAAACATACTGCAACAGCTATAAAAAGAATACAATAGCCACTAACAACAATCACGAAACAAAACTCCACCATACTTCACACACTCCTTCTTGAAATCGTACTCTGATACCAGCGAAGCTAATCTGTCTCCGGGGCTGTATACACGAAGGGCGCACCACAATAAACGAAAACTAGAAAATAAAAAGGGGTTTAGCAAATCTGAATGGCTACCAACTAGATATGACACACCAGTAGCTCCTATAGGGCCTAATCATAACACTCTATATGACACACGGATGTAATATTAGGGTCGCTAGCTACTAACTCTTGCTAAAAAAGTTAGATAATAGCTAAATGATAAGAGAGAAGACACAGCTAAGTACTCTCTAAAGAGTAATGTCTATATTCAATATTGAGGTATGTTGTTTGCATACAAGGAAGTAAGGCATTTATATGACCTCAACTAAGATTACTCCAAATGAGGAAAAGACAAAAATGAATAATGTATAAAAGATTCCTAAAACATTCTTAAAAGGGTAAAATGACAAATAATGTGTTGTATGGAGAAGTAAAGAATCATTCTAAAACAATGTACTAGAAGACACGTGTTAGTAGGTGATTAGTGTTATATACAGAAGCTAGTCTTATTAATGCAAGGTTTAGGAAAATCCTACAACTATAGAAGTAAACTTAATGAACGTCAAGAGAGGACTTGAGAACTAGGCAAATCTGGTCCTATTTAGGCCAGGGCTCGAACACTAAGAGATATTCCAAGTCTAAGGCAACTCTCCATGTGAGATGTCTCGGCAGCTTGGCTTAGTCAAATGTTTGAAGTTAGCTGGCTCAAATGTTGCCTAGATTATGCTAAGAGCTCAGCAATAGGTATGATTGCTCAACAAATTGGCATACATGCTTAATAGCTCTGAAACTATATTAGTAGTTACAAGAACTTAGCACTTGAGTCAGCAGAAGTGGATAAGATTGAGGTTATGCTAGAAATTCTTATCTTGAATGGGGTTTCAAGCTAGTATGCTCCATGTGAATCCTTACAGTCCTCTAGCTTGACTATGTATGACTAGTCTGAGGTATTGATTCCTATCATATATGCTATGTAATATTTTAGGTATATTCTTTAGTACTCTATATCTTGTAATATATGTGTATGTGTATCAATAGAACATGTTTGAGTGGTTGAGCTCATCCTTTTTCAATCTGCCTAGTAGAATTTCTTTGGAAATTAAATGGCCAAGAAATCCAATTATCTTTCTTGTTTAAGGTTTTTCACTTTGCTATTTCTTCGAGTTATATCGATATAACCATGTAAATACAAGTATCACTATAAAGTTTCAATCCCTACGTAAAGTATGATACTTTTATAACATAGGTTGATTTTTTAAGGAAAAAATACAAAAAAAATTCTATAATGTTTAACCTTTTTTCAATTAAGTCATTAACCTTTCATTTTGTCCATTTTAATCCTCAACTTTTGCAAATCGTATCAAGTAAGTCATTTTGTTAACTTTCATTAGATTTTATATTAACGCGGATATGTAGTAGCATATGATTAGACGATGTATAATTTTTAAATAAAAAATAATAAAATGTTTATAAAATAATAAAAATATAGAAAAATTGGAAAATTGGAAAAAAATAAAAAAATTATGCATAATTGAAAAAACCCTTATGTAATGGATATAATAGTTACATATATAATTATATATACTCATATACATATTTATATATATAAACCAAATTTAAATTAATAAATAAAAATTAATGAAATTCAAAAATATAAATTGAAAAAATGTAAAAAGGAGAAACTTGACCACTAGAGGTAAGGATAGCCAAATTTAGGTTGAAGGAAAGTAGTGGGTCATAACCCATTGGAGGCCTAAGATAGTCACCACCACCCAAGATTGGAGAGGTTGTGTAACCTTTCTTAGGTAGTAGGTGGTCACAAGCCACCTAAATTTAAAAAAAAATATATATATATATATATATAAAGCAAAACTTGATTAGATTTCTTTTTCCTTTTTTTTTTTTTTATTTTAAGTTTTAGGCCACCATAGATTACCACCTTCCACTTAAAGGAGTTTATGTGACAACCAACCTACCTCCCCTCTCTCTTACAATGGAGGGTGGTCAGCTATTAGTGGGTCATAATCTATGAAATTTAGTCATTTTTTAGCTATCTTAACGTTAGGGGATAGCTAAATTTTAATTTATTATTTTTTGTTATTATTGTTAATTTATTTTAAAATAAATATTAATATATATATGTATATAAATATATATTACTAAATAATATATATGTACTATTTTCTAGATTTTTATTTTTAATTTTTTTACTTTTTAAAATCATTTTTGTGTATTTCTTATTATTTTTATGAATTTTAATTATATAATATATATTATTAGTTTATTTAATTAAATCAATTATTTAAATGAATCAGATTTTGTCACATTTCCATACTAATAGCAAAACTAATGGACGAATATCACTGTAAATTTTTAAAAATGTTAAAGATTAAAATAAAACTTTTAAAACATTAAGAAATGAAATATATACATAGGTAAACATTAAGAACCTTTTTATACTTTTTCAGCTTTTTAAAAGGCTATTCATTGCAATAGCTAACATTGCTACTTTATTTGTTGTTGAGTACTTATCCTTGTTTCGTAATGGTGAGATTGTTGGGCCACCATGTTTGAAGATATAGATATAATAATTTCTCTACTCTATCAATTTGAATCATTTAGGATAGATTTCATTTTGAAATGAAGATTTTGATGTTAATTCAAAAGTTGAACAGTCGTTTCCATTAAAAAAAAAAAAGATTTTGGGACTATACCAGTTAAATTATACCTAGAGTTGTAAATGAGTCGATCTAGAGTTATAAATGAATCGAGTCAAGATGATACAGTAATAAGCTCGATTCAAAATTTTGAAGCTCGAGCTCAACTTAAAATAGCAATTGATAAGCTAAAACTTAACTCAATTAAACTTATTTTGACTCAATAATCTTTAAAAACTATTATAAATTTAATTAAAATAATAATAATAATGTTTAAACTCTATTTGAATTTGACTTATATTTAAATTCAACTTAAGTTCGTTTACATCATAAGCTTGTCGAGACGATCATAAAGGTTAAGTTGAGTGTGGCCGAATCAAATTTGATTAAATGCCGAGGTAAATTCAAGCAACTTATGCTCATCTAGTTTACACACCTAATTTCTCATGTCGTGGGTTTTCGATTCGTCTTAATTCCTTTTATCTACTTGTTTTGTCTTTGTATAAATTGTATTATACCTTAGTCCTATGACTTAAATAGGGTGTTGCTTCAGTAGAGTGGTTCTTGATACATTATGTGATAGTTGTTTGGTGCTTGATCTCTCCCTCTCCCTCTGGAATGTCTTATGCACATCACATCATTTGCCTTGATAATTTCTAGACATGGAAAATGACAATAGTGACACATTGCGTAAGGCAAGCTCGTGCAATCATTGTCCTTTGGTCCTATGACTTTTAAGTGTATATTAATGTTAATGATAATTAAAAAAATTTGAGAGAAATCATCTAATTCATCCTTCATATAAGGTAAGGCAGTGGTCCAATTCCACATATCAATGTTATTAAATAGTATGTGTTACCGTGTTTCAATTGAGTTACTATATTTTTATTCTTGCATTTATTGTTGCTTTAATTATTAAGGAGATACGTAATTTAAGGTAGAATTATTGGAAGAAGGGGCATTTGTCCGTATGGTCAAAGGACTCGGTCTAACTGCAAATCCACAGGTACTTAGGCTTCGGTAAATTGCAACGGCATTCTTAAAATTACAAGGAATTACAAATATGAAGAGAGTTTCTAGAATAGTCCATTTTTCTTTCATAATTGTGCTGAATTGGATATTTTATTAGGAGTTTTTTTTATTTTTTTATTTTTCATATATCTCTAAAGTTTTTAAGAGCCATGTGTACTTCTTTTAGACGCTTTTTCTCTGCAAATTTTCTAACTTAGTTATATTATATATATTTTTCTGCAGGTACTTCGTTTTATTTGGCTGGGAGTATATAGCTACCGGTATACGATACTTGATCCAGAGTAAAAGGATATAAAGAAGAGACAATCCATGAAAATTGTTTATATTATTGCTTTTCAGAGTTTATAGTATCGTATTTTCGATTCTTTCTTAAGGTGTAATGGACTATAATTTCATCTTCCCTACGCTGTGAGTTTGGATTTTAAATGTCACATGATATTTTCATTTTTTTTTTTTGTTAATCTTCTAAACTATGTATCAATTATTGGTACTATCACCTTTCGATATTTAGGAAAAATTGTAAGAAAAATCTTCTCATTAGTATTGTGATTCCAAATTTAATAAATTAAAGTTTAGTTATTCTAATTCGAGCTTAATAGTTTAATGAAGCTTGTGATTGAACTTGTTTTTAGATTAATTAGGGAAAATGATTATATAAATTAATTTATGCCTAATCGAGTAATTCAAGCCTAATCAAGCTAATAGAGCAGAAATTGAGTTTGCTAAATATTTATTTAAGTCAAACTCGAGTGCAAAATTTTGAAGCTCAATAAAACTTGAGCTAAGTTCGAGCTTTAAGTTTTTTAAACTGAGCTCAAACTCGAGCTTTATATTGTATTAGTTCGACTCGACTTGATTATACTGCTAACTATAAATAAGGCTCCTTAGCCTAGTTTGTAGGTGTAAATAGCTGAAAATTGTTATATTAAGGCCAGGTGATAAGGTTAAAGGAATCCAATCTATATTGAGATGATTGAGTGAGATTTGGCTTGGTAGGTTTAAAATAAAGATCGTTGGATCGATCCATTTACCTCCAACCTTTCTTAAATAGGATCATACACTTATAAGAAAGACTACTAGCTTTGAGCCCATTAACTAACTCATTCTGGATAACCATGAATCAAGTAAACTCCATCCTATCTCCTGATCACCCAGATGATCCAATAGATGCTATCATGCCCAAAAGTTTATAAATATTCAATATTTTCTCATCATTTAAAACTCTAAGAGAGATCGGAGAAATGTTGTTCTATCATGAAAGCTTTACTCTCTATGATTAAATAGCGTTTAGGCAAAGAATTGATCTCATTCCCTTAAGCTATAAGGTGAACGCCTGAAATCCCTTAAGACTGCCTTGTCTATCACTTGTGCATTTGAGACACTAAGATTACTTATTCCTCCTCCCTTCCTTATTCTCACTTAATCATCCTTTTAAGTGATAGTCTCGCTTCATTTTTTTGAAGTCATGTGTAGTACACTACTCACGCAATATGCATGTAACCACTCCAATTGAACCCTTACATCTACAGTAGGCACTCTCTAGATTTTTTTTTTAAGAGGCTTTTTAGTCCTTGGTTCTTGTATGTTAGTTTCTATCTTAATCCTTTTCTATGTCTTACTTCTATATGTGGAGAAAAGGGGAACAGATGATGGAGAACCTCATATGTTAGCACCCATGATCCACTATCTTAATGTGAATAATATTGTGGACATTGGTATAAAGTGTAATAACGGTGTTACAATGAAAAAGATGAAAAAAGAAGATGATGAAGATGTTTCGGTTTATTTTGAGATAGCCAATCTCCTTTACCAATTTTCAAAGAAGGAGGCACTTAAAAATTTGATTAGAAACTTTCCTTCCAATCTTTTTTGATATGTCCCTCTTTATTGAATTATACACTCTAATCTATTTATTTGTTACTAATAACTAATTTTCCCTCCAAATACAACAACTATTACAAATGCTAGAAACTACTACTATAACTACTAAAGGCTACTATTCCAATCTACTAAAATACTAACTTCTAGAAATTGTACAATTATATGTTGATTATTTATATTTATGTATACCATATACTTTGAATTGTAACAATTTCTCCCCTCCACGAGAAGAACCTTGTCCTCAAGGTTCAAACAAACAAAAATTAACTAATTCAACTTAAGAAGAATAAGAATCTATCAACTTCTTCGATCTTCTCTTGTAGCTTTGGAACCTTAACTCTCCAAGGATCACCATGAACAATTTTCTCTTTAGTTGAATAGATTGCAACATCATATGAGCCAATGTCCCTTTTCACACCACATATTAAAAAATAAGGTTTTGCATTAGTGAGACATTGTGCATGTTGAGTTGTTGTCATCACCAAATCTTTCATTGTAGCAAATTCTTTACCCTTTACCTTATGAGATTGCTAGTCATCCTCCTTATAATATCTACTATCACCATGAAAATTAGAGGAAATAATCTATTGTCCATTAGAGCCTTTGTAGCAACTTGTATTGATTTATCAAGTGCTATTTTCTTAATATCTTATACTATTTCTTATTCGAACAAATCTAAAAAATCATTGCCTTGCACCCTAAATGCAGAATTTGTGAATCCATCTTGTTTGTCATCCACATATTGGTAATCGTTTCCTTTATGATTACTTAAATGCCCATCTTTTGTATCATCCTTAATAGATTGCTCAAGAACATCAAAAGATAATACCAAAGGTTGATACTTGCACTTAGGTTCTTAAGTATAATACTCATTGAAGTGAAAAGTGAAATCTTCTTGTTGTGTCTTTGGGAACATCTGACCAATCTTGAGAGAAAATTCTTGCAATTAATTATTGATTGTTATAAGAGTCGCTTACTCCATTGTATGGTATCAAACATATTCTTGATGATTTCCATACTTGCAGCATATGTTGAGTTCTTAGTGGTCATCGAGAAAAAGTAAGAGCACCAAAATATTAGCACCCATAATTCACTATCCCATTATGAACAATATTGTGGATGTTAATACGAAGTATAGTAATAGTGGAAAAATGAAAAAGATTAAAAGAAAAGACGATGAAGAGATTTTGGCTTATTTCGAGATAGTCAAACTCTTTTACCTATTTTAAAAGAAAAAAGCACCTAAGTGTTTAGTTGAAAACTTTTCTTCCAACCCTTTTTTATATTTCTCTCTTTATAGAATTATATACTTTAATCTATTTATTTATTGCTGATAATTAATTTTCCCTCTAAATACAACTACAATTACAAATACTAGAAACTACTAATATAACTACTAATAATTAGTATTCCAATCTCTTAAAATGCTAACTTCTAAAAATTATGCAATTATTGATTAATTATTTACATTTATGCTGACATATACTTTAAATTGAAACATCACATCCCATGCTTATCTTATTTTGTGAGCTGATAAGGGGAACTTGCATTGTTAGCTTGCTACTAGCCCTTCCTTTTCTGGAGCCTGCATGCTCTACTATCTCTTTAATCAGGCCCTTCTCTGCACTTCTTTGTGCTAGCAGCCATGGTAGAGGAGATAGGAGCACGATGGGTTGGGCTGGTAGGCGTAATAACTGAAGTAGTCCTTGATGATGCTTATGTACTCCGATTCGGTCTATGCCTTTGGGGAAGGGGGCGGCTACTGAGAGCCCTATGCCATGGACTTTTGACTCCACCCCTGTACGTCTTTGAAGCAACTTAGGGGTGGCGCAGAATCGGCAGAGAGTTGAGGGCCAGGGTGCGTTCTCGTCCTGTAAGATTCCTTTTGGAGTATCTTTAAGGTCTCTAATCCCAAAAGGTCGAGATTGATCTTGTCGTGGTGTCTCTTCAGTTCATCAATATCTCTTGGTACTTTATATTATATTTCTCATGTAAGAAGATTTTTAATATTATATATTAGCTTGCGATCTTGATCATAAAGCCATTCATAAGTCGGCTCGTTAACAAAATAAAAAAATCTACTATCGAGTTAGCTCGTGAGCCTAAATATGATTCAAACTCAATTTGTTTATATAAGTAAGTTTTATTTTGTACTTAAACTCAATTTCTTTATAAATCGAGCTCGAATTGAGCCAAACTTAAAGTGAATTGAGCTAAAGTAGTTTACAAATAACTTGACTCATTTATAACTCTAATTTACATACAGAATCAATGACTTATCAACTCAACCTTTACTAAATCTCATTTAATGCAAGAATTCACATTTGTGATCAAGCCTTCTCTATTTTATTTTTTTTCCAACGATAAATTATACAACTTGTGGGAGACGACAGATTTAAACATATTTCATTGCCGTGGAGAATAATATTCATACCAATTAGATTGTAAAAACTTAGCTATAAGGGCTTGTTAATGAACTTATGTTAAAGTAGCTTATCGAGCATATGGTACATATAGCTCAAAATACAGAAGACCTATATAATATATAATCACAAAAATTATCTGATTTTATCTTTTTATCTTTATTTAAGAATAATATTTATAAAATGTCTCTATATATATCTACTTCACTCGAAAGTGCCAGCATAAGAAAATTATTACCACCTTCCAATAATCCATCCAGATTTCGGCCTATCCTTATACTTAATACACACTAAAATATTGAATCCCCATTAATATTATAAATGCACTAAAAGAAGGTCCTCCTGACATTGGTACTATAATATAATACACTAAAAAAAAGAAAAAAGAAAAAAGAAGTCTACCTTACAATTCTATTGAAATCCAAACACACACTTAGATAAGATCAAAATTACAAAACAAGTTGAACAAAGATGGTTGAGCGACTTGATAAAAAAATAAACTATATGCAATTTGAAACCACGCGATGTATGGAAGAAGATCCTGGCTTTTTTTGGCTCGTCATTTTGGCATCGTTTTGGAGCTGACCTTTTTAGATAATCAAAGTATTAAGAAAAAGACATCAAAAAGGTAAAACAACCAGGCCACTATATACTTTCACATGATAGGGAAAATGTCTAGTCATGCAAGAGAATATCCACGCAGTTTCTTTTATCCAACTGTAAAATGTAACACAACTAAATATTTCCTACAGCGTTTCGTAGTTCTTTACATACATTGTATAATGTATCCACAGCATGCAGAAGCATTTCCTCAACTTAAAGAGAAGGAAAAAAGAACAAATAAATAAAATAGAAGAAGATAAGGAAATATACATGTATGTTCTTTTCTTTTATCAAAGTATGGAAAGGAGAGAGGGTTTTTTCAGTGGTTCTGCAGCCACTCCTGGATTGCGGAACGGAGGGCGTGATTCGGGACGAGATTAGTGTGCGCCAGCTGCAGGTTTGTCATCGGCGATGTATCGTGGCCACTCTCTAGCCATGCCCTGAGTGCTTCCGCCTCATAAGTGAATCCGTCGGCTGCAACATGTGGATCTTGCATAATTTCCTACATGATTCAGTGGATAAAGCTATAGTCAGCCAAATCCAACGGGGAGGCCAATCTTCAAACCACCGGCAAAGTTTTGCATTCTCAAAATAAGTTTACAATTGCATATTGATGTAAGAAATTGACTTAGTACGGCATACGAGAAGAAATCTTACACTACCAAGATTTTTCAACAAAAGTAAGTAGGCCGTCTAGGAAAGTCAGGATGTCGATGTAATTTTAGAATTTTTAGGGGACAACACGGTGTTGGCACACAGTACTTGGAAACCTTGTAAGTTACAGCCACCAAACTTACCTGGAATATTGGGCAAATGAAATATTGAGGAGGCCGGCAACGTTCCTCAGAACCCAACCAGAATGGTGACAAACCTCCGCAAGAAGCTCTCATTGGCTCGAGTACCTTCCAAACATCCGATTCAAGGTCCGGTCGGTTTTTACTACTCATCTCACAGCACCTCAATGCCAAGTGAGCTAATTGCTCTGCTTGCACATAGGGCCAGTCTCCAGCCAAAGGATCCAACATATCCTTAAATTTTCCCGTACTGAGTGCATTCTGCACTTCCTTTGTGATTCCAGGGGCAGCTCTTCGAGTCAACAACCGTAACAGAATAATTCCATAGGAAAAAATGTCAGATTTTGGGGTAAGCTCTCCGGTACAAAGGAATTCAGGGTCCACGTAACCCAGGGTGCCCTTAGGGCCAGTTCTACAAAGAGTTGTGTTGTTGGTTGAGTGCTCATCCCGAGATAGGAGGCAACAGATTCCAAAATCGCTGAGCTTGCACCTCATATGGGCATCAAGGAGAATATTGGCAGGTTTAAGGTCCCCATGTACAACACTATGTGGCTTGGTCGAATGTAGGAAGATGAGGACACAGCACAGTTCGGTGGCAATACGTATTCGAGTCTGCCATGATAAAGGAGTTGAATTATCTTTGCAGTCGAGCCGATCCTCAAGACTTCCGTTTGGAAGGAACTCATAAACGAGTGCCCAAGCTTCTGGACAAGCTCCAATGAGGGTAACAAGATTCGGATGTCTCAGCTTACTTAACACATCAACCTGAGAGGCGGAAAAATCACAAGGACAGCTCTCAGCTCATTTAGATATTTGATACTGTCGTTGCTGAAGTGATTGCAAATAATGGCAGGAAAAAAAAAAAAATGGATGAAACATATCAGACATTTTTTAAAGGAATATTATTTTGTTTTATAAAAGTGGATGAAAAAAGATAAATAATAGCAGTTACTGTGGTTTTATTTTGTTTTATAATTGGGGACATTTTTTAAACAAAAGTTACATTCCATGAGAATGACTATTGCATTTGCATAAGCAACAAAGGCCTAAACACAACATTAATGTGTGCTTGTTTTGTTAAAAACGCTTCTCAAGTTGACTCCATCAAATATTATACTCAGTTTTAGACTTTTCAAATATCATGAGCAACCCCAAGAGATTGCAGTTACTTGGATTTTAATAGCAAAGTAATGGTGCGAGGCAGGAGTGGTGGCCAATGGCACATGGTAGTGGTTAAACGCCAATGAAAGTGTCCTTTTCAAAAACGAGGGTAACATTTTCGACTTTTAAAAAGAGGAATCAATTTTAATATTCTTCATTGGCGTTTTCTGTGATTGTCTAGCCGCTACCACTGAAGGTCAGCCTCTGTTATCATCTTCCATCACCACTTACTTTTTAAACCTTTAGTATATGCAATCACTTAAGATTACCATAATAACATTTTGCAATTGAAAAACTCAGATTATAAGAATTGTCAAAAAACTTGAAATTATTTTCTGCAAAAACATGCCCATAATGCTAAAAATTATACGAGGGAATAAAACAAGTGACATCTCAGTAGACACTGTGAAATGCTTAACTGAACAACTCAGCTTGATTTGGTACACATTTGGTTGATGTGCTAGATTACCTAACAAAGAAGAGCGAAAACCAACACACCTCTTGTTGAAACTCAGATGGACCTTGCAAGTTATCAGGATGCACCATTTTTATAGCAACAGTTGCATGACGAAGGAGTCCTTTGTATATGTTGCCGTATCCGCCTTCTCCAATCTTCAAAGACTGATCAAAATTTCTCGTCGCTTCTTGTATCTCTGAAAATGTGAAGTCTGAGAAGAACTGTCCAGCAGATGAACTTGAGGCATCTCCTTGCCTTTCCTTCAGCTCCTCCGCTTCCCTGAGCGCATTGTCACACTCCATCCGCAATCCATCCCGTTCTTTCTTATAAGTTTGCAACAGTTCCACTGCAGAGATAATTTTCTGCACCAACTCCTGCACGATTTCTTCAGTTTCTGAAATTTGGCTTTCCGACTGCCACTTTTGATCTGTAGCACTACGGAGTTCTTCTATGATGTCATCTCTCTCTTTCTTCATCTTCTCAAGTTGTTCTTCTCCTTTTACTAAAGCTACCTCAACTTCTCTTCTTTGTTTCAACTCCTCTGAGTATAATTTTTCAAATGCTCTGGCCTGAATCTCGCAGAAAATCAACAAAGAAATTGTTACTTTCAAATCAGCTGGATTCAGCTGTGAAATCCTACATTTTCTAATGTAATATAAGAAGTGAAATCTCAAGAAAACTTTATTAAGGCAGAAATTCCATTAGTGGAAGAAGACAGCATATGTTGAGAAGTAACAATTAAAGACATTGGGCCATCAAAATAAGGGCTTTCACCCATTGAAAATCTCCAAAGATATATAGTATTCTCCTCTTGCATCAAACAATTAGAACAAAGGGAATATCACTAGATTCAATTAACTCCTATTAGAAAACTTGATGTTCATAAATGTATTGATAATTTCTAAAATTGGGTAGTGCATGCACCATAAAAGACTTCAGGATATACTAAACTTAGACCATAGCAGTGTATGTCCAAGAGTTTGTGGGTTAAATAGTCAAACCTCTAGGCAAGCTTTTTCATGAAATTGAACACTAAATGGCAACTACATATTGAGCAACTTCATCAGAAAGATTGTCTAGCTAAATGGGAAAGAGTGAGAATCATACCCTCCTTATTGCCTCGATCACATCCTTTTCAGCTTTACCACGTCTAACTGCCTCCTCTAGTGCCTCTCGCTTTGCATTCTCAGCCTCAGTAATAGCTTGTTCAAGTTGATCACAAAGATTGCCATCTATGTTTCCATCCTGTTAAAAAGAAATTAAAAAAAAAAAAAAAAAAAACCAAAAAAGCACCACAATTGAATGCCTTCCAATTGTGTAGGCTATAAATAGCTCTTTAAGTCCAAGACTTTGTGTGGTTTTGCATGTACCAGTACGCTGGGAGGCGATGTATGGTCAATGATATCTTTTGAAGGGTTCAAGTCCACTTTCCACTCACGTGAAGCGGTTGCTGAGATAGGATAAGAGATAGAATCAGTTCCTCCAGAAGTTGATGACTGGACGGAATGCTGAGAACCACTCCCCCTTGATAGTCTCTCTCTCACCCATTCTTGCCAGGTTTCTTCTACATCTGAATGTGTGCTTAACCTCTCTCCACAACCGTACTCTGAAGGAGAGGCAAGCGATGGTCCACTATTCTTCTCACTACTCGAAGACATCACTCTACTTAAGAAATTTTGAACAGGAATAGTAAGTTTTATTGGATCATTATTGCACAAAGTGGCAGACTGCAAACGTGCGAGACTTGTCGGATCAGTATTGTTTGAAGTGGTGGACTGTGAACGTGGGAGACTAAAATGGTTGGCATCAAGGCTTTGGCACATGTCTGATGATGCCACAGATGCATTATCTACATCAATCAACACCGTGCAAGGTTCCCTATTTTAACAGCACAGCAATGATTATAATCATAAAACCCAATCATATCTCTGAAGTAAAATTTCTTAACCAAGGAATATATATATATGATTATCAGTTTTATTTCATTAACTTCCAAAGTGTGGTCCGTTGACATTTAAGAAAGACTAGAAATGGAAATTTCTAATAGCTTTTGCTATACATAGCAATTTTCTCAAGGAAAACGGGTACAGATATGTTCCAAGTATAACCTTGTGTAAATGCAATTTCCATTGCAGATAAACCATATATGACAATAAGGAGGAGCCCGCTGTCGGACAGAGATTGCTTTCTTGGACTTCAGTTCTGTCATTTTCCTGCAAAAGAGATAATAAACACTCTCGATAAGCAGATGCTGAAGACATAATTTAAAATAATCAGGCCAGAAAAAAAGGCAGTGTCTATTGACTTTTTCCAAAGACATTGTAAGGTCAGACAACTGAGATGGCAAATACTACTGCCAAATGTTTTATTGGTAAACATGGCCAACACGTCTCATTTTGCATCTATCTTATTATAACAAAAATTGAAGAGATGCCAATCCAAGATTCAGCTTAGAAACAATATTTCAGCTCTGGATTCAAATAATATATAAACTGACGACCAGAAAAGCAGTAACTTTGTAAAAACAGTTGGTAATTCCACATTTAAGAAAATCCCCTGGGAATCTGCATGGCCTAATAAAACACACAACCGATTTCCTAGAGCTCCTCCATATTTCAGCCCTATATTCAACCCACTTCTAGGCCACATGACTGCAGGGCATGTGAAGTGATGGCGATACTTTTACCTACATCATTCGGCTGATGCTGCATCCCAGTTGAACAATGCCGTAGATCAGACAGAGGAGGTTGTGTAACTGACACTCCGGCTACACTATATGAAATTTATATGGTCTGCACCCACTAAATTTGTAGATACTAAATCAAATTAGTAGAAAGCAAGCAACTAGCATAAATTAACCTTCCCCCCCACCAAAGAAGAATTTCTGCATGAAAATTTCTTCAAATGTAGCATTTTCTCACATGTAATGCACATACCGGTCTGCACGAATTTGATCACACGAGATTTCAGGTGAATTATAATGTCCTCAAGTATACCTTGAATACCGCTTGTCAGCTGCTGCACCCATGACAAGCTTTCTCACTTCGTACCGACTGATGAGATCCAAAATACCCTTCTCAACGCTTTTAGCTTCTATATACAACTTCTCTGCTTGTACCTAAGGTTCATGTGGTTTGTTATCCTCATTCTTAAAACTTTGGCCCATCCGAAGTCAGAAACAAAAAGTAAAGAAAAATTACCCCCGTTGGACCACAGAGTTGGAGGTAGTCATCCAGAATTTTAATTATGTTTTTCTTCTCAGATTCCCTATGTGCCTTTACCTTTTCAGGTTTAGCTGAACTAACCGGCAATTCTGCACCCACTGCAAAATAGGAAGCAAATAAAATCAATCATAAGAAAGCAAAACCAGTGATTTTTCATTTTTTTTTTCTTTTTCTACGATAAAGCAAGAAACTTAAAATTAAACACGAAAATTCATGAATAAAAGGTAATCAAAACCTCCAAATTCTTAAAAACGTACAAAGGAATCGATCGGATTATGTCCTATTCAAAATAATATCATTATCTTATATTTCACCGACAAAAGTTTCACAGTTCGACACCACAATAACAACACTCAAGCCTTATTTCCACTAGGAGGAGTTGCTATGCAGAGATCATTTCACCGCTGCACTTTATCATGAATTATATATTCACTAGTAACTGAATATGTCATATAATTTTACTGTTCTACTCCATGTTTTCTTCCCGCTCCTTTGCTGTTAGTAGCCTACCCAAGCCTGGGTAAAGGAGGAGGGTTGCCTTAGGTTGACAGCCAGCAGCTTTATCAATTAATATGAATATAGATCCCATGAGCTAATAACAAATTTCACAACTCAAATCTTCAAAATACATATGTTTGTTCTGCCCCTGGCCTGTTCCCATGTTTCCCTAAGCCCAAAAAAACAAATCAGATAGAAAAATCAATCAAACCTTCCTCTTGACTGCCATTGAAAACAATAATCCAACGTATAAATTGACTCAAGCTTCTGCTTCCACATCACAAGCATGAATCAAAAAATTAACAAGATCAAAACAAACCCGAAAGCACGAAACACACGACTTGAAGATTTGTCTCAAAAACAGGTCGAACTTACTCATTGGAATAGTCTGAGAAGGAACATAAACAAGTGAAATACAAATCTTGCTTCTTCCAGAATTTTGAATTGCCCAAATAAGTGTCAATTTGCTCTCTTTCACTTCTTTTCCAACTGCAACATAAATTTTATCTTCAACTATACTCCCCGCGGACTGCATGACTGTATCTCCCGTTTCAATTACTTGTTTCGAATTCGATAAAACCGTCAAGCTGTGCCACGTGTTTTATCATCAACAACAGTCATCACCACCACTTAAAAACATCAGAAGCAAACTCCCGAATCCCAATTCCTCAGGCACTCATTGATCAAGTTTAAAAATTTCGACCAAAACCTCGTAAAATGGAAAATTTCGATGATTTATCTCTAGCTTTTCCAAAAATATCTTCGAGTTCATGCAAAAAATGGTTACTTATCATGTCGATTTTCGACCAGTTGCATTGACCCAAAAGAAAACTTCAACCGAAACCTGGTAAAGATGGAAACTTTTGATGATTTTCTTCACATATGATGAAACTAAGATTGCTTTTCACAACGATTTTCCACCAAATTCAATGACCCAAATGATAGCTGCTTCAGAAAATCATTGCACTCCCGCCAAAAAGTCTTCAAAATCGCTGCTTTTTGAAGTAGGTCGCCTTCTGGGTATTCTAAAAACAGGCTCAATTTTCAAAATTCCTCAAAAATTCACCGAAAGATAGCAAGTACATCTTGTTATGAAATTGAAACTCACTAAAAACCCTAGCTTGTTTTAACTGAAGATGTGCGAGGAGTGAGCGAGGGAGAGCTTCGGGAAGTACGAAAAAGCGAATGAAGGAGGGAAAGAAGAAGAAGAAGAAGAAGAAGAGGAGGAGGAACAAGTTGGTATCGTTTTTAAGTCGTTATCGGGATGTGTAAGTTTGATAATTTGGTTTGTAAAGGAATACTTTGTCCTCAGCAGGAAGCTATGAAGTACAAATTAGATTTAATATTACAAAAACCCTAAATCCAATTTAAATAATAATTAACGGTAATGTGATCATGATGTTGTAATATGATTCGGGAAATGTTGAGCATTGCTGTGCAACTGTTCCTTTATTTGAACAGCCTTTGGCCGTTAAATCAAACCATATATCATGAAACTTAAACTTAATTTTTTAAATTGTTTAAGTAATTCAAATTTTAATTGAATTTAATTATTATCAAATTGGACTTAAATAAACATGGAGACACAAGTGAATTGGTTTCATTTACATCCTTTGCACCAATTATAACTGCTCATGTATTAAAAAAGAAATGAAAGAGGAAAGAAGCTACGTATTTCGATGGCAATTTGACTATCATATATTATTTTAGAGAGTATAAATGTTTAGTTTCAAATACAAACACCATAAAATTCTAGTAGTCAAAGATGTGCTTATTAAAAGCGGTATAAACATAACATGTGATTATATTGCAAATTTAATATATTAAGTATTAGAATTGGTACTAACATGACATGTATAATAATGTTAAAACTTAAAACAATAATATAATAATATTGTTTGTCTAAATTATTTTTAATTATATTTATCATCCTTATAATAATACTAAAAACTTTTCGTTCTCTATTTAATCTTTGTTTTCAGTATAAATTTTTAAGTATTATGTTTCTTCAATCGTGATCGACTACCCTTTCCTAGGTTCCACAGTGCTTGTTCTTTATAGGGATATTCAATTTTTTAGCCCTTTTCTATAAGATTACACAATAATGTTTAATAACCTTTGATTTGCTAAGCCTAAAGATACGTGTTATGAAAATATAAACCTTCTAATGTATGTGCAAGATTTTCTTTTCCCCTCCAACTAGCATCATGTTACAGCTCCAAGGAAAATAAGAATCAAATATAATCTATCGTATTTGAAAATCATAAAATTATAACAATTTTAACAAAATACCTTAAATTGAGCCCTCTAAATTTAAATTGGCATAGGATTTTAATAAAAACACTTAGTTTTCTTTTAAATGTTTGATCACTTAGTATGGCATGTTAATGCTTTGTGACAACAAAATATTAAAATATATGATAATTGGGTTGAAATTAAAAGTATATTACATGTTCTTAAAAGGTTATATGATTTGGTTATAAAATGAAAATTTTAGGTCTTAAATGTGAAATACTAAAAAAATTGTATGATTAAATCTAGTGTAACTTTGTTTTTTGTTTTTTGTTTTTTTTTTCCTTTTCCCTTTCAACCAACAACTAACATTTTATAATTTAAGGAAGGAAGTTCATTTTATTAAGCGATCAATGTTTATATTATTAAACTATAATGATTTGGCGAAACGATGGTGTATCGTTCCCTTTGATATTTGTCACTTTTTTTTTTTTTGTTATTTCTTCCGTACCTAGGCCTTGTAAACTTACTATTATATATGGTTTAATCAATTGGGTAGTTTTAGTTTTAATTACAAAATATCAACAACTTAGGGTTATTTAAGCCTCTAATTAAATTTTCAAAAGTTGGTACAAGTCAACTTCATAATTCTAATTTAATTAATTAACTTTATTGATAAATGGAAAATTTTGCAATAAGTTAGCCCAAAGACTTTATACGTAAATTACTTATAAAACATTGGAGTATGTCAATGTATTACATATGCACCATTTAGTATTTATTAATATTTTCTTTTTTTTTTCCCTTGAAAATAATATATGGATTTCATATGCATGAAATCCATTAACTTCTAGCCAGGTTTTAAAAGTTACATTAAACACTTAAATATGTTAAGCAAACATATATAATCACACAATAATATTAAAAGAAATATGTCCTCTACCAACCATATAAATATGATACTGGCTTCTAAGTTTGACAATGCAATATTACTAGTATAAATTTTGCACAAATTAATTGAAAATATTTTCCCTTAAACTATTAATCAAATGTGAATAAACTTTTGAAACTCTTCAATATAGAGTTTGATTTCTAGTATAAAATAGGACAAAAAAAGCAATACAGTACAATATGAAAATTTTAGACTATATTAAGTGCACTAAGATATTGTGTTTTCTTCTTCTCCTACCTCTTCTTAATGACATCTCTCCATGTAACATGAGTTCAAAACATCTTTTAAGTTGATTGGCAAGTATGTTGTACATAATCAGCCAATTGTAGTGACCTCACCATGCATTTTATAAACTTTTGAATACCAATATCTCATAACATTTTCAATAGATTATCTTGAAAAGCATTTATATATATATATTTATATATATAGAATTTGGGATAAAAATCTAGAATCCGCATAATTTTTATGTACTTTAGTTTAGCAATAGATCCAATTAAAACTTTTTTTTGGGATGCTAATGTGATCTATTAAGTAAGTTTTCCATAAATAGCTATGCCTTTTTTTTTTATCCATTAAGAAGCTATAACTTTAATATACTCGAGACTAAATGATACATTTATATTTATATATGTGTATGTATATATATATATATATATATTTAAGATTTATAACTTACACTTAGACAATTTGATTGGCTTGCTTGAGAAGAAAGATAAATTGCTTGATATGAAAAAAAAAAAAAAAATCTCATTGGGGTTTAGGAAAAATGTGACCCACATGTTAATTTCATTTTCCTGTGCACAATGAATTTCATTATTCTATTTGTCTCGTTACCCTCTTCAAAAGAAAACAACAATAACAAATATATATAGGTAATTATATATTGTCCCTTACACTTACTTGACTTGGTATTACCCCATTTTTTTCAAAGACATATTAAGGCACTTTAATTTATAACTAGAGGTGTGCAAATAGGTTAAATGGACTAACTTAGCTTAGTTGACTTTAGCTTACGGGTTAAACAAGCCAAAAAACCTCAATTCTAATTCATTTAAAAAAGAGATAAATTAGACTGATTTGTGAGCTAAAGGTATAAATATGTTAAACAGGTTAGCCTAAATTAGTTTATTTTGGCTAATAAGTTAAATGGGTTAAGTTCATCTAACTTATTGTTTAAAAGGGAAAAAAAAAAAATCAACCTAGATCTGTTTGAAAAGCGTATTAAACGAGCCAACTTGTAGACCAAAATCTATTTGCATACCTTTATTTATGACAATATGATTTGAAGAAACATGTTTTGTGAGAGTGCATATTTTGAGAGGAAAGGAGGCATGTAAAGAAACATCGTTCTGATCACTTAGGAAAATCATAATATTAATATTAATAGGGCAAATTACGCTGAAGACCCTTAACAACTCCTGTAATTGTATGAACACTCTTATTTTTTTAAAATTAAGCGCTTACACTCCTGAAATTGGTGTAAATCTTCATAAGCTTTTACTATATATTCAAATTTTAAAGAATAAATTATGAAATCCTAGAAATAAAATTTGTTAATTGTCATAATACTTACTAAAGTATATACTACATAGTTTCATGGATATATGACTTCAAAACCTTATAACATATTTTTTATTTATAATTTGTTGCATTACAAGGTACATGCTAGACTTCAAAGTTCATATATGAAATATAATATTGTATAATTCAAGCAAGACCAATAGATTCATTTAACCATACTAGTAAATAAACAATAATAGCATTATAATTTTTTGAAAATAATTTTTTTATTTCTTTCAGTTTGAAGTAATAAAGGTAACATATAATATTCATGTAATTTTACTCATAGTTGCTTTGTCATAAATAATAAAAGTGGAAATGTTTCATTAAATTAGTTTCTCTATGATAAATCTACAATACACATGAAGCTGATGAAAAGACTGAAAAAGCTAAGAAATCCATCAAAAAGATCAACTTGAATGTTCTTAGAAAGGATTAGATTCAAGTTATATCATTGCATTGTACCTTAAGCCTCCTTAAAAGGAAACTTGAATTGGAAAATCCTAAACCATATCCTACATAAGTACCAAATTTAAATTCTAAATATTATTAATAATAAGGTAAATATGTGTTTAAGTATTATCAATAAGAACTACATAGTATGAAAAAAATTTCATTCTAAATAATAAAAAATGTGTGGGCCTTATACCTATTTCAGGGTTATTTATGTAATTACAAAAATTTTTATGAGTGCTCTGTATGATTTGCCCATATTAATAATAATAATAAGATATGTATACAGTTAGGTGGCATTACGTGCAATAGGTTTTTATAAAGGAGGTCGATTTCTATTTCTATAGTTATTATAACATAGTAAAGCAACCATATGAATTGAAGAGAAAATTTAGTATGATTTAGTGTTAAACTCACTATTTGAAAATTTGATCATTTAGCAACTAAGGACATGAACTTTTGAAATAGTAATTTCAATGCTTAATTGAAGTTTCAAAATGTTAATCTTACTATATCCTATATATTCATTGGGGAATGTTAGATGATTGGTTTTATTAGTAAACCCTTAGTTAATTTATTGCCTACATAGTTATTAAAATCATGATTTTGCCTATACCATTCTATAAGTTTATAATTTTAGAAGGCTTTTCTGAGTTAATTCGTGTATAAAATTGTTTTCATATAAAAACCTATGTTTTTTTACCAAGACTACTTTAAAATCAGTAGAAGCTTATGTTTTTTGTTAAGTTTACCAATTTTACATATTTGAGTTGAATGAGCTAAAAAATGAAAAAATACAACTAAACTTTTAAAAGTCATCAAGTATTAAAGTATTACACGATCTTTTCTATCCTATTTTAATTTTTTTCCTCTTTTTTTCTCTCTTAGTTCTTTATTTTATATTCATAGCCTTCATCTAAATTTCGGCTCCAATAGCCAAGGTTATAAGGAAAACTATATATTTTAATTTATACTATGAATAATTTCTAATGAACTAAAATATTTGATTTTCTTTAATTAATTGCTTTTTTCAATAAAAAATAATGGAAAAATTTTAGTTTTGACTTTATTTATACTTATTCTATACATGTTAAATTATATAATATTGAGAGCTTTTTTTAAATGAAAAAATAACTTAATTTCTTCATTTCTTTATGTTATGTATTTTAAGTTTTGAATAATTATTATAATTATATCTACAGTTTTTTTAAGTTATTTTATATAGGTCGTAGAAACTTACACTTTTACATTTCGATTTTATGTTTCGACTATTGACTTTGTAATGATTCTAGATAGAATTACGAGTTTAACAAGCCAACCGTTATAGAGACTTATAAAATCAAACTCATTCCATCTAGTGTTAGGTGGATTTTCTTTCTTTCAAATAAATTAATCACAAGTCAAACTTATGATTGAAATTATGTTCATAATAAATGGATTAAATTAATTTAATAAATTGGAGCAAATTAGTCGTTTCAACTATTGTTTCTTACCGCTATCAGTTAAGAATAACAATTTCATTACATTTCTTAGTCTCTTCCACTAAGTGAATGTAACAATGAATTATATTAAAGTCCCACAACGCATCCTAAATAATTAATTATTTGAAGACTGATCTTAATTGCTATATAGCATCAAGATGAAGTTGTTATGTCTTTGGGATTATTTAATGGTGATAATTTTATAAAATAAATGCAAGGCTCATAAATTATTTAATATAGCATTTAGCAAAGACGTTTAAATTTGAAGTGTTGTACTTTGGATATCTAAAGAAAGTTAAGTTATTTTGATGAATAGGTTGAGAATAATATTGCTTTTAAGGAAAAAAAAAATTCTCATTCATAACTCGTCTCTTTTTACAGATTCTACAATTTTTTAGAAAATGGGGAGGAGGAAATAAAACTTATTCCATTTAATATGTTACAAGAGTTATATAGACCATGCCAACTGGAACAAAGATTATTCATGGCTCTAATATTATTATTGTTGTTGTTGTTGTTGCCAAACATCATATAACAAAATTTGTTGAAGAAAGTGAAAAATGAGTTTAATTGTAATGCCTCGCCTTATAGGTTTTTACTTAAAAATTTTCTCAAACTCTTAGTATATAAAGATGGTTTACCATTGCCATCCTTAAGTTAAGGATAAGGCAGAACTCGTATTCAACCTAATCTTTTATTATATAAATAACTATTTTCAAAATCATTTCTTATTCAATATGACCAACAACAGTAAGCTTCTACATTAGTGAGCTGTACTTAGAGTATCACAGTTATACATTTCTACTCAACATAGTAACTCTTTTACAAATACATATTTCTAGACTACCATAATTGTACTAAACCTTTGGTGAAGTAATATCTACTGCTTTCTTGAACAACTCTCTTTATATACTTAAGCCAAATTGTATAGTTAACGAGTTCTCTCAAAAACCCATCTTCAGCTAGAGTATTAAGTCTCCTTATCACTCCGATACCTTCTTCTATCTATTCATTTGTAACTTGGGGATAGAATAAGAGAAACTTATCTCTTCAGCTGCTACAAGTTGAGTAAAAGTGGATAGACATACAATAATAATCATAATAAAATAAGCACGCACATCATTTAAGTAGTTAGTGTAATTATATTATCTTATAATTTCCTAGCCAAGCAATGCAGATGCAACAAGAGTGTGCCATGTTTATGCACGTAACATGCATCAGTACTGATATCTTAACCCAACCTAGTAACTTGTCTGGTTTGGTCAACCGAAACCGAGTATCTGGATAACATATCTACAAACCTAACAAACATTTCAACCTAATAATAACTATATAGAGTGGTTGGAAAATTCAGCATATAATTGGCCCAATGATACAGTTCAGTCTCTATATGCTAAAAAACCTAACTTTTACAAATTAAGTAGTTTACTTGATAAACCTAGCTTTTCATATGGAAACTGACCTAGTAATATCTTGGTTTTTAAAAAACTTGACCCGTAGGTCTTTTTCATGCCGTGACGTGAATTTATTAGATTGCACATCAAGCAAAACTCAGCTAATTCAAGCAAACTTACTCATCATTTGTTACCCAGCCTTTACTTTGTAGTTTTATCCACTCTATGATCTTGGTATTCACTTAGATGGACACCTTAAGAGATAGAGTTAATCCTTAGATTTTTTTTCCAAGATAACACAGATCCTATCAAATGTCACATATGCATTCATCAACATCAACATCAACATAATAACTATGTTTAATATCGTGTCACTATATAATCAATAACAATCATAACAAATAGCTCCATATGGTTCACGGAGTTGCACATTAAGTTACAATTAATGTTTAGTCAAGCCAAAACATTACAGAGCTTACGAAGTTAGGAGTAAACATAAGTCTACTCAAGCACAAATACATATCCACTTATTTGGTTAAAGGTACATTCCTAATTTTACTCGTTAACGTAAGTTTCTTCTTCTATGAATTTACCTAACAAGAGCAAGTACTTCTAAGGTCAATTATGGGTTATGATTATTTATATATACATATACTGATTAAATACTCTCTTGTTGGTAATTAGTTCGTTATAGGTTGGTTTCAATTCAATCTCTAAGTTTGATTCTAAGTTAGCTTTTGAAATAGTTTCTTATTGCACTATCTTCTTTTACCAATCATAATTTTTTTACTAATCAATGATTTTTACAAGTTACTCGAAATTGCTAAATCCTCCTAATTAGCTTCTAAACAATTCTATAGTGGTTTTCTTTAATAAAAAAATCTTCTAAATTATTATTTGAGCTACTCAAGGTTCATTTGTTACACTAGTTTTATCCTCTGAGATAGCCTTTGAGTTTCTCCAAATTAAACCCCTTATTACAATATCCTCTAACTCCATTAGCTATAGGATTTTTAATAAAATCATCTTTTGACCAACCTTTTGTTTCCCTTATTTTTACATTTTACTCATAATTTTTCCTTCTAACCTACCATATCAGTATTAATCTAGTGAAAATTCCATGATTAGAATCCTTTGAATCATTCTCTACCTTTAATCAATGTCCTATAAGTAGCTAATTTATCAACTTCCTTCCAAGTTATAATTGTGGAATCAAATTTAAACATCAAACGACACTCCAAACCAACCTTCTTCGGTTTCATTACTTCTTAACTCTTCATTTATTACGTCACAATTTATCAAGTGTTTCAAGTTCATTAATTTAGGCAAATACTAACTTTACTAATTAAGGCCAATTCACCATTTTCCATAACTTCTCAATTTATCAATCAACTCAACCACTCCAGAATAGTACATATACTTCAAGAACTAATCCAACTCAAAATCTAAGGAAGATTATTTAAGAAAATAAGTTCTTTTTCTACTAAAACACAATTTAATACATAATTTAGGGTTGAAAAATCACATAAAAAATTAGAAAATAGTTTTGCAAGAAATCTTTTCATAGAAATTTAATATTAATATAAGATAGTTTATAGAAAATTTTTTATGGCAAAACTATGTTGTTAGGCTTATTTATTTCAATATTGAAAATTGTCTAATTTCTTAAGGACGTATATTGTCACCACTAAATTTGTACAAAATGACATTTTTCCTATATTTTATACATGAAAATATGTAGCAATAATTTTTTTCATTATTTTTAAAAATTTAAGCAAAATTGAGTTAAATTTAAACCTTATCGTCGTTGACAACTTTAGCTACCTCCAGTCGTGGAGGGTTTGTCGGTAGCTCCAGGCGTTGCCTCCTCCATCAAGTGGTGGTGGTGGTCAGTTCCCAGAAACTCCCCACATTCATAAACCCTCAAATGCCCATCTTATGCATCGATTTTGTCTATTTTCCACAACTCTCTTCTTCCATCCTCATAACTCCAACTAATTTTTACATATTCCATCTTGCATGTAGAATTATTCTAGAGAGTGTTTTTGATTTTTTAAGCTTAGATAGTGTAGGAATGATTTTTATTTTCTCTCTCTTCTTGTCTTTTAGCCTTATAAATTAACTTAACATGCAATTTGATTTACTTAATTTACCCACACCTGTCCTAATTACTACTACACACCTATTCCAACTTAATCCAATTACCTTAAGTGATTTTGAAATTTTATGTTAATTTTTATGAATTTCTTTAACTTACTTTAGCTTAAAATGCTAATATTAAGATATTTTAGCTAATTACAGGTATTTATTTATGCATAATAATTACACGTGGGGTATATACATTTGTTTTATATGTTATTTTGTGTTATGTAATATTTTTATTACATATATAATTTATCTCTAAGATTTTATAATCATTCGGAATTCTAATTTTTAAGTTTCTAATAATTACTAATTGTATTTGATAAAAATATATTTTATTAAGATTAAACATTATAATTACTTTATTTTCAGAAATTGATATTATTAAGGCTATTGGTCTAACTTTTATAACCTTATATTGAAATTTGGCTTAAATTAGATAAAACAAGTAATCTACAAAATTCATTCATTTATTTTTGCTTTTAAGTTAGTTACACAACACACAATAATAGTTTTCATGATCTGATCACTTCACTAATGTATCATAACCTAGTATTTGGGTGTGTCTCTTTGGATCTCTTTACGATACTTAGATCTACCTCGTATCATTTTCATGTGAGACTGCATAAGATATAACATGTCACATGGATAATTGGGATTGCTCTTTAGGGATCTACTACTATGGACCCCTAAAATGAGCTAAATACAAGCAACAAAGAGACATTTAAGTCGGATATATATTTAATCATTTTAATCTTTGCTATCCTAATACTTACATACAACAAGCACGTGTTACGTATCTAGATATTTAGAATCCGTTACTAACGAACTATGTTAAGCTTTGGATCTTAGAAACAATAGATATTCATTAAATTTTCTTAAATATTGAATAAGCGATTTCTCCTTAGTTAAAACTCACTTTTGGGCTATTTAATTCTCTTTAAATTCACTAAATGAAACATTAAAGAAGTTTACTTTTGATATGATAAAGGAATAAAACAAAAAAAGGAGGAAAAATTCGACTTATTGGAGCATAACCTACAATATGATTTGCGATACGGTCGTATCAAATAGACCATGCCAATGATTGTGTTAACTTTCATCGCTACAAGTGATACGATCAGAGATACGGTTATGTTGATCGATCATGTAACTCCCTATGATCCAACAAAAAAGATGCCCTTACTAGTGACACAACCATAGATACAATCATGTCACCTATTGTTCATGTAAAAAAAGCTTCACTTTTATTCACTCAATTCCTTTTTGAACTCAATTTATCTTCTAAAACTTTAACACATAATTCTATAGAAAAACTTAACTCCACATCAAAATCTTATCAACCATGCCCCTTTACTTCCATAACTTAACTCTTGTTTTAACTCAACATAACCCCAAAAAATTATATAATTGCATTATTTAACCCACAATTATTTCCAAAACTTTTTAAAAGAATAAGGATGATAGGAATTCTACGGAATACAACATACTTCCTTCATTCAGGCTTTCCTTTAGGGTTTCTTATTTTTCTTTAACCAATTATGCACAATCCTAAGAGATCAACATAAAATTCTTAGTCTAAAAAAAAAAAAAATTAAATTCTGCAAATCAAATCCTCACTTACCAAGGTCTTTTATGATTGCATAAACTTTATGTTTTCCTTTTTCACACGGATTACTCTTGCTATATCATAAAAATTCTCATATTAATCCAAAATTTCTTTTCTTTAATAAAATAAAATCAATAAAATTCCTACTTATTTTGAGGATCTTAGAAGTTTGTAGGAGAGGAGTCAAATCCTATAGTGCACAAGAAATCCAATAAGTATTTGAAAAAGAATGTGATAGTTTGTGCACTAATTAGATTAAGATCTCCTTATAATTCCGTTATTACCCTTCATTAAACCTTTACTTGAGATCTTAATATTCCTTGCTAAAAACTTAATTACCTCTTGTTTTATTATATGACTTTTATTACTTAAGGACCCACCTTTTTTTTTTTTTTCGGGTATTGCATGGGATCATCACTATATTGAAGATAAACTTTTCCATTCCAAGAAGTCGCAATAAATGTTGGACAATTGAATTTAGATTTTATCTTATATTAAATATATTTTAGTACCGATATGTACTATATATTAAAGAAACGTCCCCAGCATTACTCTTATCGCATCATCTTATCTCACTAGGATAAAATTTAAACTTTACAGCATTTTGTCGAACAGGATAAGTTCCAGAAAGAGTAAAGGCAATTAGCATATTTACCATGAGGCCTCCATTATAATGTCATAATCAAATTCTTACAAATCCTTACTTGGAAAATGTGAATGTGTGACATAGGTTAAAGATATCTATTTAGATATCAAACAAATAAACTTTCTATCTTTCCATACATTTGTATTTTTCATAAAATACGTAATCGATAATGAATAAATATTAAATAATATTTTTAAACTTACAATAAGTGTCCGAGTAACTAGGCTTATTTGTATTTTCTACGTTGTTACACCAATGACCAAAACAATCGACAGCTACGGCAAGAAGATTGCCTAAAACAATCTACACCAAGAAGCAGTAACAAGAGGACAAGTCAAAGTCTTCGCACTTATCTACATATGGAACTCAAATACAATGTATATGGTATTTCTTAAAAATCAACGTGAATCAGGAAGTACGGACATTTGAGGGGGGCCAATCTAAAATGGGAATATTCGAAAGATGCTTTCAGTTTTCAACGTTACCCCAGCTAACGTTGGATGGGTTCGTTTTCTGTCCAGGCAGGCACTTGCGCATGAATCTCCTTCCATAGTTTGGCTTCTTGCGTCCAGTAAGTGTCAACGTGGCCATACTTTTCCTAGAACTGAAAAACCGCCCTGCACGAACTGACGGAATTAATAATTCCTTTATTTATTTATTTTTCAAACAAGCGCTACCTCATATTCACTTGAAGCTACCCGTGGGCACAAACCAAACTCGACTCGAAAGGACTTGGTAGGTGTTAGATCTTAAAAATAAAGACCGGGCAAGCATTGTCCCCATACAATGAATGCATGGAGGCAGTCTAGGGTCCTCATAAGTTTGGAGTAGATCTATGACACGCCTAAATTCTCTCACATTGGGTTATTTTCATTTTTTTTCTTTAAAAAAAAATAAATAAATAACGTTTTCCTTGGATTCACCAAGTCCGTAGCCCAGAAATGAAGAATCGGGACCCTTCCATGGACCCTTCGGGTCTACCCATGAGTCTGCACTCGTCGTCCCTATAAAGTCTAATGTTAGGATCCGATAGAGTGAGTCGTAGGACCAACACTATGTCTAGATATGTACATGTGTTAACTATTCGGATTTGATTGGATATTTACTTTAACTCCAAAGCTATAGTTGAAATGAGTTCTCTAATTCATATTATTTGAGCAGTTTATCTAATTGAACTCAAATTTCATAATTTTTACTCCTTGAGCATAATAGAAATGAATTCTCTAAATTACTTTTTTGTTAAAATTTCTTGAAGTTACAAATAAATAGTTATTATTTCTTAAATTTTTGAAATATCATTTGATATTATTATGACATTATTTTTTTTTAAAAAATTATACAATAACAACTATTAATTTGTAATTTTAAGAACTTTAGTAGAAAAATGAATTTTAGAAGATTCAAATTCAAGTTGAATTAAGATTGAGTGTTAACCGGATTTGAACATCAATGTTTTATTAACTAGTTGTGATTTTTAAGTAAAGCAAAACTAGGCGGGTTTAATTTAGTTGAGTTCAAGTCATTGAATGCCACTTTTGCAATAATTTGGGCTCAATGTTTTATGCCACCACTTAAATTATTTAAATGTATCTTATACAAAGTTTTTCGGAGACGAGACATGAGTGAAGATAAATGAAAGTGCATAAAAATAGGCTGAAATGGAGAGAAATAAGTGGGGATAAGAAGAAACATCATGAATCTTTATTAAAAAATAAATGAAGAAAATCAAAGGGAAATGGACATAAATGTTTTTCATTGCCTTTATTTTATAGACGTATAAAAGGAAATATAGAGATAAAGTGTGTATTAGTTAAAAACTACTCCCATTTTATTTGGATAAACAATGTTACAGGGGGATTTTTATAATTCTAATATCATTTACCCAATTTCCACCCCTTACAAAAGAATTAGACTTTGAGCAGAAATCCATCCATTTTATTCCACTTTAATCCATTTTTGCTCATCACTTGAATACTAAACACATTTTTTCCCCCCTATTTCCTCCTATTCCCGTCCACATACACCTATCCAAATACACTGTTAATTAATATTTTACATACTTTTTACTGAATGAAACAAATAATAAGTGATAAATTTGACATTATATTTTCCTAGTTAGTAAACTATAAGCAAGCGTTATAACATATGTATGAAAAAAACCCTTATTAAAAAAGTTTATCTTTAGCAGTTATACAATCAAGCGACTTGTATTTTTGCCAACGCATGACCTGGAATTTTTTTTTTTTTTCCTTGTCATGCAATCATGAAATGCCTTGCTATAGTTTAACGTTAAATCCATATCATGACCTCGGAAAACACAAAATCGCTCCATGCCCAAATCCCGCTCTTTCGTCTGGCTTGGGGCTTCGTCGTGTAGGGTTTGGAAGTGAAGATAAGGTATTCGATCAAGGGTGGGTTTCCTAAGGGTTTAAGAATGTTTTGAGTTCATATGCAAGTCCCATAGATATTTAACAAGAATCTCGAGAATTGCACAATTGAGGGATATACGGGGTTATAAGTTAGTTACGATAAAAGTTACAGGTTAGCTGATTATAGAAACAGTAAAATATAGGTTATATTTTCTTTTCCTCAAAATATTATTGTAATAATCGGACGGCGATTTTTAACCGCCGCTGATGGTAAAAGGTAACTATTATATTTGAACATTAGTGACAATGGTTAGCTATTGTAGATAATTCACTCAAATGGATCATTAGAATTTTATACTTTATTTGCTTAATTATTTTATTTATTTTTAATCTGTATAAAGTATGTTTTGTTCGTACTTGCTTCGACCTATTTCTTGAATTCTTAACTTGTTTTTCGAAGTTACTTTTGAACATTGGCCAGAATATATAGACCAGTTGGTGAGGAGTTTCAAAAAGACTTCTTTGGTAAGATCCAATTAGATATCATATCCAAGCCATTGCGTTGTTTGCTTTTGAAGTGGCCTTTCATTTCTTTATCTCTATGACCAAAGAAATTTTTATAGTCTCTTGAAAAAAAGGCACACAAACCTTTTTCGAACTAGTATTATTAAAAGATTGGGATTAAATGCAACAAACTCTTAAAGAATGATTACGATATAAAGTGAGTAATTCAACGAAAAGGTTGAATTATATGTTTAGTTTAAAGGAAGGGGAATAGTCCACATATATATGAATATATATAATAATTGATCAATAAAACTAGCACCACTGACAACTCGAAGAACATATCATTAAAAATATATGCTCACATATTTTGTATTATTAAGATTAAAATTTCTTTCTTTTGATATGTATAACTGGTATAACATCTTTTAAGTCCTTTTGATCTAACGATTTTGTTATATCTTGCAAACTTAACCCACCTGAAAATGGTTCCGGTCCCGGTCGGTTCAAGTAACCAATAGTTTTTTTTAATTTTTTTAATTCTTTTATAAATCACTTGAATAATCTGAAAATACAAGGTCCACGGCAAGCCTAACAACTCATTCAACTTAACAAGCCAGCAACTCCGTCTATGTTCTTAGAATCCTTGACTGTTCAACGACAAGAGCTAAGAATTGGTAGGTGGAAGTGGAATAATCTTTGGTTTCTTAGAGATCAATATCCTAGTTGGTAACTTTCATGCATTGTATAAAGCCATAAACCATAATAATGTCACACGAACCTTTAGCTAGACTTCATAAATAAATAGACACCGTTAAAAAACCCCCGCGTTTTGGAGATATTTATATAAAAAAGAAGAAGTATTTTACATGTTTCTGTATATTTATTTTTTTCATAAATTTGTATATTCAGTCTTGGAAAGATGAATTATTTTTCCTTAGGATTATTCCAACGCTTATAATGGGATTATGCATATGATATGTATCTATATGGGTAGAATATTATTTTTAGGAAAAAATATAAATAATTCTTTTAAACTTTAATTTATGTGCAAATTAATCCATAAACTTTCAAAATATGTTTTAAGATTCTGTAAACTTTAATAAATTTGTAAATAATATTTATAAGTTAAAAATAACCTTCTTAATATATAAACGTTCGTTAAACTTTAAAATATATTTTAAAACTTTTTAAATTTTAATAATAATATGACTTTTTTTAACTTAAGAAAAAATGTCTTTTACTTATCCATTTATTAAAGTTTGAGGGTTTTAAAATACATTGATGAATTTAAAGTTTTAGAATGGTGATTATAATTGTTCCTTATTTTGTTTAATATATAATTACGAAAGTTGATTACTTCAGGATTTGTCACATGTGGGACCATGTGTCTTTGTTCCGTTTCATTTCATCGATTATATTGACCAAATGTAACATTAAAAAATCACGTCATTTAACATGCCAAAAACAAGCAGGGCCACATTTTTTTTCCAAACAATCCAATCGATATTAATTATCGGATTTGTCGCAATAGGCAAAACTTCAGCAGTCTATTAACGCGTTATTCACCTCTGCATCATCTGACCAATTCATCTCGTAAAATAGAAAATATTATATAGATGGAGCGAGGGTTCAGACCCCAAAAAACATCAAAACACACACACATATATATATATATACTTTATATAGTAAAGCGTCTTATTCCTTAATTTTTTTAATGGAATTGTACAAATGATACATAGATCTTTGTCAAGTTTCGACCAAGAATTTCAGTTTATATATCATTTTTGCAAATTATATTTCCATTTTTTTATGAATTATAAAGTATAAAAGATTTTTTTTTTCATTGCTTATTAATTGATTCGAGGGCTTGGTGAATGAACCCTGCATATACGGGACCATTCATGATGTAATGGAAAAAGATTTTAATGGTATTAATATATTATTTTATAATAAATTTTTATCGATATTTATAAATACGGTTTCACATTCATATCGGTAGTAATATTATCGAATCTTTTTCAATGATGTAACGTTGATCAAGCAGCACGCATGACGTAAACACTTCGACAAGTCACATGTAGGGTCTTCTCTTATTGGTCTTTTGTTTGGATATCGATCGCTATTATAATCTACGTAGATATGCACCAGATCTTCGACATAAATGCATCGCATGGATTTGCTGTCTTGACAGTTGCACCACTTCCATCATGGGGTACAAATATAAATGCTGAATAGGGAGAACAGAGACGGAGAGTATATCCGTAAATAATATCATCCAAAATAATTGAATTATTTATTTTTATATATACGAGTCCTTATAAAATAGATTGGGTGCGTAATATCAGGTCTAACTAAAAAAATTTCCCCCAAGCTGATGAGAAGTTTCTTGCCATGTCCCACAAGAATACATAAAATATGAATGTTCCATAGAGTTGACATACTCATAAAAAGTCATTTTATCAATAAGCATATATACATGTTGATTTCATATATATATATATATATATATACACTTGATTCTCATTTGTTTTACATTGATATTATATATGTTTTTTTTTTTAAAACCATATTATATATTGTAACTTTGTTTATAATGGCTTAGCATATTATACCTACTAGTTGCATTCATCTTTCTGTTATATTTATTCAAAACGCTCAATTTTAAGATCAAGAGGATGAACCGAAAGGCCCTATATTAATGCAACGACCGCCATGTCGATATTTATATTCCAGAGAAAATATCCTTATCCAGGAATAATTATACAACTATTTCACTTACATGGAGGTTTCTGCAAATTTTGATATTTCAATTGCCTTTATTTCCTTGTTGCGATTCTTTCAAATCTTTTCGTTAAGTGATAATTAAAAAAATAAAAAAAAAGTACCAGCAAGCTCTCATATTAGTTAATTGTGGATTTAAATTTCTTATAATGTCAATATTTATTTTTTAAAGCTTATTGTATCTTTATTTGTCATATGGTCAATGGAGGGGTTTTGCTTGACTGCTCCCTTTAGAAGCCAGGTGCCAGGAATGCAACTAGTGAGGTTACTCATTAGGACGGATGAAAGAAGTATTATTTGCAAAACTCAACAATTAAAACAGCATTGCAAATTCTAATTCTGTAATCGAGAATATTGATGGTACAAAATTTCCTTCAATGCAGTCATATAAAATCAGAATTTTACGTTAACATATATAATTATTAATCAATTTTCATGATAACTCTTCATCCAATCTGATGAGGAATGATAGTTATAATGGAGAATTAATTAAAAAGAATTTCAAAACACATGATAGATAAATATGAAAAATTAATTAAAATTTATAATACCGTAGAGATGACTTTTTTTTTTTTTTTTTGGCCGTTCGAAAGCATAAAATCTATAGTATTCTGTTAATTTAAGAGATAAGACTCGGTTTTATATTGGAGAAAGAAATTTTATAGTGCAATATTTTTGGGTGTAATATTATGGATTCGGATGGTCTGTTTTGAATTCAAATATCGATAAATTTAACAAGCGTTTATGTTACACTAAAAAACAATAAGAAAGAAAAAGAGATAAAAAAAAAAAAAACCATCAGTTTCTTTTCTTTCTTCTTCTTCTTCTTTTTTTCTTTTTAAAGTTTGGATGCGTTCTTATTTTCCAAGTATACCTGGTAACACTGAACATTGAATTTATGGGGTCCAGAGAGATATTTATTACAACTACTTCAAGTATATTATAATTAAAATAGAGTGAGCCGACGAAACTAAATATTGTGTGCTGATTAATTATCCAAGTTAGGGCATGCTTTGACTTTTCTTATTCTTTTTTTTCTTTCTTTTTTTTTTTTTTAACTTCTGGGGATTGACAAGGAGTAGCAAAAATATGTCGATTTTATTATCGTGTTAGTTGGTGACTTTCAATTTAATTTCTTATAAATAGATGTTGCAATCTGTGGATCTTTTAAACCTGAACAAAAGATAGGTGCCTAGGTGATAGTGCAGCGTGTTACATAGAAAATCGAAAAAAGAAGTTTTCCTAAATTAATAATAAGAGTGATTAGGGGCAAATATTGAATTTTTGTAGTAGTTTGATCGGGATTGGTTTAAAACAGGAACATATTTGATACTCAAAAAGAATCAAATAGTGAAGCGATAGATTTTATTTAATTTATCTGCATTTAAATTCACACGAGCATATGGAACGAATCGTAAAGACTCAAGGAGAATTATAAGCTAAGAGATAATTAAGTTTATTTAGGAGATTGAACTTTTAAGAAGTTAATTTAATATAAAAGATAAATATTTTATTGAAAGAATTAGATTGAAGATTTTGTTATTGAGTAATTATAATGGTTTTAAAAGATATTGTTGTGATGTTTTAACAGTGACAGGTGAATGCTGATGTATAATAATTTGAAACCAAAGTCTGACATATGGCAGTTTTTAATCCACCAGGCTTGGAAATTTGAAAAAAAAAAAAAATAATAACAATAAAAGACGGATGCAATCTGAGGATGAATCCAATGTAAGTAAAGTTAAAAGAACAAAACAAACTTTAAATTCGTAAGAGACGACATCAGCTAGTAAAAAACCCTGGATCCTCTAAATCAAAACCCTTCTCCAAAATGTTTGCTCAAACCCTAACCCTAGGAAGGAAAATCGAAACCCATTCGTAGAAGACATTAGCATTAAGTGGCTGTCCTGCTTTTGTTTAAGACAGAATTTTGGTGCTATTCTTATTGTAAATTATTGCTGAGTGTTTTGTAACGGGTTAATATGGATAAAGGCATCCAATCAAATATTGGTTCTTGATCTAACTAAGACGAAAAGTGAAAAAAAAAAAAAAAGGAAAAGAAATATTTATTTTTCCTACAAAATGTATTAAAAAAAAAAATCTCTGTGGCAGACCAAAATTACTAAAAGCATAAATAAATCAACATCCTATAGTTCTAATTATCAACTTTTCGTGTTGTAATCATTTGTTTTTCGTCACTGATGCCTCATCGAAAAAAGAGGATCACTATCGTCATGCTCATAGCTTTTTATGTCGTTGTCATTCTGCAAACGAACGAAGAAAATAAGTCATGGAGAAGAAGAGGGTGACGATAATAATAATAATAATGATAATGATAATTACTCGTATTATTAATTATTTCTTCTTATATGCCACTGTATCATTAAAATTAAAGTCGATCAATCGTCCGATGGACACTTAAAAGTAAATTAATCACATCATTATCGTTCACAAATAATTATGTTTACGGAAATCATCTCAATTACACCGCTGGATACATTGTTGCCTCATAGCAATAAACACATCTTAATTAATTGATTATGCATGGCGTATCTGTAGCCCAGTTGCTTGAATTTTTTTCAGTTCATCTCCTTCGATAATAATCTATGGCCAAATAATTAAGTAACAATTTGAAATTTTCAGGTTAGGTTTGAAAAAAAAAAAAAGAAAAAGGTCGTGAGAGAGAGAGAGAGAAAGAAAGAAAAAGATAGGAAGGCGTGGGAGCCCTTTTTCTCCATTCCATATACATGGGGTGGAGCTTTCATTTGGGAAAGAAAATGTCTCGTACCAATGGATTCGAGTACATGACATAACACGGGTTCTAAGAGATGTTGTTCACAAATATTTGGAAAGAAAAAAAAGGCGGTTTTACAGCTTTGTTGACGAAACCTTTATCAATTACTGATCTTATTGTAAAAAAAAAAAATACTTATTTGAAATCTCATATAGATTAACTCTTATAATCATTTTTAAGATTAGATAATGAACTGAATAATCCCATTAATAAAAATAAATGGGGTTATATATTTTGTGAGAAAAATAAAGAAGGCTTACCCCCTCGCTCGTTCGTAGAGAAAGTTTAGGAAGTGAAGCAAGTTATGTTGGTTGGGTATTAGAAACTGTTTTCCCCAATAGAATGAAAGGAATTCGTTGGGAGCATTTTCTATCGGTAACTTATTTTTAGATGAAACGTACTGCGCCAACCCTATCAATATATCGCTATTAAAATATGTCCTTCCGTGTGCATTTATCTTTCAAGACTACTGTTTCGTGCGCACGAATGCCAGTAGACCGTAGTACACGTAGCAAACACACCAAGTCACCAACCATGAAATCAAAAGATTGGGGTAAACGAAATGAGCCATCTATAAATCGCTATTCCAACTCTATTTTCTCTTTTTATATATGATTCCATAAAATCAAGATTTAATTTTAAAAAATAATTCAATTCTACCTGTGAAAAGCTGAAATTGTGATTCTTTTCATCCTATTAATTAGTATTAATTAAAATTACTTATTCAACTTTCAACCTAATTATAATATTAACAATTAAAAATATTTTTGATAAATATTATTAATACATGTTTCATTTCGTTTCCTTTCACTCCATTTCATTTCATTCAATTTTAAAATTATTTTTAAATATAAGAATAGATTTATGATTTTAATTTTAATTTCATTTTATCCCATTTTAATTCATTCCATTTTAAATTATTTCCCTATACCAAAGGTTTATATTTGTTTCTTGTATCAAGTAAATCAAGTCAATTGCAAGTACGGTCCTAAAAGATGAAGTTTGTTGTTTGAGTTTATATCCGGGTAGATTAATTAGGTTGGAAACAGTTTTAAATTTTTAATTTTTGTTTGGTATTTTAAAATCCTTCTGTTTAGTAACTTTAATCGGTATGCAAACTTTGAAAATGGACAAAAGAATTTATCCGATACTATAAAAATATGGTACCAAGCATACCTCAATCTTGTCAAAGAAAAAGGTTTATTAAGTCTGTCGACTTATGGCATGAAACACTGACAAGTATTTCTTAGTCTTAAAGTCATTTAGCTTTTATCATTTGAAATAACATAATATAATGTAAGAAAGAAATCTAAAGGAGTGAAATTATTTCTAGTAAATATATAGCCTTTCAAAGCATATGCATATTAAAACAATATTTTAACAGCGAAGCTATTTTTCTTCTCGCCAAATATACATAGCTAATTAACCGATGAAAGAAGCAGAAATCCAACATGTCTTAACGTAAATTATCCTACATTTTAATATAATTTCTTACTAGCAAAGTTTTGAAAATATATTTTAGGTTTTTCGTTTGGGCCAGAGAAATATTTTTTTACTTAAACAACCGGTTATACTACAAGACATGGCGTGGATTAAATTAATCACGTAAAATATATGGCCATTTTGAGAGAGAAGGTGACATATATATTTCTTATTGACGATGATATTGTAATTAATCTTCACAGCGATAGATGACTGATGGGATTCATCAACCTATAGAAGGCTGCCGTAGTTTAAAGTTAAAAATTCTAATTTTGACTCGTTCCATTTTTCTGGTCAAACGAAGTTTGTTCCATTTCCTACATCCATTTTTCTTCCGATAACATTAGAGTTCGCAATTATCATGACTCATAAATATGAATCTACGTATCATTATTACATAATATCATCGAGGTTTCGAGTTCTGTACATGATTATAACTAATAATAGCCTGCAGTTTGACAATAATGAGTTGCAAGGTTTTATATATATATATATATATATAAAAGGCATTCGGCTAAATTATACAAAGCAAGCCATAGTGCCTTGGGAGCAAAGGTCTTAATCTTACCCATGAAATTTGCGATCAAATTTTAAAAATAAATTCTGTTTTCATCTTTGCACTAATGTTTTGGCAGAGCTGTCAATTCTTAATACAATACAATAACACCACACGAGTAGGATACAACTAGAGACATGATTACAAAAGAAAAATACGACATGATACAAAGATACAATTATGATACATGTACAAACAATTATAGTGCAACTTAGTTTTTTATTATTTCTATTTGATTTAATTTGACACGAATACATGACCTGTTACCACAATTTGAGAATATTTTATAGTGAGAAAGCTCTAAACTAGGAACAAAATGAAGTGCAAATTATTTGATTGCATTGATTGGTGATATGATGACGTAGTGATGTGACATGGGGTCTGGCTTGACCGTCTTGGAATTCTAAAAGGCCAAGAAACTATGAGTGGAAGCTTAAGCAACAAGGCAACCCGAACTGGACGAGGAGAAATGGAAGAATGGATCAAATTGCAAATCTACATGTCCATGCCCGAAGAGCAAATAAAGATAACTCACGTACGCTTTGGAGCTACACACCGTGTTTACAACTTAAAGGCAAACGTACGACCTCATTATGAAAAGTATATGCTACGTACTTTGATAGGGATAAAAAATCGATTATATGCTTCGAAAGTTTGAAAGCTTTTTTAAGTAGTTCGTTGAGTTGTCTAACGTGAGTTAAGTATTGAAGAGCAGTGTTTGCTCTAATTTGATCTGTGAAGCTACTTTGTTCTTTATATTATTCAAGATATTGTGTAGATGATCAATTAGCATATCGAGCCGAACCCTCCACTTAAACATAGTTCCAACACCAAATTTGAATGTAGTAATCCCTATTGTTATAGAGGCTGATCAGAACTATTAGGAGCTGACCATCCGAAATAAACCCCATGTGAATTGTCCTTGAACCAATCATTGTTTAGCCCCTTCTGACACTAAACAGGCTTGAACCAAGGTTCACCCCTGCCCGAACCACAATACTGTAAGAATTACTGTAAAAACGCGCACGTACTGTCCTTTATTGACATCCGTATTGTCCTTATTGACAAAGGACGTTTGCGTTCCTTCTTTTGCACGATTTCATATTTTCCTTGTAAATTATTCTCTTTTGTTTATAGTAAATAAGGATCATTCTTTTGTAATTTCTATAATTTAAGATTTGCCCTAATGGGGTGATATAAATACCATCATATTGTAAAAGTTGAAACATCAGAATATAGAGAATACACTGAACTTTTTTGTTTAACTCTTAAGCTAAGTGTGTCTCTTACTTTTGAGCTACTCTTATCTAGCCTATTTGAGCGTGGACTAATGGCGAGTGACCTTCGGCCATACTTGTGCGTCATATTAAGTATGACCTGAGCTCATGTGAGGTGTTGGTGCGTCATATCCTTTGTCGGTATACCGGAACCCTTTGCTCAACCTTCGATTATCATTTAATTTTCAAGCCATCTTATGGCTTGGACCTACCCCTTTGGTTACGCGTGATATCGGGTTCATGTATTTATCCACAAGTCCGTATCATCTTAGTATCAGAGTCTGGCTACGTTTGAAACTAGATTCTGCTACTGTGTTCTTTTAATAGTTTGTCACTACTCTCGTATGATAATGATTCTATTGTTAGCTTTGAAGTTTTGTAGTGAGAAGTGTTTTGTACTTTGTTTCCCCTGTTTTCGATATGCTAAAACAGAGAGTGGTTGATTGTGTGTTTGTTAAGAAATTGTTATTGTGAAGTAAACATCAATGTCGGATTTAAGTGTGTAAGGGACTTTAGGAAACCAAGAAAGTAATACTCGACATAGCCAAGGGCAAGGAGGAAGCTCTTCACCTTAATTAGTTGGTGATCGCTTGGATAAGCTTACCGACTTGGTAGCTAGCTTGGTGACTGTTATCCAGGAAGACAGACAACAAGCTAGAAATAGCCCTACTAGAGGACATGTTTAGTAATAGCAAGGCAATGGTCAGTTTGGCTAGGTTAATGCCCTAGTTCTCCACCTCGAGCTGAAGGAGTTGGTAAGGACACTAGATGTAGGTTAGCGCTTGAAGAGATTGAGAAAGAAGTGGAAGGAGTTGATGATGCAGAAGAGTATTACGGAGTTGAAAAAAGAAATATACAAGCCTCTAGAGTTGAAGGACTCAGGATGCGTATCTCAAGTTTTTCTGGAAGTGGTGATGCCGAAGACTACCTAGATTGGGTAGACAAGATTGAAAAGCAGTTTGAATGCCACGAAGTGCCCAAAAATGCAAAGGTTAGGCTAGTTGTATTGGAGTTCACTGGTTATATTGCCTTATGGTGGAAGAACTTGCAAGCCACCAGAAGAAGGGAAGGAGAATGAGAGATTAAGAGTTGGGATGACATGAAGAGAGTTATGCGGAGAAGGTTTGTACCAAGCTATTATCTGTAGGATGCCTTCAAGAGACTGCAAGAATTGAGGTAAGGAGGATCGAGTATGGATGCTTACGTTAAGGAGTTCCAAATGCTAATGATCTAGTGCGAAGTTGTGGAGCCAAAAGACTGAACTGTGTCTTGATTCATTGGCGGATTGAAGTATAAGATTAGGGATTAGCTGGAAACCCTAGACATTAGAACGCTCGATGATGTAATTTGAGTCGCCTAGAGGATAGAAAGGTGCCGAATAGGAAGATTCTGACCAAGCGTCAACTTTCTTGGTAGTAGCCAACCTATTTCGAGTAAACTTGTGTAAACGGAACTGAGTAAGGTCACCGAGACCCAACCTACTTAGACTACCCGAGCAGAGGAGAAGGAACTACCGAGGAAGTTCGAGAAAGGCCAGAGTTCAAGGAGGAAGTCGAGTGAGATCAAGTGTTTCAAATGCTAAAGATTTAAACAAATAGCTGCTCAGTATCCAAACAGGTGAACAATGGTGATTAGAGGTGAGGCACTGACCATTGAGGTTGATAGTACTGATGAGGAAGTAGAGGAGTCGAAGGAGCACGAATAGACTAAGTTGTTCGAGGAGGAAGTTATTTATAGCGAGGAAGGCAACTTTATGCCAATCGCTTTAGTATTGAGGAGAATACTGAGTATCAGTGCTGTACCTGAAGACGAGCAGAGGGAAAATCTCTTCCATATTAGGTACAAGGTGAATGAATCACTATCCGCGCTGATTATAAACAGTAGGAGCTGCATTAATGCAACCTCTACATTTATTGTCCAACAGCTAAAATTGACAACTATGCCCCGCTCAAAACCCTAGAAGCTTCATTGGCTCAGTGATAAGAGAGTCTTATAAGTGAACAAATAGGTTTCTGTACCGATCTGTACAGGCAGATATTGAGACAAAGTGCTTTGTGATGTGCTGCCCATGAGTGTGTCCTATCTTCTACTTGGATGACCATAGATGTTTGATCAAGCAGCTATGTATGAAGGTAGAGGAACACATGTTTTGTGGGTGTGAAGGAAGAAGGGTGAAATTAAGTCCCATGACTACTAAGCAGGTAAAGGTCATGCAGTCTTACCTTAGCTGAACCTTGAAGAAGGAGGCTTTGGTACTGACCCAAGCCGAACTGAAAAGAGAAATGGAGTAGGAAGGACCTACCTATCTGCTTGTCAGGAGGCTTTTGGAGATAAGACTCAGGGAGGAAGAGCTACCGACTAAGGTGAAAACCCTATTGGAGGACTTTGCGAACTTGTTTCCAGAGGAGCTATTGGAAGGTATGCCCCTAATCTGAGGCATTGAGCATGCGATTGACCTGTAGCTAAGGGCTACCCTGCTGAATAAGCTTACCTATAAGTTGAACCCTGAATAGGTTGCCGAGTTGTAGAGGCAAGTAGACAACCTCATGGAGAAAGGGTACATGCGTGAATCCTTGAGCCCCTGCGCTGTATCGGCCTTATTAGTGTAGAAGAAAGATGGGTCTTGGAGGATGTGTGTGGATAATCAAGCCATCAATTGAATCACCATCAAGTACATGTATTACATACCTAGGCTTGATGACATGCTAGACAAGTTAAGTGGAGTAAGAGTGTTCTTTAAGATCAATCTCAAATCTAGATACCATCAGATTTAAATGCGTGAAGGCGATGAGTAGAAGACTACCTTTAAGACATGACATGGTTTATATGAATGGCTTGTAATGCTATTTGAGCTATCCAATGCGCTAAGCAAGTTCATGCGACTTATGAATCATGTGCTCCGAGAGTTAATGGGAAGGTTTGTCATGGTTTATTTTGACGACATCCTAGTCTACAGTCTCGACTTGGAGATGCATCGAGAGCACCTCTGACAAGTGCTTGCAAAACTTTGAGCCAAATAGCTCTACATTAATCTGAAGAAGTGCGATTTCTATCGATCCAAGGTAATCTTCTTAGGATTTGTTGTGAGCGGAGGTGGCGTTCGAGTTGATGAGGAGAAGATAAGAGCGATTATAGAATGGCTCGAGCCGACTTATTCTACCGACGTAAGGAGTTTCCATGGCCTAGCATCATTATATTGCTGATTCATAAAGAACTTCAATACATTGTGGCCCTACTTACCGAACTCTCAAAGAAGAATGTTGAATTCAAATGGGGTGAGAAATAGAGGAGGAGTTTTGAGGAAGTAAAAGAGAAGCTAACTATAGCCTCTATCTTAGCTCTGTTGAGCTTTGATAAGATATTTGAAGTAGAGTGTGATGTGTTCGAACTAGGCATAGGTGCTGTGTAATTGGGTCGAGCTACTATTAAGCTTGAGAAGTGAAGCCGAGGATAGAAGAAGAGAGAATTTTAACCAGGCGATTTGGTTTGGATACATTTTAGTAAGGAACGATTCCCAAACTTAAGGAAGAGCAAGTTGTCTCCCAAAGCCGACGGATCTTTCAGAGTGTTTGAAAAGATCAACCTTAACACTTATAGGACCTATAGGATTGAATTACCTGAAGGATATGGAGTCTCAGACTCTTTCAACATTGCCGACCTCTAACCTTATATTCCCAACTGCGAGTAAACTAGACCTGAACCAGATTTGATCCAAAATCTCAAACAACCTAGAGGGGATGATAGGGATTAAGGACTGATTACATGCTCCCGAGCCCAAGGGCTCTCTCAAGTGATTCACCGAGCTATTTGAGGTGAGTTAAGCACCGAGGAGCAGTGCTTGCCTTAGTTTGATCTGCTGAGCTACTTTGCTCTCCATGTCATCTAAGATGTTGCTGAGGTGATCAACTAGCATGCTGAGTTGAACCCTCTACTAAACCATAGTCCCAGCACCAAATCTGAATGCAGTAATCCTCACTATTGTCGAGGCCGATCAGAACTATTAGGAGCTGACCATCCAAAGCTAACCCTATGTGAATCATCCCTGAACCAACCATTGTCCAACCCCTTCTAACGCCAAATAGACCTGAACCAAGGCTCACCCCTGCCGGAACCACAATACTATCATAATCACTGTAAAAACGCACTTACACTGTCCTTTATTGACATTCATATTATCCTTTCTAACAAAGGATGTCTTTATTCCTTCTTTTGCCCGATTTCATATTTTCCTTGTAAATTATTCTCTTTTGTTTTTAGCAAATAAGAACTATTTTTTTGTAATTCCTGTAACTTAGGATTTGCCTTAACGGGATGATATAAATACCGTCACACTGTAAAAGTTGAAACATCAGAATACAAAGAATACATTGAACTTTTTTTTTTTTTTTTCACTCTTGAGCTAATCATCCCTCTTACTCTCGAGCTACTTTTATTTAGCCCATTCGAGGGTGGACTAATGGTGAGTGACCTTCGGCTATACTTATGTGTTATATCAAGTGTACTTGAGCTCGTGTGAGGTGTTAGTACGTCATATCCTTTGTCGGTGCATGGTAACCCCTTACTCAACCTTCGACTATCATTTACTTTTCAAGTCATCTTGTTGCTTAGACCCACACCTTTGGTTACGCGTGATATTGGACTCGTGTGTTTATTTACGAGTTCGTATCATACTTCATCCAAGACTATGGCCAAAATCATCAAACAATGCCATGTAACGTTGATGCTAACTAATATATAGCCAAATGTTTGAGATACATGTCATGTATCCTAGGAAGCATGCTACGCGACTTATTTTCCTTTTTCTTTCGTTGTTATTTTTGTGATATTTCCTTTACGTATTGTATTTAGGATTAGGGTTTAGGCTTTCCTATACAAGTACTTGTTATCCAATTGTTTAAGTCAGTTGTTGTCTTTTACTTTTCAGAGACTCTTTTGAGTATTTTATATCCAAAGTGAATTTTCTCTTGAAATTGTCTTATCAATTTGCGAGTTGGTTGTAAGTTGTAATGACATTATTGTTTATTGATTATTGAAATCTATATGTAATATTAGTATTTCATAATCGTTTATGTGGATTGTGCGTCGTATCAATTTGTTATTGCCAATATATTATCAAAGTTGCGTGGTATTATGTTAAAAGGGAACAACTATCTGAGAACATCTAGTTGCACGATTAATATATGACCTATGGTCATATCATATTTGGTATTAGAGCTTGTGGTTCACGTACTTTGGAGTTTGGTAAGACCTGCATTCCTTTACCATTGAGAATTATTACATTCAAGATTTAGGGTTAGTAAAGGGTGTGGTGAGATTGTTAGGGTTTGTTTAAGAGGTTGTCGGTACTATTGCAGAGAAGGATTTGAATTTTTATTTGTAATTTCTAAGTTTCATAAGGTCAGTTACTAGTGGTAATAGTAGTAATCACAAATCTTAGAATCGTAGTGGTGAATCAAAGAGATTAACTATTAGTGCTAGGAGATGGAATGTGTTAGAGAAGCAAATGAGACGATTAAATGATTTTGTATAGTATCTGATGAGTAAAGAATGAGAATAGGAAGGAAGTTGAATGCTCCCAAAGTGGAAGATCGTAGGGAGAATAAGAGGTTATTGATAGATGTTGAAGAGGACTTTGATGACAATTTTGTGATTAGTAGTAATGATGATTATGAATTTAGGAGAAGAAATTACCAAAATGAAGAAGAGTATGCCAGAGATAGGTGAAAGGACCATAATAATCTTATGGGGAAATTATAAATAATCTCCTTAAACGAGGTATGGATTGACTCCTTGAACTTTCAAAATATGGTTTTTGGTCCCTAAACTTTTATAAATTGGTAAACAACCCCCATAGGTTGAGAATAGCTCCTTAAACTTTGATTTTGGTATGTAAACAACCTTCTAAACTATAAGGGTATTAGGTGGTGTTTACATACCCAAACCAAAGTTTAAGGAGGTTATTTTTAACTTATGGGGATTGTTTGCTAATTTATGAAAGTTTGGGATCAAAAACCACATTTTGAAAGTTCTTGGCATTAATATGTACCAAATTCAAAGTTTAGGGGGGGGGGGGGGGGGGGGG